>OZ038483.1:131875863-132310863 GCA_964036315.1 Acanthosepion esculentum | reverse complement strand
CACATCATACTCATTCCCTAAGAACCAAATAACACACATATTAACAGAGATGCATCCCCTTTCCAGAAACCAATAAAACTGTCAAAATGACCAAGGGAATTCAGAGCAGCATGAATCCATCCAGCTCTTATCTTAAATAACAACTTAAAAGAGATTGTTTGACCAACACCAGGACTGACCAAAATTCATGTTAAAAAAATAAAAAAAAAACAAATGAAAATGACAGATAAAGTACATTTTTTCCAAGTCATTCATTTCCGTAGTTCACTGTTACTAACAAGCAGAAATTTTTTTTCTCCTGATGATGTCCATGTTGGCTGAAACTAGTCGAGGAATCTAACTGAAATAATAAAAACGAAAGAATATTAATATACATCCCAGTGTGTCTGAAGATTTTAATTTTTTAATATTTTTTATTGTTCAAAACATATATAAAATTTCCAGATAGAGTATATTTGTAAAGGGGCAATGTGAAAAAAGAAAAAAGGAAAACTTATCTTGGCTGATGTGTTTCATCCTGTGAGACACTTTATCAAAGCAAATGTAATGATTTTATTTTGGGACAAGTATTTATGTACAAGAGGAAAAATGTTATTGGTTTTTCAGAATCTTTGGTATAGGGACACTCATGAATATTCATGAGGTAAGCAGAAAAGTCAGGCATGATCATGGATGGAAAGGTGATACAACAGCACCTTAACCCCTACCTCTTTTTTTTCTGTTGCTTTTCTTTCTAATGTTTTCATCTATCCTTCATTGTGTCCTGTGTTTTTTGTTTTCCCCATTGCTATTAATTATCAAACTTCTTAACTCAGCCCCTCCTCCAACTTGGTTAATTTACAATGTGCTCACCCGCCACTGCTTATCAATGCTGAAAAGTTAATGCAACAAGAGAGAAATAAGTTTTACCATTCTGATTCTTTTTACTTGGCTGTAGACATCAGCACTTAGACTAATTCACAACTTAATATGAATTTACTCCTATTTTATGTACATTTGTCTTCTTGTCTTTTTCTACAAATTAATAGGAACAGGTAGGCTTGCCTTTCTTGATGTATAATGTAATTAGGAAAGTCGTTATTAATGAGGCTTTGTTCAGTATTTTTTAATTCAGTATAGAAAATCCTTTTTGTTGAAGAATTTGGTTTTGCATGGTTTATTAAGTTTTGTATAATAGCTATTTTGTAATAATTAGGACATTCACTTTTATAGTTAAGAGTGCACATGTTTATATTAGTTGGTTTTTATGTGGAGAGGTAGTAAATGTGTTCTTATTATTATTACTATCATGCAATGTGATTTTATTGTCCTTGTTAAGTTCATATTTGAACTTAAGTACAGTGATTTTTGGAAAGTTTTTTTGTAATTCATGTATTTCATTTATGCCTTTGACTAAAATGAGAATGTCATCTGCATATCTTAGGTAAATGCAGGTTATTTTTGTGGTATTAAGTATGTTATTTTCTAGGTCATGTAGAAATTGATAAAAGTTGGTCCAAGAATGGAACCCATAGAGATATCATTGCATTGTACATATATATTATTTTGGTGGTCATAGGCACCTCGACATAGTGTAATGGTTAGCAAGCTTGTCTCGCTGAAGCAGTTACGACTGAATAGTGAGTTCGATCTTCACTGGGTACCCCATGCTTTCAGGCTTGTGCCACATCTAAGCTATGCTTTGAAAATCAATATATTATTTTGGTGGTCATGAAATAAATTAAGAAATACAAAAGTTGCCTCCCTTGCATGAGAAAAAAGTCTTGTGAATTTGAAATTGATATAGAACAATAAAAAACACAGTAGAATGAACAGTAAAAATGTTTTGAATTTCACAGAAATACCGATACACATACACAGACAATTTATGTCCCTGAAGATGGTCTCAGATGAGACTGAAAGTACTTGGGAAAATAATTATTTGAAGAAAATTTGGGTATTTTTCTTAATCAATTTTCTACGGCTACTAAAAAATTGATTTGTGAACTCAAAAGGATTAAAACCAAAAGAAACAGACATAGTATGTCTAAATTATTTAACCAAACCTGTTTGAAAAAATATATATCATAAAAAGAATAGCTGGCCACTCGTATTCGAGGATACCCATCTACTAGGGCAGCAATTGCAGATGCTTTCTAGGGTGCATTTGTGTTTGTTCAACACCCACAGAGGCCACCTGTGGTTTATACTGCAACTATAGCTACAGTTACATTTTCTGGGAGAGAGCGTGTTATCTAATGTGATCAACAAACTGAACAAGGCCAGCACACTCAAACCCTCAGTCACAATGACTTGTGACATCGTGTTAGCACAGCTATCGACAACCACCAAGTGTTCTGTCTCCCCATTTTCACTCACAAGGCTTGTGTCAACCTGTGGGGTATAGTTTTCAGGCACTTTCCAAAGGTGCCACACACTGGGATCATCCCCCTCCAGACCAATGACATCAGGATGTCTCCTTCCTGACAAATCAACTGTGGTGAGATTCGAACGTGGGTCTCATGGTCAGAAAGCAAATGTCCTAACCACTCAGCCATGCGCCCATACCATATGTATGTATATGTGTGTGTGTGTACATGTAATCTGACATGCAGGATGTGAATGATAGTTTGAATAAATCTGTTATAATAAAATAACTACAGTGAATCTTTTAAAATGTAGAATTGTTTACTGTCATCTTGGTGAGATTAATGCAAAGATTAAAAGATTTTACTTCAAATAGAAATACAGGAGCTAGTGCTAAATAATTGTTGGGCACCTTGTGAGGATCAAACTCATGATACTTTGGTTTCCAAAATTAGATTGCTGTTTTTTAAAGCAAGACAGTCACACATCTTGGCTTAATAATACAATAGCAAAGTAGCCCTTTAAAGACTGTCTAGCACTGATGGATGGTGTGATTAAACTCAGTACAGTATTAATTGCATGATTAACTCTCCATGGTGCTATAGCAAGAGATCTTTTTTCATATTCATTGAAGTAAGTCTGTCACACAAGCACAAGTCTAGAGCACCCAGTGAGAATAATCATCTAAGACTGCCTTGTAGTGAAATCTCTCTCTAGATATTTATTAAAATAAGTCTGGCACAAGGGCATGGAACTGAGAATCAAACTCATTGTTGTAGTAATAGACTATAATCTTACTTCTTAACAAATTCTTCACTGCAAGTTATTTTAGTTATTTATTAAACAAAACTTATTTTTATACAATATCACAAGTTTGAGCTACCAAGCAAAACTTGAACTTGCTAACCAGTAGTTATAGGAGATGGTGCTGAAAAGTTCTTAACCAGACCAACTTCCTAAAATCCATGTTTGGTCATTGTCTAACCACTTCTTTACAGAAAGGTTCACAAAAAATGAGAACTTGAATTGTTATTTATCGTAGTTATAGAAGCAGGAGCTGAAATGTTTTCAGTAAAACCCGCTTCCTTAAATGGGAAAATGTCATAATTTTATTTCAATCCTTTCTTGGTGAGGCCAAGAACTTTTTGACACTCCTTTCTAAAAGCTGCTACTGATATTTACAATGTCCCTAAACCTTAATTTTATCTGTGGTTTCAGGTACCTGCAGTGAAACCCAGGAATGAACAATTCATAAGTTTTATTTAATAAAGGGTACCAAAGCACAAGTGTAGTAATGCCAGAAATTCAATGATGCCAAAGAGAAGATGTAAAGTGCTTAAAGTTAAAAAACTAAATGCTTAATTGAATAAGGAAAAGAAAAAGCATTTTGTAAACTCTTGTAAACCCAAATCTTTTTTGAATTCCAAAACTTTTAAAACACTATGTTGCAATTAATTAATATTGTTCTTCTTGTGCCAGCCTTATGGTCATATCCTATTGAAACATTTGTTCTCATACGATCACTAAATTGACCAATTGGGAATACCATTTGCAGCAAGCTTGGATGTGTGACTGGTGTTATGGATAGTGGCTCATAATTGGAGATCAGAGAGCCAAGTTGGGTTCATTATATTCACTTATGTGCAAATTCTCTTGGGAAAGGTATGAATCCATCTCTTCCGCACCCAGCTAGGAATTAATTAATATGACTTGTATCACTAAATCATCATTATCTCCATAAAATTCTTACAATCTAAAAAAGTGTTCCAGCTTTAAATAACATGCAGAAGGTTGAGAAGCCATAAAATTACTATCAGTCAGTCAATAAACTTATTGTGCCTAATAAGATCTCAAGTACAAAAGGATGTTCTGTTAAATAACTTGTATCACATGTAACATAAAATTTGTTCTTACACAAGATCTTATTAGGCACAATAAGAGATTAACAACAATAACTAATAATAAAATAGAACAATAGACTGTAATGAAAATTATGTGACGGATAGAAGATTCGTTCTTACCGTAGATCTTATTAGGCACAATAAGAGATTAACAACAATAACTAATAATAAAATAGAACAATTCTAACAATAGACTGTAATAAAAGTTATGTGACGGATAGAAGATTCGTTCTTACCGTAGATCTTATTAGGCACAATAAGAGATTAACAACAATAACTAATAATAAAATAGAACAATTCTAACAATAGACTGTAATAAAAGTTATGTGACGGATAGAAGACTCGTTCTTACCGTAGATCTTATTAGGCACAATAAGAGATTAACAAGAACTAATAATAAAATAGAACAATTCTAACAATAGACTGTAATAAAAGTTATGTGACGGATAGAAGATTCGTTCTTACCGTAGATCTTATTAAACACAATAAGAGATTAACAACAATAACTAATAATAAAATAGAACAATTCTAACAATAGACTGTAATAAAAGTTATGTGACGGATAGAATATTCGTTCTTACCGTAGATCTTATTAGGCACAATAAGAGATTAACAACAATAACTAATAATAAAATAGAACAATTCTAACAATAGACTGTAATAAAAGTTATGTGACGGATAGAAGATTCGTTCTTACCGTAGATCTTATTAGGCACAATAAGAGATTAACAACAATAACTAATAATAAAATAGAACAATTCTAACAATAGACTGTAATAAAAGTTATGTGACGGATAGAAGATCCGTTCTTACCGTACATCTTATTAGGCACAATAAGAGATTAACAACAAGAACTAATAATAAAATAGAACAATTCTAACAATAGACTGTAATAAAAGTTATGTGACGGATAGAAGACTTGTTCTTACCGTAGATCTTATTAGGCACAATAAGAGATTAACAACAATAACTAATAATAAAATAGAACAATTCTAACAATAGACTGTAATAAAAGTTATGTGACGGATAGAAGATTCGTTCTTACCGTAGATCTTATTAGGCACAATAAGAGATTAACATCAATAACTAATAATAAAATAGAACAATTCTAACAATAGACTGTAATAAAAGTTATGTGACGGATAGAATATTCGTTCTTACCATAGATCTTAATAGGCACAATAAGAGATTAACTACAATAACTAATAATAAAATAGAACAATTCTAACAATAGACTGTAATAAAAGTTATGTGACGGATAGAAGATTCGTTCTTACAGTAGAACTTATTAGGCACAATAAGAGATTAACAACAAGAACTAATAATAAAATAGAACAATTCTAACAATAGACAGTAATAAAAGTTATGTGACGGATAGAAGACTTGTTCTTACCGTAGATCTTATTAGGCACAATAAGAGATTAACAACAATAACTAATAATAAAATAGAACAATTCTAACAATAGACTGTAATAAAAGTTATGTGACGGATAGAAGATTCGTTCTTACCGTAGATCTTCTTAAACACAATAAGAGATTAACAACAATAACTAATAATAAAATAGAACAATTCTAACAATAGACTGTAATAAAAGTTATGTGACGGATAGAAGATTCGTTCTTACCGTAGATCTTATTAGGCACAATAAGAGATTAACAACAATAACTAATAATAAAATAGAACAATTCTAACAATAGACTGTAATAAAAGTTATGTGACGGATAGAAGATCCATTCTTACCGTAGATCTTATTAGGCACATTAAGAGATTAACAACAAGGACTAATAATAAAATAGAACAATTCTAACAATATACTGTAATAAAAGTTATGTGACGGATAGAAGATCCGTTCTTACCGTAGATCTTATTAGGCACAATAAGTGATTAACAACAAGAACTAATAATAAAATAGAACAATTCTAACAATAGACTGTAATAAAAGTTATGTGACGGATAGAAGACTTGT
The DNA here is from genome assembly GCA_964036315.1 of Acanthosepion esculentum. Classification (NCBI taxonomy): domain Eukaryota; kingdom Metazoa; phylum Mollusca; class Cephalopoda; order Sepiida; family Sepiidae; genus Acanthosepion; species Acanthosepion esculentum. The sequence continues at coordinate 132,304,649 of OZ038483.1, read as the reverse complement.
TCTTACCGTAGATCTTATTAGGCACAATAAGAGATTAACAACAATAACTAATAATAAAATAGAACAATTCTAACAATATACTGTAATAAAAGTTATGTGACGGATAGAAGATCCGTTCTTACCGTAGATCTTATTAGGCACAATAAGTGATTAACAACAAGGACTAATAATAAAATAGAACAATTCTAACAATAGACTGTAATAAAAGTTATGTGACGGATAGAAGACTTGTTCTTACCGTAGATCTTATTAGGCACAATAAGAGATTAACAACAATAACTAATAATAAAATAGAACAATTCTAACAATAGACTGTAATAAAAGTTATGTGACGGATAGAAGACTCGTTCTTACCGTAGATCTTATTAGGCACAATAAGAGATTAACAAGAATAACTAATAATAAAATAGAACAATTCTAACAATAGACTGTAATAAAAGTTATGTGACGGATAGAAGATCCGTTCTTACCGTACATCTTATTAGGCACAATAAGAGATTAACAACAAGAACTAATAATAAAATAGAACAATTCTAACAATAGACTGTAATAAAAGTTATGTGACGGATAGAAGACTTGTTCTTACCGTAGATCTTATTAGGCACAATAAGAGATTAACAACAATAACTAATAATAAAATAGAACAATTCTAACAATAGACTGTAAAAAAAGTTATGTGACGGATAGAAGATTCGTTCTTACCGTAGATATTATTAGGCACAATAAGAGATTAACATCAATAACTAATAATAAAATAGAACAATTCTAACAATAGACTGTAATAAAAGTTATGTGACGGATAGAATATTCGTTCTTACCGTAGATCTTATTAGGCACAATAAGAGATTAACAACAATAACTAATAATAAAATAGCACAATTCTAACAATAGACTGTAATAAAAGTTATGTGACGGATAGAAGATTCGTTCTTACCGTAGATCTTATTAGGCACAATAAGAGATTAACAACAATAACTAATAATAAAATAGAACAATTCTAACAATAGACTGTAATAAAAGTTATGTGACGGATAGAAGACTCGTTCTTACCGTAGATCTTATTAGGCACAATAAGAGATTAACAACAAGAACTAATAATAAAATAGAACAATTCTAACAATAGACTGTAATAAAAGTTATGTGACGGATAGAAGATTCGTTCTTACAGTAGATCTTATTAGGCACAATAAGAGATTAACAACAAGAACTAATAATAAAATAGAACAATTCTAACAATAGACTGTAATAAAAGTTATGTGATGGATAGAAGACTTGTTCTTACCGTAGATCTTATTAGGCACAATAAGAGATTAACAACAATAACTAATAATAAAATAGAACAATTCTAACAATAGACTGTAATAAAAGTTATGTGACGGATAGAAGATTCGTTCTTACCGTAGATCTTATTAGGCACAATAAGAGATTAACAACAATAACTAATAATAAAATAGAACAATTCTAACAATAGACTGTAATAAAAGTTATGTGACGGATAGAAGATCCATTCTTACCGTAGATCTTATTAGGCACATTAAGAGATTAACAACAAGGACTAATAATAAAATAGAACAATTCTAACAATATACTGTAATAAAAGTTATGTGACGGATAGAAGATCCGTTCTTACCGTAGATCTTATTAGGCACAATAAGTGATTAACAACAATAACTAATAATAAAATAGAACAATTCTAACAATAGACTGTAATAAAAGTTATGTGACGGATAGAAGATCCGTTCTTACCGTAGATCTTATTAGGCAAATAAGAGATTAACAACAATAACTAATAATAAAATAGAACAATTCTAACAATAGACTGTAATAAAAGTTATGTGACGGATAGAAGATTCGTTCTTACCGTAGATCTTATTAGGCACAATAAGAGATTAACAACAATAACTAATAATAAAATGGAACAATTCTAACAATAGACTGTAATAAAAGTTATGTGACGGATAGAAGACTTGTTCTTACCGTAGATCTTATTAGGCACAATAAGAGATTAACAACAATAACTAATAATAAAATGGAACAATTCTAACAATAGACTGTAATAAAAGTTATGTGACGGATAGAAGATTCGTTCTTACAGTAGATCTTATTAGGCACAATAAGTGATTAACAACAAGAACTAATAATAAAATAGAACAATTCTAACAATAGACTGTAATAAAAGTTATGTGACGGATAGAAGACTTGTTCTTACCGTAGATCTTATTAGGCACAATAAGAGATTAACAACAATAACTAATAATAAAATAGAACAATTCTAACAATAGACTGTAATAAAAGTTATGTGACGGATAGAAGATTCGTTCTTACCGTAGATCTTATTAGGCACAATAAGAGATTAACAACAATAACTAATAATAAAACAGTACAATTCTAACAATAAACTGTAATAAAAGTTATGTGACGGATAGAAGACTCGTTCTTACCGTAGATCTTATTAGGCACAATAAGAGATTAACAACAATAACTAATAATAAAACAGTACAATTCTAACAATAAACTGTAATAAAAGTTATGTGACGGATAGAAGACTCGTTCTTACCGTAGATCTTATTAGGCACAATAAGAGATTAACAACAATAACTAATAATAAAATAGAACAATTCTAACAATAGACTGTAATAAAAGTTATGTGACGGATAGAAGACTTGTTCTTACCGTAGATCTTATTAGGCACAATAAGAGATTAACAACAATAACTAATAATAAAAGAGAACAATTCTAACAATAGACTGTAATAAAAGTTATGTGACGGATAGAAGACTCGTTCTTACCGTAGATCTTATTAGGCACAATAAGAGATTAACAACAATAACTAATAATAAAACAGTACAATTCTAACAATAGACTGTAATAAAAGTTATGTGACGGATAGAAGATTCGTTCTTACCGTAGATCTTATTAGGCACAATAAGAGATTAACAACAATAACTAATAATAAAATAGAACAATTCTAACAATAGAGTGTAATAAAAGTTATGTGACGGATAGAAGATTCGTTCTTACCGTAGATCTTATTAGGCACAATAAGAGATTAACAACAATAACTAATAATAAAATAGAACAATTCTAACAATAGACTGTAATAAAAGTTATGTGACGGATAGAAGACTCGTTCTTACCGTAGATCTTATTAGGCACAATAAGAGATTAACAACAATAACTAATAATGAAATAGAACAATTCTAACAATAGACTGTAATAAAAGTTATGTGACGGATAGAAGATTCGTTCTTACCGTAGATCTTATTAGGCACAATAAGAGATTAACAACAATAACTAATAATAAAATAGAACAATTCTAACAATAGACTGTAATAAAAGTTATGTGACGGATAGAAGACTCGTTCTTACCGTAGATCTTATTAGGCACAATAAGAGATTAACAACAATAACTAATAATAAAATAGAACAATTCTAACAATAGACTGTAATAAAAGTTATGTGACGGATAGAAGACTCGTTCTTACCGTAGATCTTATTAGGCACAATAAGAGATTAACAACAATAACTAATAATAAAATAGAACAATTCTAACAATAGACTGTAATAAAAGTTATGTGACGGATAGAAGACTTGTTCTTACCGTAGATCTTATTAGGCACAATAAGAGATTAACAACAATAACTAATAATAAAATAGAACAATTCTAACAATAGACTGTAATAAAAGTTATGTGACGGATAGAAGACTCGTTCTTACCGTAGATCTTATTAGGCACAATAAGAGATTAACAACAATAACTAATAATAAAACAGTACAATTCTAACAATAGACTGTAATAAAAGTTATGTGACGGATAGAAGATTCGTTCTTACCGTAGATCTTATTAGGCACAATAAGAGATTAACAACAATAACTAATAATAAAATAGAACAATTCTAACAATAGACTGTAATAAAAGTTATGTGACGGATAGAAGATGCGTTCTTACCGTAGATCTTATTAGGCACAATAAGAGATTAACAACAATAACTAATAATAAAATAGAACAATTCTAACAATAGACTGTAATAAAAGTTATGTGACGGATAGAAGATTCGTTCTTACCGTAGATCTTATTAGGCACAATAAGAGATTAACAACAATAACTAATAATAAAATAGAACAATTCTAACAATAGACTGTAATAAAAGTTATGTGACGGATAGAAGACTTGTTCTTACCGTAGATCTTATTAGGCACAATAAGAGATTAACAACAATAACTAATAATAAAATAGAACAATTCTAACAATAGACTGTAATAAAAGTTATGTGACGGATAGAAGACTCGTTCTTACCGTAGATCTTATTAGGCACAATAAGAGATTAACAACAATAACTAATAATAAAACAGAACAATTCTAACAATAGACTGTAATAAAAGTTATGTGACGGATAGTAGATTCGTTCTTACCGTAGATCTTATTAGGCACAATAAGAGATTAACAACAATAACTAATAATAAAATAGAACAATTCTAACAATAGACTGTAATAAAAGTTATGTGACGGATAGAAGATCCATTCTTACCGTAGATCTTATTAGGCACATTAAGAGATTAACAACAAGGACTAATAATAAAATAGAACAATTCTAACAATATACTGTAATAAAAGTTATGTGACGGATAGAAGATCCGTTCTTACCGTAGATCTTATTAGGCACAATAAGTGATTAACAACAAGAACTAATAATAAAATAGAACAATTCTAACAATAGACTCTAATAAAAGTTATGTGACGGATAGAAGACTTGTTCTTACCGTAGATCTTATTAGGCACAATAAGAGATTAACAACAATAACTAATAATAAAATAGAACAATTCTAACAATAGACTGTAATGAAAGTTATGTGACGGATAGAAGACTCGTTCTTACCGTAGATCTTATTAGGCACAATAAGAGATTAACAACAATAACTAATAATAAAATAGAACAATTCTAACAATAGACTGTAATAAAAGTTATGTGACGGATAGAAGATCCGTTCTTACCGTAGATCTTATTAGGCAAATAAGAGATTAACAACAATAACTAATAATAAAATAGAACAATTCTAACAATAGACTGTAATAAAAGTTATGCGACGGATAGAAGATTCGTTCTTACCGTAGATCTTATTAGGCACAATAAGAGATTAACAACAATAACTAATAATAAAATGGAACAATTCTAACAATAGACTGTAATAAAAGTTATGTGACGGATAGAAGACTTGTTCTTACCGTAGATCTTATTAGGCACAATAAGAGATTAACAACAATAACTAATAATAAAATGGAACAATTCTAACAATAGACTGTAATAAAAGTTATGTGACGGATAGAAGACTCGTTCTTACCGTAGATCTTATTAGGCACAATAAGAGATTAACAACAATAACTAATAATAAAATAGAACAATTCTAACAATAGACTGTAATAAAAGTTATGTGACGGATAGAAGATTCGTTCTTACAGTAGATCTTATTAGGCACAATAAGAGATTAACAACAAGAACTAATAATAAAATAGAACAATTCTAACAATAGACTGTAATAAAAGTTATGTGACGGATAGAAGACTCGTTCTTACCGTAGATCTTATTAGGCACAATAAGAGATTAACAACAAGAACTAATAATAAAATAGAACAATTCTAACAATAGACTGTAATAAAAGTTATGTGACGGATAGAAGACTTGTTCTTACCGTAGATCTTATTAGGCACAATAAGAGATTAACAACAATAACTAATAATAAAACAGTACAATTCTAACAATAGACTGTAATAAAAGTTATGTGACGGATAGAAGATTCGTTCTTACCGTAGATCTTATTAGGCACAATAAGAGATTAACAACAATAACTAATAATAAAATAGAACAATTCTAACAATAGACTGTAATAAAAGTTATGTGACGGATAGAAGATTCGTTCTTACCGTAGATCTTATTAGGCACAATAAGAGATTAACAACAATAACTAATAATAAAATAGAACAATTCTAACAATAGACTGTAATAAAAGTTATGTGACGGATAGAAGACTCGTTCTTACCGTAGATCTTATTAGGCACAATAAGAGATTAACAACAATAACTAATAATAAAATAGAACAATTCTAACAATAGACTGTAATAAAAGTTATGTGACGGATAGAAGACTTGTTCTTACCGTAGATCTTATTAGGCACAATAAGAGATTAACAACAATAACTAATAATAAAATAGAACAATTCTAACAATAGACTGTAATAAAAGTTATGTGACGGATAGAAGACTCGTTCTTACCGTAGATCTTATTAGGCACAATAAGAGATTAACAACAATAACTAATAATAAAACAGTACAATTCTAACAATAGACTGTAATAAAAGTTATGTGACGGATAGAAGATTCGTTCTTACCGTAGATCTTATTAGGCACAATAAGAGATTAACAACAATAACTAATAATAAAATAGAACAATTCTAACAATAGACTGTAATAAAAGTTATGTGACGGATAGAAGATTCGTTCTTACCGTAGATCTTATTAGGCACAATAAGAGATTAACAACAATAACTAATAATAAAATAGAACAATTCTAACAATGGACTGTAATAAAAGTTATGTGACGGATAGAAGATTCGTTCTTACCGTAGATCTTATTAGGCACAATAAGAGATTAACAACAATAACTAATAATAAAATAGAACAATTCTAACAATATACTGTAATAAAAGTTATGTGACGGATAGAAGATCCGTTCTTACCGTAGATCTTATTAGGCACAATAAGTGATTAACAACAAGAACTAATAATAAAATAGAACAATTCTAACAATAGACTGTAATAAAAGTTATGTGACGGATAGAAGACTTGTTCTTACCGTAGATCTTATTAGGCACAATAAGAGATTAACAACAATAACTAATAATAAAATAGAACAATTCTAACAATAGACTGTAATAAAAGTTATGTGACGGATAGAAGACTCGTTCTTACCGTAGATCTTATTAGGCACAATAAGAGATTAACAACAATAACTAATAATAAAATAGAACAATTCTAACAATAGACTGTAATAAAAGTTATGTGACGGATAGAAGATCCGTTCTTACCGTAGATCTTATTAGGCACAATAAGAGATTAACAACAATAACTAATAATAAAATAGAACAATTCTAACAATAGACTGTAATAAAAGTTATGCGACGGATAGAAGATTCGTTCTTACCGTAGATCTTATTAGGCACAATAAGAGATTAACAACAATAACTAATAATAAAATGGAACAATTCTAACAATAGACTGTAATAAAAGTTATGTGACGGATAGAAGACTCGTTCTTACCGTAGATCTTATTAGGCACAATAAGAGATTAACAACAATAACTAATAATAAAATGGAACAATTCTAACAATAGACTGTAATAAAAGTTATGTGACGGAGAGAAGACTCGTTCTTACCGTAGATCTTATTAGGCACAATAAGAGATTAACAAGAATAACTAATAATAAAATAGAACAATTCTAACAATAGACTGTAATAAAAGTTATGTGACGGATAGAAGATTCGTTCTTACAGTAGATCTTATTAGGCACAATAAGAGATTAACAACAAGAACTAATAATAAAATAGAACAATTCTAACAATAGACTGTAATAAAAGTTATGTGACGGATAGAAGACTCGTTCTTACCATAGATCTTATTAGACACAATAAGAGATTAACAACAATAACTAATAATAAAATAGAACAATTCTAACAATAGACTGTAATAAAAGTTATGTGACGGATAGAAGACTTGTTCTTACCGTAGATCTTATTAGGCACAATAAGAGATTAACAACAATAACTAATAATAAAATAGAACAATTCTAACAATAGACTGTAATAAAAGTTATGTGACGGATAGAAGACTCGTTCTTACCGTAGATCTTATTAGGCACAATAAGAGATTAACAACAATAACTAATAATAAAACAGTACAATTCTAACAATAGACTGTAATAAAAGTTATGTGACGGATAGAAGACTCGTTCTTACCGTAGATCTTATTAGGCACAATAAGAGATTAACAACAATAACTAATAATAAAATAGAACAATTCTAACAATAGACTGTAATAAAAGTTATGTGACGGATAGAAGATCCGTTCTTACCGTAGATCTTATTAGGCACAATAAGAGATTAACAACAATAACTAATAATAAAATAGAACAATTCTAACAATAGACTGTAATAAAAGTTATGTGACGGATAGAAGACTCGTTCTTACCGTAGATCTTATTAGGCACAATAAGAGATTAAGAAGAATAACTAATAATAAAATAGAACAATTCTAACAATAGACTGTAATAAAAGTTATGTGACGGATAGAAGACTCGTTCTTACCGTAGATCTTATTAGGCACAATAAGAGATTAACAACAATAACTAATAATAAAACAGTACAATTCTAACAATAAACTGTAATAAAAGTTATGTGACGGATAGAAGACTCGTTCTTACCGTAGATCTTATTAGGCACAATAAGAGATTAACAACAATAACTAATAATAAAATAGAACAATTCTAACAATAGACTGTAATAAAAGTTATGTGACGGATAGAAGACTTCTTCTTACCGTAGATCTTATTAGGCACAATAAGAGATTAACAACAATAACTAATAATAAAATAGAGCAATTCTAACAATAGACTGTAATAAAAGTTATGTGACGGATAGAAGATCCGTTCTTACCGTAGATCTTATTAGGCACAATAAGAGATTAACAACAATAACTAATAATAAAATAGAACAATTCTAACAATAGACTGTAATAAAAGTTATGTGACGGATAGAAGATTCGTTCTTACCGTAGATCTTATTAGGCACAATAAGAGATTAACAACAATAACTAATAATAAAATAGCACAATTCTAACAATAGACTGTAATAAAAGTTATGTGACGGATAGAAGACTTGTTCTTACCGTAGATCTTATTAGGCACAATAAGAGATTAACAACAATAACTAATAATAAAATAGAACAATTCTAACAATAGACTGTAAAAAAAGTTATGTGACTGACAGAAGACTCGTTCTTACCGTAGATCTTATTAGGCACAATAAGAGATTAACAACAATAACTAATAATAAAATAGAACAATTCTAACAATAGACTGTAATAAAAGTTATGTGACGGATAGAAGACTCGTTCTTACCGTAGCTCTTATTAGGCACAATAAGAGATTAACAACAATAACTAATAATAAAATAGAACAATTCTAACAATAGACTGTAATAAAAGTTATGTGACGGATAGAAGATTCGTTCTTACCGTAGATCTTATTAGGCACAATAAGAGATTAACAACAATAACTAATAATAAAACAGTACAATTCTAACAATAAACTGTAATAAAAGTTATGTGACGGATAGAAGACTCGTTCTTACCGTAGATCTTATTAGGCACAATAAGAGATTAACAACAATAACTAATAATAAAACAGTACAATTCTAACAATAAACTGTAATAAAAGTTATGTGACGGATAGAAGACTCGTTCTTACCGTAGATCTTATTAGGCACAATAAGAGATTAACAACAATAACTAATAATAAAATAGAACAATTCTAACAATAGACTGTAATAAAAGTTATGTGACGGATAGTAGATTCGTTCTTACCGTAGATCTTATTAGGCACAATAAGAGATTAACAACAATAACTAATAATAAAATAGAACAATTCTAACAATAGACTGTAATAAAAGTTATGTGACGGATAGAAGATTCGTTCTTACCGTAGATCTTATTAGGCACAATAAGAGATTAACAACAATAACTAATAATAAAATAGAACAATTCTAACAATAGACTGTAATAAAAGTTATGTGACGGATAGAAGACTCGTTCTTACCGTAGATCTTATTAGGCACAATAAGAGATTAACAACAATAACTAATAATAAAATAGAACAATTCTAACAATAGACTGTAATAAAAGTTATGTGACGGATAGAAGATTCGTTCTTACCGTAGATCTTATTAGGCACAATAAGAGATTAACAACAATAACTAATAATAAAATAGAACAATTCTAACAATAGACTGTAATAAAAGTTATGTGACGGATAGAAGACTTGTTCTTACCGTAGATCTTATTAGGCACAATAAGAGATTAACAACAATAACTAATAATAAAATAGAACAATTCTAAGAATAGACTGTAATAAAAGTTATGTGACGGATAGAAGATTCGTTCTTACCGTAGATCTTATTAGGCACAATAAGAGATTAACAACAATAACTAATAATAAAACAGAACAATTCTAACAATAGACTGTAATAAAAGTTATGTGACGGATAGAAGATTCGTTCTTACCGTAGATCTTATTAGGCACAATAAGAGATTAACAACAATAACTAATAATAAAATAGAACAATTCTAACAATAGACTGTAATAAAAGTTATGTGACGGATAGAAGACTTGTTCTAACCGTAGATCTTATTAGGCACAATAAGAGATTAACAACAATAACTAATAATAAAATAGAACAATTCTAACAATAGACTGTAATAAAAGTTATGTGACGGATAGAAGACTCGTTCTTACCGTAGATCTTATTAGGCACAATAAGAGATTAACAACAATAACTAATAATAAAATAGAACAATTCTAACAATAGACTGTAATAAATGTTATGTGACGGATAGAAGACTAGTTCTTACCGTAGATCTTATTAGGCTCAATGAGAGATTAACAACAATAACTAATAATAAAATAGAACAATTCTAACAATAGACTGTAATAAAAGTTATGTGACGGATAGAAGACTTGTTCTTACCGTAGATCTTATTAGGCACAATAAGAGATTAACAACAATAACTAATAATAAAATAGAACAATTCTAACAATAGACTGTAATAAAGTTATGTGACGGATAGAAGATTCGTTCTTACCGTAGATCTTATTAGGCACAATAAGAGATTAACAACAATAACTAATAATAAAATAGAACAATTCTAACAATAGACTGTAATAAAAGTTATGTGACGGATAGAAGACTCGTTCTTACCGTAGATCTTATTAGGCACAATAAGAGATTAACAACAATAACTAATAATAAAACAGTACAATTCTAACAATAAACTGTAATAAAATTTATGTGACGGATAGAAGATTCGTTCTTACCGTACATCTTATTAGGCACAATAAGAGATTAACAACAATAACTAATAATAAAATAGAACAATTCTAACAATAGACTGTAATTAAAGTTATGTGACGGATAGAAGATTCGTTCTTACCGTAGATCTTATTAGGCACAATAAGAGATTAACCAAAATAACTAATAATAAATTAGAACAGTTTTAACAATGTACTGTAAGAAAAGTTTATTATTGTATATGTTATTATTATTTTATTTTATTATTATTTATTGTCGTTAATCTCTTATTGTGTCTAATTTATGTTATACTCCATTGCAATTAGATCTCATTCTGATTCATTCTGCACACTGGCCAGATGTGAACGCCTCGAAGGCAAGAAACAGAATAACAAAAGTTGTTTTCTGCGTATTAGGTTCCATCCAGTCTGCAAAGTGTACTCTGGCAGTGGCCAATTGCGAACGTTCCTGTTGGTAAAAGAGATGCCTCTTCGGACTACCGGACCTGTTTAAAGCATGCTTTGAGGATGAACAGATACAGTCGCAGCTGCTTGCCATCATACAGGGCACTGCTGCTGCAGCTACCGCTACCATGCCCACATCACCATGACAGCAGAGTTGCGAACCAGCCAAAGTATTACTACTGCCACCATCACTACCTTCACTTCCACTACTTAACATGACTGCACATCTCAACAACCATTGCCACTTCCTGACTTAACCTACCACCTTGGGCTACCTTAACTTGTTTACAAGGCATTCACTTCACGGTTGATGCAGCAATCTCTGTTTCACAAAACAGCTCTACCTCGACTAGTTTACAAGGCATTCCCTTCTAAGTTGACACCAGCGACCTCCATTCCACAGAACTGGCCTCCCAACACCCGCTGTCACCTCAGCCTACCTTGACTTTTTTACAAGGCATTCCCTTTGCAGTTGAACCCAGACCAGGCCTACTTTGACTCATTTCCAAAACATTCTCTTCACAGTCGATGCCAGTGACCTCCATTCCACAGAACAGGGCTACTAAGACCATGCCAATCCGATATCACCCCGTTTCAATACAACAGATCAACAAACCTACAACCATGACCTCCATCAACCAAATGTGTACCAACTGTCTCAGGTGACCTCTGCCATGCCGGTATAAGAAATGGTTCAACTCCAGATACTACACGTGCATCCAATCAATATTCCTGTACTCTCTACCAACAATAAACATTGTTTCCCTCTAATCCTCGTTATTCCTTTCTCTCACTTCCATTTACTTAATGTAACATTTATGAATTAAATTTTATCATTTGTATGTATATGTAGGAAAGGATACAGCTTTTGGTGTTAACAACAGTTTCAGTTATCTACTGGGGCTTTCAACACGGCAAGGACTATTGTACTAAGTTCAAGAACAAATGTGGTCTGGTATGAAAATTGTACTCCAGAATACCTGTCTCCTTTGAAATATTAACTTTTCTACTTCTTTTATATGCCATGTCCCAACATGACATGACCAATCATGGCTCTGTACAGTTTCCTGCCCCTTGTATTGGTTAGCAATGTTTGACTATTTACCATCTCTCCTTGTCTCTACATTTCCTCTGTATGTCTTGTGAGTGTTAAATTTTCCAAGCTCTCTCTCCTCATAATATGTCCCAGAATTTTTCAGCTGTCTCTTTCTGATTTTAAGTATAAGTTTCTCTGTAGTTCCCATTTTCTTCACAAATTCATCATTGTTCACATCTTCAGTTCATGGCATTCTCAGCATCCATCTGTAGAACCATTTTTCTGCTACTTCAAATCCCTTCTGCATCTCTGAGAAAATTATCAAGCATTTACTGAAATGTAGGAGGCCTGGTCTTAAAGACAAACTGCTGGTACTCAATGAAAACATGCAGCTATCCCAGATTAGCCTCTTCTCTTTAAAAAAAATAAAATGAAATATATCAGTTATCTCCTGTTAATTCACCTCTCCAAGTTCTTCACAGCCTTAACCAGATATTGAACTCACAACTCTTTGGGTCCTGTCACTGAATCTAACCAACGCCTTTATCCACTGTGCCATGTGTCCTTAAGGACATCTGTGTATGAATTTCTGGGACTTACCACCTGAAGAAGGCTGGAATGTACAACGGCCAAAACATTGTGATAAATATGGCAACAAAGATGAGGACAATAGTCCGAATAATGTAAATAGTGCACATAATACCTCATCTCCGAAATATAGACAGATATATCAGAATGTTTCTGCAGGATTAAGCTTACATATTTGCAACCAATTTATCTTCACCCCTTTCACATTTATATTATAAGGATTTGATTTCTGTATGCTTGTATTTTTGATAATATGGAACAAAATTGGCACATTGTAGCACAATGTCTATTAGCACAATACAATGAAAATAATCCAACTGAATTTCCTGTTTAATCAGGCCACTGTATTTCAAATAATTTTTTATTAAACATGACTTGACAGAAAAAAAATCTGTTCAATAGTAAGAACACTAGGTTTATTAACTACTAATTACTGAATTGTTTCCCTGAGTTTTCATAATAAAAACATAAAAAGGATAAGAGGGATAGACAGAATATGATATAAATTCAGATGAATTGAATGAAAAAATTAAAATTCCTATGTTACACATTTTGTCCTTTGATAAGACCTCTTCAGACTAAATTATGTTTTTATTGATGGAATCCTATATATGTTGTACAAAGGAACAAAATACAGCAAACATTAATTATAAATTGATAGAAATGATGAAGATGCAGGGAAATTTACCTTTTTTAATTTCTGGCATCCAATATTTTCAGATACAAAACCTGACTGGCTTTATTCAGCTGTCTCCTACTTTTGTTTTTAACACATTTTAAAGCAAAATATCCTTCATTGTAATAGCAGTGGTTTTGTTAATGACAGGAGATATGCTGTATGATCCTGGATGCAAATTTACTGTGGAAAACCCGAAAATTTATGCACTTTCTATCAATTTTTGCCTGAAACATTATTTTCTCTTTTAATTAAAACCTAATCCTTAAAGTCAGATTAATTACAATGAACAATTAATGCATTGAGTGAATAATTATGAATAAAAAAATTTGTTATAGCCCATTTTGTTAAAAAAAATCTTAGCGTAGCAGTTAAGAAAATAGTATCCTTGCAACCATGTTGAAGCTTTCTTCTGTCAACTTAATATCCCCTTCAACATACAGAAAAAGAAGTTTATTCATTTTATTTCTATTTTAAATTTAATGTCCATATAATAACAAATCAACTATTTGCTAAAAAAATAATACTACTTTTTTTTTTTTATTGACTTGTTTTCTATGAATTATCAACCCTTTGTAATTTAAAGCCATAAAATATTTTTAGATTGTAAGAATTTTTTTTTGCTTTTGGAGATAATGATTTTAGTGTCACAAGTTTTACTAATCAACCCATAGTTGGGAGAGAAGAGGTGGACTCATAACTTTTCCAGGGATATTTGCATGGAAGTGAATATTATGAACCCAACTGGAATTGGAACTTGGCTCTCTGATTTCCACTTCTGAGCCATTAATCATTACACCACCCACACATCCAAGCATACAGTACCTGGCATTCCCAAGTGGGCACCCATCTAGTTACTAACCAGGCTTGACATTTCATTGATCATACAGGAACCAGTGTTTCAACATGATGTGGCTGTAAGCCTAAAAAATATGTGGTGATAGGTTTTCAACTTTGAAGTTACAATTGACTTGTTAAAATGTTATAAACAAATCTAGGAAAATCTTCAATTTTCTTTTGTCTTAAAATGACTTCAGATCGTCAATATTATTTGAAGAAAACTAAGAAATGTAAATGAATTAGTAATTACAAACATAAAAAATATATTTCCAAGATTATTTCATCCTCTGTTCAAATGATTGAATGTTGGCTTAATGGATACATGATCTGATTTCGAATATATTCAGCTCAGACATTCAAATCATAGCAGAATTTACTTGATTTTTTTCTATCTTTTTGCTTTAGCATTCTTCATCTTCTATATACCATGTCCCTTCTGGACATGGCCATCCTGGGTATGATGATAAACTGCATCCGTGTCCTGGGTAAGACGATAAAATACATCCAACAACAAGGCCTCTGATCAGGTTTTGAGGATCGTGGAACCGCCTCTTAATTGCTGGTGTTCCCAGGTCCACCCTGACCCGGAGTGGTAGCACCTGTTAGGGTCCCAGCTATGGGCAAATAGTTGACACCCAAACTTGTGTAAAAATAGGTTTTAATACCAGAAATAACTGGTAATAAATTATTACCAGCAAGAATTTTTGAAGGAAAAATTATTATCAGCAATACAACCAGCTATACATTCTTTGGAAAAAATGTGACCAGCTCTCGATTTCTTCAAGGAAAAATATTCCCAGAAATAGATTTTTGAAGAAAAATATTACCAGCAATAAAAATTTTGTCAGCATTAAATAACCCATTGAGGTTGATATGCTGTAAAACAAACCAAACCAAACAAAAATTTGTTTTGGCATTAAATAACCCATTGAGGTTGATATGCCATAAAACAAAACAAACCTTCTAGACTTGGCTGCTCATGGCTCTCCACAATTTCCTGTTTTGTAGCTCTTATGAAAATTTGTTTTTTTGGTATTTCTCCTAATCCCTGTACTGCCAACTATTCACACATGCTTATTAGGTATGCTATACAGTACTTTCCTTTGTTCCTCTTGTCTCCAATATGTCATATGAGTGTCAAATTCTCCAAGTTTCTTTCCTCATTATTGCCCTAGAAATTTCAATTATCTTTTTCTGATTTGAAGTAGAAGGGTTCTTTTTGTTTCCATCTTCTCTAAAACTTTGTCATTGCTCACATGTTCAGTCCATAGTATTCTCAGCATCCTTCTGTAGAAGCACATTTCTGTTGCTTCAAGTCTCTTCTGCATCTGTGAGGAGATTGTCCAGCATTCACTACCATATTGGAGGACAAATATTACATAACAGTTCAGTACTCTTTTCTTTTCTAATAAGATTTTCCTGTTTCTTAATACTTTGCTTAGCTTTTGGAAGGCTTATTTCACTATCCCATTGTGCCTTCAGGTTTCGGTGTCATACTTTCCATCCTGTGTTAAAATACTTCTTAGATATTTGAATTTTTGCACTTCTTGATTTTGGTACTTCCAATTTGTAATTTACATGTTTGGCTCTTCTTTTTGCTGACAACCAGACATTGTCTTATTACAACTGATTGAAAAAAAGAGGAGCAGACAGACAGACAAACATACACTTTTATATAAGAAGATGATATGACTGACATTGCAAGTCCAGAAATAAAAGTTGACTTTCCTAATTCATATGATGCTGAATATATATCTGTGAGATATATAAAAGCATTAGAAAATCTGGCCCCAAATAAATAAATTTCCATCATCTCCTTTGAAAAAACCAATTGGATTGTTATCATGAATAGGAAAATGAGAAAATTAGATTGTTATTTCATGATATAAACATTTATGAGAAAATTGATTAACTGAAAATAATTTGAGAAACACAATAGTTTAATAGAGCAATTAGAAAGTTAATTAATAATGAGGACAGTTCATGGTCTTAATTAATAGAATACTACCCTGTAATACCCAGAATTTATGGTCCACACAAAACAGGCATTCTAATGTGACCCATCATATGTGCTATTGCCCAGGCTCTCCATTGACTAGTGAAAGTCATAGCAAAAGTTTTCCCACCAGTACTTGGAACAATTAGCTGTTCAACTATTAAAAACTCAGGCAACCAAATCCACATAAATCTGTCATAATATGAGTCCGTATACATAAGTTATTAAAAGATAGTAACAGAGTAGAGAATGAAATCTAAATTAGACAAAAAATAGATATGAATTAAATCACATAGCAATTATAAGATAAATACAGCATACCCCAAAATTTGTGACAGGGTTTTCATATTAAATAAATATGTGGGGAATTGATATTTTTGTCTTATTTTTTCCTGATTTAGAAAGTTGGTCTAAAATTTTAATATGGATACATTCATAACTCAACAATGAACGAAAAGTATGCAAATGTATTTTGAAAATCAACGTTCAATTGTGTTGATGCAGACAGCATACCAAGAGGAAGTCAATGTGAGACGTCTTCCTTCTGAATCAATGATTCCCTAGGCTTTTTTCAGCAGACTCTGTACAAGACTTGCCCAGATTTGGGTTCAACTTGCACAAGAAAATATTGGACGTGTATTAAACAGTACAAAAGAAGAACAGGGAATGTCCATTCGAAGATGCTCTTTGCAGCTGAATACATCTGCATTATGAGGAGAGATTTACACCTGGATCCCTACAAAATCCAATTACCAGGTACAGGAAATAAAGCCTAATTATGAGCACAACAAATTTGTTAGCAAGAGTCATGGAGACTTTGCTGGAAAGAGTACATGAATTTGAGGCTCAAAATGGTTATCATTTTCCATGCGTTATTTTCCATAACTGAGGCATGGTGGCATAATGGTTAGTGTCTTAGACTGAGGAATTGAAGAGCTAAGTTTAAATTCTCATCAAGTTCATTACATTCACTTATGTGTAAATACCCTTGGAAATGGTATAAATCCATCTCTTCTCTCCCCATCTATGGGTAAATAGAAGAACAGACTGGGTCTTACAGATTTGGGTGACAACCAGCTTAGCAGAAGAACAACTCTAAATTCTGAACTTCCAACTATGGGTTAAATAGCCCCTCCAACCTGCAATTAAACAAATATTACAGCTACACCTCTGATGACATGGCCAATCAGGGAAGGGTTGCTCCAAGGACTGACAAAGATCTGGATTTGGATTTTTTATAATTAAATTAAACTTTCATTTCATGATCTTCCTTATTATATAAAGGTAAATGAATAACATTGTCTTCTTCAGGATTATTGTCATTTTGAAACCTCATTGCAACTTTTGGGACACTATGTATAATTGTTTAAATTTATACTGTCCTATTTTTAGCCATAGACTTAGCATTTTTCTATTTACTAGTGTGCTACCTATCATATGACAGTGTTTTAATTCAATAGATTTGACCATACAAACAGTAAGAACCATGTCCGGTTGAGCCAGAATTCTGTGCAATCATGGACGTAAAGGAGCAAGATGAATTATGCAATGTAATATTTTCTTTAAAGTTTCTATTCTATATGTATTCCAAATCTGGTTACTTGTGAAACTGGTAATGTTCATTTCTTCTCAACTGTTATGTAATATCAGTCCTCTTATATAGCAGTGAATGCTGAACAATCTCCTCACAGATGAAGAAGAGACTTGAGGTAAAAGAATTGTGATTCAACAGAAGAATGCTGAGAATAACAACGAGGAAGTCTGTCTATATTTCTGAGATGAGGTATTATGTACACTATTTACATTATTCAGACTATTGTCCTCATCTTTGTCTCCATATTTATTACAACATTTCGGCTGTTGTATGCTCCAGTCTTCTTCAGATGGTTGGAATGTCGGACTGAACCTTTTATTTTGCTGATTAGGGTAGACTGTTCTAGTCTAATGGATGTCTTCAGGTGGTTGGAATGTCAAACTGAATCCTTTATTTCGCTTACATCCATTAGACATGGCACGTGGAACTAGAACAGTCTACCCCAGTGAGCAAAATAAAGGGTTTAGTTCGACATTCCAACCACCTGCTGAAGGCCGGAGCATACAATGGCCAAAACGTTGTAATAAGTATGGCGACAAAGATGAAGGCAATAGTCCAAATGAGGTAAATAGTGAACAAGGAAGTCTTAAGGAAAATCTAAACAATAAAGACTCTTATACTCAGAATCAAGTTGAAATTTCTTGAATACATATTGAGGAAGGAGGATTTGGAGAATTTGACACTCACAAGACATATTGAAGGCAACAAGGACAGGAAAAGGTGGCAACTGTCAAGCTTGTTTGAATGGATGGCTGAACAGGAATGTTGGAGGTTTGGCAAAGGATCAAACATTGCTGATTGTTACACGGGATAGGAGGTTATGGAGAGCCATGATCACCCATGTTATGAAGAGACACAACACACAGAAGAAGAAGATCATTGTTTATCTTGTAGCATAGCAGTTATCAGTTTGGAACAGGAAATCAGTGAACCAAGTTCAAGTTCCTACCCACTCTATTGCATTTTGTACTGATACCTTTGGGAAAGGCATGGATCCATTTTTCTGCCTGCCCCCAACTATGGGTTAAATAGCAGGATAAACTAAGTTCGTAGCCTTGGATGGCAACTAGTCTAGAAGGAAAACTCTGAATTCAAAATTGTGAAGAAGGCAAGAGAAAACTATTCCACTACCTTTCTGAAGAAGTCATAGCAATTCACAGATAAAAAAAGAAAAAGAAGCTGTGAA
The DNA here is from genome assembly GCA_964036315.1 of Acanthosepion esculentum. Taxonomy (NCBI): domain Eukaryota; kingdom Metazoa; phylum Mollusca; class Cephalopoda; order Sepiida; family Sepiidae; genus Acanthosepion; species Acanthosepion esculentum. The sequence continues at coordinate 132,285,156 of OZ038483.1, read as the reverse complement.
GAGCCATGATCATCTGCATTCTAAAGAGATATGATAATAAAAAGATAATTTGACCCAGCATACTCTAGCAGTTGAGATGTGCAAACTGGTTTTAATAATAATAATTATTTATATAATTCTGGTATAAAATATGACATTTTTTGTGGCAGCAATTCTGTTTTTCGCCATCTCTTTAAGTAAACCTAATGTAATGTGCTTGTGACAAAGCAACGGACACTGGCTTTTATATAAAGAAATTTTTCTTATTGTTTCTGTCCATTCCTCTATACATCTTATTTTGATGTACACACACAATTTCATGCCAACTCAAATACCAATAACTAGTTTCTCCCATTCTTCTCCGTTTCCAATCGATCCTCCCGGACTGGACTTCCCACTGGGAAACATGCGCATTGTTGCTTCTCAATGTGTTAAGAAAAATTGGATTTACTAGTCATGCTGTGTTTCAATTAGTTTTACGCTTACATTGTAAATACAATTCAGTACTCGTGTTTGCAACTTCTACAAGCAACCACCTTATTCAGCTAAGTAGAATTGGTTGATCCATGCCTGTGTTGTTTATCACCTAGCCTCGATCACTGCATATCAAGCCAATGTATCTTTTGGTGCTTGTCTATCTACACAACTGGAGAGTTGTTATTCCCTCCGGGTTTCTGTTCATTAAGTTTAGCTCCTTTAGGTGACTAAGTTTTTGCCTAACTTCTACCTATTGACCTGTCTGGCTAAGTAAGATCTAGCGGGAGAGAAACTCCCACCAGCACAGCAAGCCACTCCACAGCATCAAGGTACTTAATCATGGCGTGAACCTATATTTAAAATAAAATTGTTATCGTGAATGAAACTTGAGTGAAGTGAATGCCTGATTCTTATTTCTTGTCAATAAACTCCTTTTGAATTGTTTATTTGCAGTGCTGGTTTTTTTGATTTCCTTAGAGTATATTCTTCTTCTTCTATGTGCCATGTCCTTTCAGGGCATTGGCAGTCATGGCTCTCTACAATTTCCTCTTCTTTGAAGCACTTAATAAATTTTATCTTCTAATCCTTGTTCTGTCATCCATTTACTCAAGCTCACTATGTAGGCTATGCAATGTTTTCCTCTGTCCCTCTTGTCCTCAATCTGTCCTGTGAGTATCAAATTTTCCAAACCCTCTTTCTTCATTATGTGCCCTAGAAATTTCAACTAACTCTTTCTGATGTTAAGTACAAGTTTACTTTATGGTTCCATTTTCTATAAAACTTCATTGTTGCTTACATGTTTGGTCCATGGTATTCTCAGCATCCTTCTGTAGAACTACATTACTGTTGCTTCAAGTCTCTTCTTCATTTGTGAGGACATTCTCCAGCATTCACTGCCATATAGGAGGACTGATATTATGTAACAGTTCAGTACTCTTATTGAATAGAATTTTCCTATTTCTTAATATTTTGGTTAGCTTTTAGAAAGCATCATTTGCTATCCCAGTGGGCCTTCAGATTTCAATGTCACATTTTCCTCCCTCTGTTAAAATACTTCCCAGAAATTGAAATTGTTTTGCTTGTTTGATTTTGATATCTCCAATTTGTAGTTTGTATGTTGGACTGTTTCTTTTGCTAACAACCATGCATTCTATTTTCTTGCAATTGATGTTTAGTCCTTTCTTCTTGCTTTCCTTCACTACCTTCTGTAGGAGTACTTGAATTTTCTTTCTATATCTAATATCCACATTGTGTCATTTACATATCTTATGTTGCTAAGATTGTGGCTGCTAATAATGAATCCTGGTAGGATTCTCTCAGAATCAACTTACTGTATAAGTTGAATAAGTCTGGTGAGAAGACACATCCTTGCCTTACACCCCTTTATTAGTTTCCTAAAATAAACATATCGCCCTTTGGACTTAAATATAGGATATGCTTCTCTTGATTTTTTTATTTCTTCTTTTTTGCAAAGGATGATATCAGAGTCCCATGATCTTTGAACAACTCTGTTAATGTTGATCCAATCAGTCATATATAGAACTTACATATTTGTTCTTTATGAAAAGAATCTATTGGTTTATGAAACTACTATTGTAACTGTGGGAGGCATGGGGGAGTAATGGATAGTGGCTCGGATTTAGGAATCGGAGAGTTGAGTTCAAATTCCCGTCAAATCCATTACATTCACTTACGTGCTAATACTCTTGGGAAAGGTATGAATCCTCTTCTTCTCCCCCCAGCTATGGGTAAATAGCAGGACAGACCAGGTTCTATAGCCTTGGATGGCAACTGGTCTACCACAGAAAAAAATGGCAACCTACTGCAGGAAAAAATCTTCCTCGTCAATCAGAAAGATGCATGGCACATAACAGACTGATTGTAACATTTCCAAACCCTGCTTTTGTGATATTCCAAGTAAGGATTGCAGTTGTGTGCAGTCAGTATTGGTTCTGCATTCCAAGACTATCCTAGTAACTTATGTAGGAAACCTATATATAATGTCTATTCCGAGATGAATGCTAATTAGTGTTGCACGAACCAACCACTACCATATTGCTCTGACGGGCATTGGCATTATACCTTTAATTGATCACAAACTTTTTGTCTATTTTGACTTCCTTCTCTCTGGAGATCTGTGTATATTTTGCTATGGGAGAGCTAGATATGTCTTGTTTGTTGAAGTCCTGTTCTTAACCATCACTACTTGAATCATCCAAAATATCTTGATCTTCAATAAATTCCTGTTGGTTTATAGGGTCTGAGCTGGACTTGTTTCTAGCTCAGCTTCCTTTTGGTTTATAGGGTTTGAGTTGAACTGGCTTCTAAACTCAGTTTCCGTCTAACCTTCATATTATTGTATTGTATATCGAAGTTTCTCCTTCAAATTCTAAGGTCTTCTTGAGACCATTTGTCTTTGAGCTCAATTTTTGAAATCTTTACCCTCATGAACATGCTTGCACCTTCAGCACATTTTTATAAACCTCAGTGATCCATCGCAAAGTGAAAATATAACAGATTAAATGTGCATTGCAGTGTCAAATTTGAAGCTATGATTTTCAGCATCTCTATTACAATCCAATCTAGTCCTGCTGTTTGTTCCTGTTCATCTTGGCCAATGTTGATTACAATTCATTCTTTAATATTTCAGGTCCTTCCATATTTTTGATTGCAGACTTCCCACTTTCTTCATGGTAGAATTCTTCAACATATTGGTTCCATCTTTGAAGCATTTGTGCTTCTCCTCTTATCAGTGTTTCTTTTTTATGCATCATCTATGATGAGCATTCTTCCTATGTCTAACAAAACTATCACCTGTCCATAAATAATTATTAAATAGCACAGACACATGAATAGTGCAGATCTTCAAAGATGCTTCTAGGATTCCTCTAACATGGTGTGGGAAATTTTTTCTTCAACTTAATACAATCAAGATTTTTTGTTTTATGCCTGTAGTAAAGATAGATCATGAATAATAAATGTTGAAGGAAGGAGAAAATTATGTTATGAATTTTGATGAAAAAAAAGGAAAAATTTTTAAAAAAATGAATTTACTTCAGATCACATCAGCAAAAATAATATTGATTTTCATCTGCGATAACTAATAATCATTTTGATAAAAGATTCAAGAGCTCTGACACTAATGAAGATCATAAAAATAATTTTGATAATTAACGATGAACTTGATATTGGTCATGATAAGACTGTAGGAAGATGTCAGAGACAAAAGTTCGTGTTGGGTATCTATTTTATGATAATGTTGTTTCTCTTTTTATCTCTCTCATATATATATATATATATATATATATATATATATATATATATATATATATAGTCAAACCTAATGAGCCTTCGTGATTGATTTGGCTGTTGTTAAATCAAGAGTTTGAAGGTTTTTCGACACGAGTATAGTTACCTATATATATATATATATATATATATATATATATATATATATATAAATTTTATTTTTTTTATTTGGCCAAACTAGCTCTGACATTGATGAGTCTATCACACCAACTATCATGTTCCTGTGTCAAGGCCAGAAAGTCATTAGGGTGGCATTCTGTGTCATAACATAGCTGATTATATAGGTGGTTGCTAGGTAACCATCTGAACTTCCTCCATGGCTAGTTGTCCAGAGCAGTAGATCACTTGCAAATTCTTGTTTTGCTCACCAGTACTGTCCTGAAAAGCACATTCTACATTGCCATAAGATTGTAGAAATATCAGGGCTGGGTCCGTAGATTTAGTTGGCGCTATTGTCTCCAAAAGATGTAAAGTATAACTCTCAGCATCTGAGCGCAGATTCAATCCAACTTAGTCTCTGGGGTTTTAGTTAATGTCCAAGCAGTGGCACCATACATTAAAACAAAAATAATCTTTGTTTGAGTTTGTTTGATAGATTATATTTCTAGATTATACCTGTTGTAACCTAGGAAAACGGAATAAGAATAACCAAAACGAAGGTTGGAAATGGAACGATAATATTTATAACAGGAACAACCTACAAGATTCGCCAGCGGCATGTAGTAAGTAATCAGCTGCTAGTGGTGAGCTAGAAGTGAAACAAGGTGAATCCCAAGTGGAAGACCACAGTGAAGATATTCACCTATCGCCCCACATGGTCGGATGTGGCACAAAGCCAAGTTTATTGTGGGGTATCCGAGCCTGTATGCCAGGTCAAAAATTCCCCATAAACCATGTAAAAACGGGGTTGGGTAGCTGTCTACCACCCCAGATGAGACTCTGCCCTTCGGTGTAGCCTCGTCTAGGGTTCCTCTCTGCCCAGAGGAAGAGAGTTTGACCAGCACACTGTGGAAGACCACAGTGAAGATATTCACTAACTGCCCCACCTGGTCAGATGTGGCACAATGCCAAGTTTATTATGGGGTATCCGAGCCCATAGTCTCGGCCAAAAATTCCCCATGGACCCTATAAAAAACGGAGTCAGGTAGCTGTCTACCACCCTAGACAAGACTCTGCCCTTCGGCATAGCCTTTTCTGGGTTCCTCTCTGCTGGAAGACCACATTGAATCAACATACAGTATATTCCACTGTATTTATAAGGATTGGGACATACCCATTATAGTATAGAGGTATGGTATAACTGTATCCCTTTTATTTAAGGCATCCCAGGCTTTAGATATTTTAATTTTTACATCCTTTTCAGTAGAATTTACTTCACTTTCTAGGTATGTAAAAGATTCAACAGATTTTATTGATTCACCTGAGACAGTTGCTGGTTGAAGCCTATGAATTCAGTTTTAGAGGCATTGACATAAAGTCCAATCTTGTTAGCAGCATTTTCTAGATGATGTAGATGGATTAATATGATGTAGCATTGGTTATGGTGTCTGCAGTGATAGCTCGGCCATCTGCATAGTCAATATCAGTTAACTTTTTTGCAGGATATCGACTTTTGGGATAAAGTAAAACCCAGATGATGATGTTTGTCGAGGGAAGATTTCAATATGTAGTCAAGGGTGATAACAAATAGAAAAGGTGCAATGGTGTCACCCTGAAGGACCCCTGATTTGATGTTGAAGTAGCTAGTCTCTCTGTCTAGCAATAATGTCACACCTCTAAAATTATATTTTCCTATGCATGGATGGATGTAGCCAGCATTAAAGGATTAGTTAACTTAGATATTTAGATACCATAGTTTTAGTAAAATAACAAAACCAGAAAATCAGAATTAAGGATACAATGTTGGCCAATGAAGCCAAAGATCAAGAATTTAAAATTGTGTTGAAGTATATAAGGAGGAGAATCAGTGTTTAACCAGATAGCATCAGAGGAGAAGCAAGCACATTGACAGACCAGGAACAACACATCTGCAGGACACACCGGCGCCATAAAATTCCTCTCATTACTCCCGGATGAGGAATTTGACTTGAGAACTAACGGCTCATTGATTGATAATTAGATTTATTTGTAAGTATGAGCTTCAAACCAAATACGCTCCCGAAAGGCTTGTACATGTAATTTATGTCTGATACTTGCCATTCTGACAACAAAATAATTGCTCTGACAGAGACTCGTCCTTTTTCTTTTCCACAGCACCAGTGTTCCACGTAATAAATACTTGTTATTGTTTGTTCTATAAACCTATCTTTGTGTTTACTCATGTTGCGATAGTAAGAGTTGTTACTACCTTAGAGCTGATGAAACAAATCATAGCTATCACATCCTCTACATACATACATACACACACACACACACACACACACACACACACACACACACACATATATATATATATACATATATATATATAGAACACCCTTGGAAATAGCTATGGACATTTTTTTTTATATTCCTTAACTCCTACAAAATGGAGGATTGTTAGGATGCTGGAAAAACTTAATAGAACAAATTAATTCAATCTTCCTACTTGGCTGTTTTCAATGGAAGATGTTTGAAAGAAAGGTTGGTGCCAAAATAAATATTAATTACATACATATATATATACACACACTCTCACACACACACACACACACACATATATATATACACTCACACACACACACACACACACACATATATATATATATATACACACACACACACACACACATATATATATAAAATTAACTATACATATTACCTACAGTTGTACAACTCAGTTTCATGTCTGTACAATCGTCAGGTACAAAAATAAACATTTATTTGCAAATCTGTATATGAATGTAATTGCATGCTTATACTTCATTATTTAATTTGGTTGCTCATACTTCTTTATTTAATTTGTATTTATATATATATATATATATATATATATATATATATATATATATACATATATACATATATATACAGACGTCTTACGTTACACCTATCCGATCACAGCTCCATTAGAACCCATTTAAACACAAACAAAATTTTACCAGACTCCTTTAGAAACATACTAGTAGAAAACACAAATATATTAATTGCTTCCACCTGTAAAAAAAGGTTAAAAATAATGGAGGCTTTAATAATAAAAAAGAAAAAGCCTACCCTTACCAATATTAACTCTGAACAAAGCCACAACGTGCTAACCGTATTTGGAAATTAAAACACCACTACTACACACTAAGACATACACATAATGCACACACTCAATTAAGCTGAAAAATCAAATCAACCTTGATAATGGCTAAAGGTATAGCCGAAAGCGCTCGGAAAAATAAAACATTTGGACAGTTCTTACACACCGTTTGTCCAGCAAAGAAAGCTCTTGTTTGTACACAAGAAAAATTAAATAAAAAACTTAACCGTAGTACCTTGTCTGTCGTTTTTAATGAAACTTGCATATATATATATATATATATATATATATATATGTGTGATTATGAGAGTTTCTCCTTGTACCTTCTCAGGCTAATCTTTTCCACTGACATGAAGTGGAAAGATTCTATCAAATCAGTAGCTACGTTTGCTGCAAGGAAAGTTGGTTCACTGTGTTGTGCTAGACAATTTTTCTTACCAGAATCTATCTTACATATTTCTGAGTCTACCAATAATCCATGCTTTGAATATTGCTGCCACATCGGGTCTGGTGCATCTGCTATGTATCTAGAAATTTATGATAAAATACAAAGATCCACAATGTTATTGCTTCTGACCTGGCATTTTGGCTTCAGTCACTTTCCCATCACCGTAACATAGTTTCCCTGTACCTTTTCTATAAATACTTTCATGCTAATTGTTCCGATGAGCTTTTCTCTTTGGCAACTAAACTTTATGAATTTAAACATAGTACTAGATTGGCATCTATCTCTACTCCTTTTACAGTTAAAATGGCTGATGTAACCATAAATTCAATGTTAGCTATTAGCACCTTGTGTGTGTGTCTGTGTGTATATAGTTACTTTTCTCGGACTTCTCACTTGTGGAATTTTCTTTCAAGCTTTCCTGTCAACTGTGAGCAATGTCAGTTGTTATCTTCTGTCTCCTTAATGCTTGTTCTTTTATTGTTCTCTCTCCTTAATAGTGTTTTTTTTCTCATATTTTTTTACAATCTTGTGGCTTTATTTCCTTGCTTAGGGTGAAATGACTAAAAAAATATAACTTTCCTTGGAGTATACACATGCTGAATTTGTTTTTGGTACTTATAGAAAAGCCCACCCATCAGAAAGGCAAATTCGGCACGTAGTCGTGTATGAACTCACACACATACATGTAAACAAAGATAAAATTGTCCCTGCAACCATTGTCACAAAGGCATCAGAATACTCATTATATTTCAATGGGATAGTGTTGCCCTGGTATTGAAACCCCCTTAATCAGACTTGTTTTTGCTGCCTTCTACTCTTATGGATTAAATAGGAGGGAAAACTGATCTCTCTTGTCTTGAGATGGCAACCAATATAGGAGAAAGAAAATTCTGAATTCAGAACCAACCTGAAGATGAATGAGATCTATCTTGCCCTAGACACACCACTGCTGCTATGGCTGCTGTACATGTTGTGCTGCTAGGACCCTAATGGTTTACAGGACTTATGACATGATTAGAAGTAAGTGTTTTGACCCCAACTTGAAGTACAAACAAGTAATCTCTGATCTTAACCACTTTCATCCAATGCATAATATGTACATCGTCTCTTTTGACAGAAGTACTTATATATATATATATATATATATATATATATATATACATACACAGTTTGTTTTTATGGGTACTATGCTAGTTAAAATATTTTACATGAAGTAAATTTTGCACAGTAAGAGAAAATAAAAAGAAGCTCAAAGAATAAAAGATAAAAACTAGCAAATTCAAGAATAAATCGAAGCTGAAAACCTAATTGCAGTTTCCTTTGCTAAAAGAAAAACTAGCCAGCAAAGATTATCACATATTCCAGAATTTAACATGTAATCTTGGCTTATTTTTACTCTTATTCTGTCAATAATAAAATCTACATTTTTCTTTTTCTGATGTGGTTGTTACATCTGAAATCTCTCTCTCTCTCTCTCGTTAACAGAGCTATAATTATCGAAAGTGACCTTGATATTTTGCACCTAAAATTCAAGGTTTCTGCTTTTGGTGATTACTGATTTGGAACAATAAAAAGACCCCAAAAAAATATAGTTGTGTGTTATTAGATAACAACTCTGTGAGCACTTGTTTGTTCATCTGCAAATCTTTGCTATAAAACATACAGCAGATTTTAAGTGTTCACAGCTGACTTTACCCAGAATGCATCAGTGCCTTTTAAAATGTAAACAGCTTTTCTTTTATGTCTAATATTTCTTTGGTCATATATATATATATATATATATATATATATATATATATATATATATATATAATCTCCATGTTACTATTTACATTGTTCAGACTATTGTTCTCATCTTTATTACTATATTCATGATGTATCAGCCATAGTACACTCTGGCCTTCTTCAGATGATATTTGTTGAAATTTAGAACCGAGACCTTTATTTAGTCCATGGGGATAGATTGTTTAGATTTCACTTGCTGTGCCTTTGGATATCTTTGTTTTAGTTAATTCCCCTTGATAACTCAACTCTCCAAGTTTTTTGTTCTCTCTGCTGTGGCCAGGGAAGGAACTCACAGCTCTTTAGGTCAAGTCACTTTTTGGATCAAGCAACCAATGTTTTTATTTTGAAAGTGGTTGTAATTCATTTAATACAGGTTTTTCTTAATGAATATATAGTTTAATTAATATCTGTTGATTATCTGGAAAAAGGAGACAATTTTTTTTTATGTTATCTTATGGGTTCACTTACTTTCATGCAGTACTATATTTCCTATTACTCTGAAATTTTTGCAGACACACATTTTTGAATTGATGCCTTGTCTTCTTTTATTTCTTTTAAACAGTTAGAATTACCGCAACCAGCCTACATCTTTGCGAGAATAAATAGAATATACTCTCTGGCAGAGTTCAAACCTGTTCAGACCATTACAGTTGTAGTGAATTCAGTGTTTCCTTCTCCTAGACTGGTAGAAACCCAAGGCTATACAACCCAGTCTGTCCTGCTATTTTACCCATAGTTGGGGGGGAGAAGAGATGGATTCATACCTTTCCCATGTGTATTAGCATCTGTGGAGGTTGAACAAACACAAATGTGCCAGCGCAGGTTCCTTCAACAAGGATTGGCTAGCTTCCCTAGAAGAAGAAAATTTTCTCTATGTGTGTGTTCATTTAAATTGTAACTGAATTACTCACCATTTTTTTATTTGTTAATTAAATATGATCTACATGTATTTTATTTAGACAAAACCAAGAGTCTTTATAGTGTCATGTTGTTTACCAAGATACTCATTAATGGTGACCCCCAGAATTGACAATTTGCTGCTGGAGGTGGTGCCCCTGGCATAATGCATGACATTCTCCTCTCCTTTGTCATGTTTCACATGGAAGAAGACAGAGATTTCATGTTTATATTCAGCTACTGCAAAATGCTTCTCAGATTAACACAGCTTGAAAATTTATATTTTCTTATGCAAATGAGGTCATGAGAATGTACAAAATTCACCGTGTAACAAAGGGAAAGCTCTGTCTGTGTTCATTCTTCTACTTTAATACAAAACAACACTAACTATAAACTAGATTTTCAATAGTAAATCATTTTTGTAAGAGTAATGACTGCCATATTCTTTAGTATATAAAATCACCATTTCTTCCCATCTGGAAAATACCTCTCAGGACTTAGATATGAATTTCAGATATTCAGGAGATTTAATTCAACTCAGATCTCACAGACTACTAATGTTTTTACTTATCCTAACCAAATAAATATCTAATATTAAATTCAAAAATGGAATAAAACTAGTAATAAAATAATAGCAATAATGAAAAGTGTATAAAGCCGGAGTGTTGGGAATGAAAGTAACAATAATAAGATGGAATAAAACTAGTAGTAAAATAATAGCAATAACGAAGAGTGTATAGAACCAGAGTGTTGGGAATGAAAGTAACAATAATAAGATGGAATAAAACTAGTAATAAAATAATAGCAATAATGAAGAGTGTATAGAGCCAGAGTGTTGGGAATGAAAGTAACAATAATAAGATGGAATAAAACTAGTAATAAAATAATAGCAATAATGAAGAGTGTATAGCGCCAGTGTTGGGATAAAAAAACAACATTAATTAGAAGGAATGAAAGTGGCTTGTTAATTTTAGAACAATTTTTGCTTTCCACCAGCATGGCAGCTGCTAACCTCCAGGAGAGTCTCTCTCTCTGCTTTCTACGTCTCATATTTTCCACTGACATGAAGTGGAACATTTATATTGAATCACTTGCTATGTCTGCTACTAGAAAAATTGGTTCATTCTGTCATGCTAATCATTTTTTCTTGCCAGAATCTATTTTGCAGATTTATAAGTTTTGTATTTATCCCTGCATTGAATATTACTGCCACATCTGGTTTCGTGCTTCTGGTATATATCTCTAAATTCCTGATAAAATCTAATAAAGCAAATGGAATATCATCAGTCGTGGCATTTTGGCTTCAGTCACCGTCCCACCACTGTAGCTTCCCTCTCCCTTCTTTTATGAATGTTTTCATGTTGATAAGCTCTCCTTTCATACCTTGACTCCATAACTTCAAACAAATACTAAATTGGAAGGCGGTTCTCATAATTTTGCCATGGAAATTAGGAAATGTAACTATAAGTCCTATGTTAATATTTTCTTCTGTATTTATCACGTGTGGAATTCTTTTTCACCTTTTTGCTTTTCTGTCAACTATGATATTCAAAAGTGTTGTGTCGTGGCACAATAGTAAAAGAAGAAAATCAAGTCGAGGTTGGTTTAAGAACAAGTGTATTTGACATTACAGATACAAAGGTAGGAAACATGGGTACTACTCAGCTAGGCAGTTGTAGTACTGTCGCTGCTTTCTCTCCCCGGTAGGCACTATATATAGTGAGAACCGGTGTACTTCCCTTGTGTTAGGAAGGCCGGTGTAACAAAAAGTATAAATGCAGTGTAAATGATCACCTTTTTCCTTGAAACCTGTTCTTTTATTGTCCTCTCTCTTTTTTTTCTTCTCAGTAATTCCTTGTTTCTTAGTGGCTTTAATGCTTTGCTTGGAATAAAATGACTAACAAAAAAATAGTAATGCCAGATTGTTGTGAAAAAGATGGCAACAATAATGTGTGTAAAACTAGTAATAAAATAATAGTAGTAATGAAAAGTGTACAAACCCAATTTCTTGTGATAAAATCCATCAATAGTAAGATAGAGAAAAACTTGTCATAAAATCAGTGATATATAATGTATTGTATGATTATATGTCTGTGTGTGCATGTGCACATCTTTTGCAGTTCTTTGTAAGTTATTTTTCTTTATTCCTTCAATTTACCTTTATTTATTTCTTTACAGCTGTTTTCATTTTCACAATGCATCATTATCAGAAAAAAACCCTCTGTAGCAGAAATTTACTGAACACTTCCCATTTTGGAGGCAAATGGCACCTTTTCTGGTTCTAGCTGGACCCTCCAACAGGTAATTTGTCATTTACAGACAAAATTACCGTATTTCACAGAAAGGAAAAAATCGACAAAATTGCCTTAAACATTGATGCTCTTGTTTCATGAAAGTTCCTAAAATTGTCCGAAAAGAAATGAATTCCTTTTGATGTTGCCTACTTGAGCTCGTATTAGGATTGAAAACAAATGAATCTCTTTGAAGACAGTTTGCAGACACTGTTCTTATGTCGAGTGATGGTGATGCTTTCTAACGGCACCAGGTGGTAATTTTCCTTCTGGGTCGAAAAGTGCTTTCTGAGCAATTCTGTGCAGGAAGAGTGTTTTTGAAATAATATTTTGTTTCTTGATCAGTTAGTTGCTATAAATAACTAAAACTTACTTCATGTGCTTTTTAGATAACAAATTGCCCAATTATACACACACACACACACACACATATATATACATACATATAAAATATCTTGTATATATCTATTATAAATATATATATATAAAAAATATCTTATATATATATCTATTATATCTATTATGTATATATATATATATATATTATAGTCGAACCAAGAGAGCCAGACAAACATACCAAGGTTTCACCTAAGCCTTAGGTGAAACCTTGGTAGGTTTGTCTTGCTCTCTCGGTTTGACTAGGTCTGCTCTACTTTTGTATTGAGCACTTTTTTAGTTAGTTGATTACGCGTATCGGGGTTTTTTCTTTAAGGCTTTGGACCTGTATGTTGTACGATTATTTTCCACAGACGTTCATGTTCATAGCTCTTTCTTTTTTTAAAACCTTTTTTTCCTTCGATATTGATTTGATCATTGGCAAATCAAGAAACCGAAGGTTTTCCGGGACAAGTGTAATTACCTATATTTATTTATATATATATATATATATATATATATATAATATCTTATATATATCTATTATATCTGTTATATATATATATATATATATATATATATATATATAATATCTTATATATATCTATTATATCTGTTATGTGTATATATATATATATATATATATATAATATCTTATATATATCTATTATATCTGTTATGTGTATATATATATATAATATCTTATATATATCTATTATATCTGTTATGTGTATATATATATATATATATATATATAATATCTTATATATATCTATTATATCTGTTATGTGTATATGTGTATATATATATATAATATCTTATATATATCTATTATATCTGTTATGTGTGTATATATATATATATATATATATATAATATCTTATATATATCTATTATATCTGTTATGTGTATATATATATATATATATATATATAATATCTTATATATATATCTATTATATCTGTTATGTATATATATATATATATATATATAAAATATCTTGTATATATCTATTATATCTGTTATGTGTATATATATATATATAAAATATCTTATATATATCTATTATGTGTGTGTGTGTATATATATATATATATATATATATATATATATATATATAAATAATATCTTTACTGGAGGTTGAACATTTTTCTGTTATTTTCTGTGCAGTAAGCATAGTAATTATAATCTTCTGAATGCATTGTTTAATTCCTTAAAGTATGAATTAAATGAGTTTTAAACTTTTAAAGAATAAGTTCACGTCCAGTTCTCACTCCTCCCTGATCTTTTGAATAAGAGTAGAGGTTCATCTTTTGCTCCAGGAAAATAACAGGGCACTGGACCATATATGGCAGCAATATTCTAAACATGGACGAATGCTAGATATAGATATACAAGTTAGATTCTGAAGAGAAATTATTGTCTCTTTTGACACAGTGAACCAACTTTCTTAGCAGCTGATCCGGTGATGGATTCAATGTAGTCTCTCCACTTCATGTCACCTTAGAGCGTTATGTATCAGTATATCATTATCCTTTCTGGGCATTTTTCAAAATTGAAACTCGTCATAAATCACAGGGAGCTGATTTGGTTAATATGATGGATGACTCAGTTGTCTGACTGATCTGCCTTACTATCGAGGCAGATAGTGTTGTCAGTGTAGAAGCCAAGTTGAGAGCTGATGTCATCAGGAAGGTCATTATTGAAGATTAAATACAGCATAGGACCAAGGATGGAGCTCTTTGGGACACCTGCATTATTACAAAAGGATGTGGATGAGTGGCCATTCAGAACAACTTTCATTTCATGATTTGATAGGAACAACTCGATCAGCTGAAAAACATGTCTGGAGATACCATAACTTTCTAGCTTGTGGAGAAGATGTGAATGCCAGACCCTGTCAAAGGCTTTCAAGATGTCTAATGCTACAGCCTGGGCTTCAATGTTTTTTTATCTAAAGCATGATAGATTCTTTCTGGAATTATCGTTAGTATATCTGCAATGGATCTGAAGAAATGAAAGCTGTATTGCTTATCTGAGAAAAGGATCTGCAATGAGAGATGACAAACCAATTCAGCATTAATTAGGGCCTCTAGGAGTTTCCCAGACTGAGGCAGTAGGCTAATAGGCCAATAGTTGGATGGATCAAACAGTTCATCATTTTTTAAAAACTGGAACAACAGACGAAAACTTCCAGGAAAGCAGGAGGCAGTGAGTCATTTATCATACAGTTTAGAGAGAACAGGAGTCAGTTCAGGAGCACGCTTCTTAATGACTATTACAGGGCTGCCATCAGGCCCACATGCTTTGTGGAGATGAAGGTTAGAAATGATAGCACAAACCATGGAAAGTGTCATATGATATCACTGAACAGAGAATCAGTTTTAATTGGGATGAGTCAAGAATAGAATTTGAGAAGAATTTACAGGCAAAGCATTCAGCTTTATCAGTCGAGGATGATAACACCGCAAATCGATTGAAGAGGAGGGAATAGAGACCTTGCACTTATTTAGTACCCTATTGCAGAGATGCCAGTAATCATGAGAACCAAAGATTTTAGAGACTGTGTGGCGCTTCATTCTTTCAGCAAACAGGGACTTAGCTCCTTTGAGGACTTGTTTACATTTATTACAAGCAGTAGTAAATAGGCACCTGTTATGTTGAGAGATGTCATGCTGGTATAGCCAGAAATAGTGGTTCCTGTGTGCTATGGCAGCTGAGCATGCTGGAGTGAACTTGGTATTTCTGAGAAGGGATGAAAGCATTCATGCCAGCTTTGACTCAAGAAGAAACTTCAGTGGCACACTTTTCAATTGGGAGGTTGAAGATGTCAGTTCAAGGGTCATCACAAATAAAATCACAGAATGAGTCCCAATCAGCATGCTGGTAATTGAAAGAGTTTTTATGGATAGGGGCGGGTCTTGTTTAATGGATGCTTGAAAGGAGATATCCGTAGTTACCACAGAGTGGTCCAAGTTACCAAGAGGGCAGTATTGTGAAGCTTGGCAAGTGTGGGAAGAGGAGGTAAGAAACAGATCCAATAGAGAAGCATGTTGCTAGGTTTGGGAAATGAGTGGGGAAGTCCATGATTTGAGTGAGGCATTGGGCAATGGAAAAATTTAATATCTGTATACCGACAACATCAGTACCTTTAGAATGTTTCAACCATGTGTCATGGTGAGTATTAAAGTCACTAAAGACAAAGATGTTTGCAGATGGATGGAGACAAAGTGCCTTTTCTATACTATCAGCTGATGTGTCTACAGGGGAAGAGGGGTAGTGATAAAGGAAAAAGAGATAGCTGACAGAGTTTAGTAGCAAAAGAGGGAAACACATGAAAGATTAGTCAGCGACCTTGAGAGACAATTCTCTGGCCATCAGCTGATTATCCAGGAAGTAAACACCAAGGCCATGCATGTTAATGCTGCAATCTTTTTAGCCAGGGCGGGGGGGGAATACCCTGGAGTTCATTGGTTGCAATGGAAGAATTCAAGTTGGTTTCACAAAATGCAAAGATATTTGGTGACCGTTCCAAGATCTTGTAAGTGTTGTTTTCATCCGAGTCAAGTTACACAAAACTGCTGAACATCTACATGCTTGACAAAGACTAGAATTTCTTTTACAATGTTTTTGAATTCTAGACTTACATCCTCAGACAATATAAATTCTATTTTTTCAATAGTTTCTATACAATTTGTTGCTAAATATTGTGCAAATTGGGCATGGCTGTTTCCGTCATTCATCTCCATCATCCAAGACCTGTGTCAACTCGTGGAATCTTTCTTTACATTGTGTACCTGCTGGGATGAACTATGTAAAATCTTTCTATTCACTCCAATAGGCTGTGGGGTTTTGTTTGTGGTCCAGGTGATGTCTTCATTCTAGTGACTTTCTTAATTTGGTTGGAGAATTTCTAGCAAAAAGAACAAACTCTGTTGATAAAGCTATCAACAGTTTATTATAAAAAAAATATATAAAAGTTGCCACCATCAAACTTACATGGTTCAACTTCAATAAATTATTTTCTTCTCTTAAGAGATATCTAAAGGTTAAAATGAGGGTGTGTTGCCAACTTTGCTGCTGCTAGAATTTCAACTGATTGCAGTGTCATCCCAGAAACAGCTGTAGTGCAAGCTCAGTAAAATGACAGGTGTGCATGCTTATTAGGATAACAGTTCAAATGGAGGCTTTGATTAACTAGGCATCCACACAAAACCCTCTTTGTTAACAAAGAACTTTCTATTAACCTTGCACATGACCCATTCTTCTAAAGAACTCTGGACCAGATATTTTGGTAAGATTTCTATGTAAGTCTATCCCATAGGATTCTAAAATAGCATTTCCCAAGTCTGTCTGGGTTTTTCAGTTTTTTGGCAAACACATTAACCCATTAACTGCCAAATTTTTTTAATGCACATTTTTGGCCCAGACAAGGAGTTTACTTAGGAGTTTATTTATTCCTTATGTTTAATTCCAGTAGTTACCATTGTCGTTTTTATAGAAACTAGAACATCAAATATATATATATATATATATATATATATATATATATATATATATATATATATATATATAAAACATCAAAAAATAATATTGATTAGAAATAATTAAAAAAATACTTTTCAAAATAGTCATTATTTTTCTACTCGTGAAATGTAAAATTACGACAGAAAGTGTCTTCTTACGGCTCATAATAAAAACTTTAAAGGCTAAGTGTTGTAAAATATACCTCTGCAAATGCAATGTAAGCAATTCAATGTAAATACAAGGAATAACATATAGTGAGTTTAATTTTAACAGATCCCCAAATGGGGCTTATGGCAGTTAATCACATCATCACATTTTCCTTGGGGCCATGGCTGCATGCTGGGAATATCAGTTATACTGGATTTTACTGAATCTTTCTTGGGGTTTTTTTTAGTTTCAAAATAATATTTTTAAACCAACCTTTTTTTATCAGGTTCCAACCTGATTAACCACTCTCCCATATTTTTCTTCACCAATATTTCATGCACTAATATGACTCAGTTAGGATCACTGCCCTGTTATACTTATTGTTATGTTTATGGTATACACTGCTTAAAATTAGATCTCTTTCTGATTCACTCTACATGTCAGCTGGAAGTGAACACTAAGAAAGTAAAGTCCCCAAAAGTTATCCTCTGCATAAGGGCTCTAAGCAACACATCCAGCCCATAAAACAAATCCCCTCAAAAATATAAAATACAATATAAAAGGAAAAACGTGAACAAATTAAGTGTTTAGGAAACACCGCATTTGCTTTTAAAAAGATTGCTCATAACAACTATGACAGATTCACGGCAAACAAGCTAGGTTTAACTAATCTGCCACCTGCCTCTCTCAAGATCACCACTGTGACCTCAGTCAACCAATCTGACACACACATCAACTCCAGGCCCTACCAAATCTACCCTTCCTCCAAATCACTTCCCTTGCCCACAAAGAGACTTTCCGCTCACATCCTTTGTATTGGAAATACAAATTTCATATTAATAATTCTTGTCTTCTTTTCCTTTCCCCTCACCAGTGGTATATGTTTAGTTTGTTCTCTCTTCCTAAGATACATGTGTTTATAACATTTAGATAAGTAATGGATCCTGGCTGATTAAATTCTTAATATAAGTAAAGCATATATTTTTAAAGCATGTATATCTTTATTGTGGATGGAATTTATGCTTAATGAAACAATGCATAATCAAATGTTTAACTAAGAAATGATTATTTTACAATGTTCTTTTCAGTTCCAATGCATTATCATTATTTTTATTCTCAATGATACCAGTCATGTACAAAACACTTAGTATTTTAAAAGAAAAATGAAATAGATTCTATTTATTTTTAGTAAGTTTGCAATGAAGAAATACTCAGAAAAGTAGAAAATATATTTTGAGGAAGCATACAAATAATTTTCTTTCCAGAAATTAATAATAAAAGAGAATTTATAGCCTTACACCCAATAGTAGCAAACAGGAATTGTAATTCTGGAAGAAAAATCCACATAACAGAAAATTGGTACACCACCACCAAAATTTTTTTTTTTTTTTCTGAGAACAAAACATTTTTAAATTAACGCATTTTCCTGGGTGCAATATGTATGCATATCAAATTTAAGAGCTCTCCATGAAATATAAACACACTCTACCCACTTATATATAAATGGATATCACATATGACATGACGTATATGATTATTTTGTTTTAGGTGTTTTAATAGCAGATAAAAAATTCAATAAATTAAGAAAAGTTCAAGTGACTTGCCTTGTTATACAATTCAAGAGTTTCACATTGAAATGCTCATCAGTGCCAGATGTTTGATAAAACAATTATTTAACAAAGATTCGTCAAACATCTGGCTCTGATGAGTATTTTGATGTGAAAATCTTGAGTTGTATAACCGGACAAGTCACCTGAACATTCCTTTATTTATTGAATATTATAGTTCTAGTTTTCTATTGAGCACTTTTGGGTCAGAAGTTTTGCTAACCTGAAAAAACACAAAATTCTCTTAATTTTCACATATTTTCTCAGTTGTATTATTATTAGTGGATAAAATATTGAGGTTCAAGTGATTTTGAGTCATTATTCTAAACCTGGTTCTCAGTGACATTGAAGAATTTAGAAAATGAAAGAAAATGAGACAATATTTAACTGAACTGCCAAAAACTGAAGTAATTGGCCATGGTTAAGTGTAATTGACAAAATTCTCAACAATTGGAATTGACAAGATTCTTAATAAACAATAAGCAATAACAAAAGGAAGAAAAAGAACAGGGCAAACAATATATATGCAAGTCAAAAGTAGGCAAAGCAACAATAATAAAGTAAAAAGTTCACAAAGAATGGTGTTCACATGCAAAAGGGATACAACAAAGTGATTGTAGAGTTCTAACTTTAAGATAAGGAAGAATAAAAATGTCACAGATGAATCTGAGAAGTGGCCCATTTTTCTTGGTTCAAAGAAATCCCAGCACGCATCTGTAGGATTTGTCTGTAAATTTCAAGAAGGGGTGATTTTAGCAATCATTCCTTTAGATTGAAAGCAACAAACTGGCTTAAACATTTCAATAATAATGTTGAGTTGTCCATTGAAGTAAAGCCGAGAAGCAGTATCATGAAGTCATAGATAATCCTTAGGAATGTATATATTATAGTAGCTTCTTTGTAAAAAAAAAAAAAAAAAAAAAATGTCAATTATTTCATCAGGTCGTGGAGTTTTTTTATCCAATATTAACAAAGATACAATTCAGCTTAAGTGTTACAGCTTATGGCAGACAGACAAAAATATTAAAGTAAATAGGTCATCTGTCAGGACCCCCCCCCCCCATGTGTCATCTTAGGGCTTTCAGTTGTGCATATATAGGAAAGACAAGCACTACTCTATGTGTTCCTGCAGGTTCCATCTAACTTGGAAGAATTAAGTCTCATCCAGCATAAAGGATCTTTTGCATGACATCATTGCCAAATGCCAAATCTGGTCTGATAGATTCTGCAATTGACTACAACAAGCATCATGCTTCTAATATCTTCACCATAACCGTGGCAGGAGTCGCTTCTGGGTGCTATGCTTTGCCAAAGGGAAATCCCTAATTTGGTTCCAGTGTCACATATGATTTTGAATTCAGAGCTGTCCTCCTCCTAGACTGATTGGTAATCACAGCTAGAGGAGCTCAGTCTGTCTTGCTGTCCATTATGCCACCTGCACATCCAAGTATCTGTGAAGACAAGTCGATAAATCCTCATAATTATCCAGCAAATAGAATTTAGTTTAATTCATGGGATGAGATCGATAATTAAAAAGAAAGACATCAAGATATTTTGAGATAAGAATTATTAAAGTTACAAGAGTGTTGCCTGTTCTATGATAGTGTTACAATGTTGGGAATATACTTTTGCCATTGTAAGCCATATGAATGTTTTATCCTGTTTTGTCATCCATATGTTAGCTGCTCCACTCAAACTTTTATATATATATATATATATAGTATGAAAGTTTTTGAAAAATTTTTGGTGATGCATTTTATCCGTTAGGATTTCATCAGACTGGGCTTTGTTGATGTTGTCAAGTCTACACATGTGCACGAAACAAGAGATGCTGGTAGTTTAAAAACTTTTGAAATAATATTTTTTCAATCTAGACAAATTCATCTGTATTCTTTTTCTTTTGATCACCTTTGTCCCTGACTATCCCACATTGTGACAACAGAAAATTTACTAAGAATGCTGATATATTGTAAGAGCCGGAACACAAATTTACTGCAGCTGAACTAGCAATCAAGGCACTTTCCACACATTTTCATCTCAGTAGATTATTTTCTCTTTTAATGAAAGTAGCATTCCCTATGTCAAAATTGTGGTCTGTTTTGTTACAGTGAACAACCAATGTGTTTTGTGTGTTGTTATTTAAAATGTCCCTTTTGTGTTCATATAGTCTTTTGTTTAAACTTCCTGAGGTTTCTCCAATGTATTCATTCTGGCAATTCCTGCATTTGATTGAGTAAATTCCTTTTTCAAGTTTTGGCTGGTTGTTTTGTTTTTTTATTGATTAGCTATGTAGAACTGGCCACTTCTGTGAATTATATATAATTGTTCTGACTAAATAAAGTCATATTAGTTTTGTGAAGTTATTCTATGTCTTCCTTTTGTTGTAAACATCTTCCTACTAAGTAATGCATATGTAAAGGGACAGATAGATTTGCCATCCGTTCCTTTTTTCTCATGAATATCACATAATTCTGAAAATTCATCCATATTTATTTAATCAAACAGGAGACATCGTTCTCATCTCTATTGTGCACTGAGTTGAACTGCATTTTTTAAATGAATGTTCAATGACATTCACTCCTTCTCCAGCATTTCAGTCTCTGAAGAAAAAGTGTCTGCACTAAGTGACCAGGAT
Source organism: Acanthosepion esculentum (assembly GCA_964036315.1). Taxonomy (NCBI): domain Eukaryota; kingdom Metazoa; phylum Mollusca; class Cephalopoda; order Sepiida; family Sepiidae; genus Acanthosepion; species Acanthosepion esculentum. The sequence continues at coordinate 132,263,456 of OZ038483.1, read as the reverse complement.
TACAATTCTTACATCATTCTAATTGCTATTGTATCAAAACTCATCCCACACATGAGAAACAATTTTGGTGACAATTTTCAAGTAAAAAATGTTAATGTCTAAAATTACAGATATCAAATCCTGTCATCCTTCACAAGTTTATTGTCCAAAGCAAAAAACAAAAAGAAAATTTATCATCCAAAACAAAACTGACGGAACAAGAGAAAAGATAACAGATTCCAACAATTTCTAAGAATATGAACTCTACCCAGAATGTATCCAGCCATTTTGAATATTTGGCAGACTGTCTGAATGGACTTGTTGTAACTTGGCAACTGATCAAAAGAGACCTTTCAACAAACATGGGTTCAGTTAAGTGCTATACATGAAACATGCTTGGGTGATCATATCTCTTTCAATTCATGTTTGACTAGACAGATTTTCTCGCAATAGGTTGCCATTTCTTTCTGCAGTAGACTGTCAACCAAGGCTATAGGACCCAGTCTGTCCTGTTATTCAACCCATAACTGAGGGGAGAAGATATAGATTCATATATTTCCCAAGGGTATTTGTGTGTGAGTGAATGTAACTGACCCTACTGGAAATTGAACTCAAGTCTCCAGTATCTCATTCCAAGTTTATGTACATTACACCACAATGCACATCCATGGGTTACTCATTTGGGAGTGAGTCATAATTGAGTGAGCTTGTGTACTATGTGACTGTCACATTCGTCATGTTGGAACAAAGAACATTTTTCTAGTAAGTCTTAACTCAGATGTCATAACATAGGAGACTTGCTTTTAATGAATGATACCTTAACCGATTTGACCACAAAAGCCTGCAACTGGTTGAGAACGAACTTTAATAATATTGCCTCTTTCTCTCACAAACACCATATCTATTTTTACTACTTGGCCTAAATTATCATGTTATTGTGGCAGACATGATGAGGCAGAACCTGGGACGAGCACAACTGGTTCCGACTTGCCTTTTCCCCGCCAAAAAAGAGCCCGTATTTGCTTAGCATGTAGGGCTACTGCAGTTGAAATGAAGGAGAAAAAAAGAAAGCACTTACCGCTCTGCCGTAATCCGTCCTCGGCCAGATAACTTAAAAGAATAAGGGGAGACTTGCATCGCCTTTTTATGCAATGAATATGCAATGCATTATGGGACAGAGACGGAATGAACTATGGGATCGCATGAAGACGCAAGGGATTATGGGTATATGGACAAATATAAAAGCACCTAGTTTTTCCCAGTTCGAGACAAGCTTGGAGTGACGTTCCAGGTTGGCAGCTGGAAAAGTCTGTTTGTGCGATTTTCAGATGGAACAACTAGAGGTTGGATTACCAGTTGGGAGAGCTCGAATTTACTCGCTGGTGGCCGTTTTTCTTTTTATTCCATCACAGTTATCCCAGAAGTTTCTTTTCTTGCCCTTCTCACTTGTGGAACTCTCTTCTGGATTCTTGCTTCCCACTCAACTTTGATCTTCAAAAATTTAAATGCAACATCAATCATTATCTTCTGTCTTCTTAATTCTTGTTCTTTATTGTTCTCTCTTTTTAATAATGTTTTCCTTTTCCTCATATTCTTTAACACTCAGTAACCCCTTGTGTCTTAGTGGCTTTATTGCTTTGCTAAAAATGATTTTAAAAAAAAGAAAGGAAATGTTCAAATATAGGATAAAAAATATACAAAAAATTGGTATTTAATTAAAATTTATTCATTAACATAATTTTCATTATTTTTTATAACCTCCTCCCAATTATTCACAATCTTTAGAATAGCATATCTACCATTTTTTGTAAGTCTTTTGATTTGGAAAAAACAGATTGTTATGAGAGTAGTTTCCACCTTTTTATGTGTTTTAAGAACTAGTCTATGAAGAGTTTTTCTTTTTTTTTTTCTGTGGAATAATTAATAGACAGAACAAGATCTTGTGAATATTGACTGTGACATTTTCATCCAGCCAAGGTCTATATTCAGATGTGGTCTTCACTATACATGACTAAAGAACACCAAACATTTGTGATTGATCTAACTTGTATTCTTTTGAATAAAACATTTTTTAAATGCAGTAAATGCTAACAGTATAGATCTGTTGTTATTATAACACTGAATGGTGGCAACTACAAGTCAGCCACACTAGCACACTCTATAAAATCTTTCCTCGGGTTCAATTATTTCTGCAAAGACAAAAAGAAACATACTTGATGAAGAAAAGCAACTCAATGACAGTATTAAATTCAACAGGTTTAATGTACATATGGGTGTATGCACAATAGGCAAAAAGAAGGCTTACAAATATAATTTATATTTGCAGGCTTAACTGTTAGGAGAGTGTCCAAGTGGGATTTTCGACCTTGTGGCTTCTGTACTCCATTAATGTCGGAAAGGATTACTCCAACGAGCGTGTGGTCACTACAGCTGTTAATTGCAAAAGAGCCAGATTTCAGGATAGAGTTCATTGCATGGCCCCAAGAAGGGATCCTGATTGGACAGCAGTTAGCCAATCAGAGTCCTGGATAAGTAAGAGTTCAAGTTTTATCTTTGAATGGTAACGGGTTAGCTCCCTTTACTATCCCTTTCAAATTTTTATATATCCCACCAAACACTGCTAAAAAAAGTTTTCAGTTGTGTTTTCTGTAGTTTAAATGAGTCTCTATTACTCTGACGTCACTTGTACAAATCAAGATACCGCTGGTTCAATCCGCCGTTCTTGCTTTCTGAACGCTTCAAAACGTAAATCCGTCTTTCTCTTTCTTCACTGCTTCAGCCCTCTTTTATCAGGCCACCACCGTGATTGACCAGCCAATCAGCGTTCTTTGCTTTTATTCTCAGTTACCCAGGTAAACAGCCTCATCCAGTTTGACCAATCAGCACACAACTTACTATTGGTCGAAGCATGCTAAACTGTACAAAAATCCTTGTTACCGCACATACTGTTGGAATTACTAGACGGGTGAATAATGACATTTTCATGGAGCAAATTTGCCAATGCCACGTTTCGCACGTTAAGGTAAGACCCTTATTTTTCTATGCACTAGATGCAAGCCACTCTGGCTCACTTGCTTCTATGGGACTGTTCACCACACTTTCACATGTTTACCTACAGTAAACCATTATCAGTACAACTTTATATTCTGGTAAAAATATCCACTTTTTATCATCAGACACTAATCTAACCAAAAAAATGGCAAGATACATTCAGAAGAATGCAGAGTTCAGCTTTTTACAAATGATGCCTCCTAAAAATGGTACTTTTCAAATTGCTGCAGATAACAGTGAATTATTGCAATGTCTTGATTTAATTCCTTGACTGCAAAAGTGTTATTTCTGTTGAGTTCAGACAAAAACAAGTCATTTCCAAACTCAGCAGGACAAGCCATTCAGGGCATATTTCTTCATCTGAAGTTTCCTTTTCTAAACCTTTCAAGACATTTTTGTCAATTTGCTCGGTTGAAGAATCTATAAAATTTAATATCCAACTATTATTTTGCATTATTTCTATCAGAATCAGATAAAAGCTGGTTATTATTAGACTCGACTGGAAGACATGTTTGTAGATCAGCATTTCCTATAGGGAAAGTCTAAAACTTTCAAGACACCTTTTGGATTTTTTAATTTAAAGAGTCTAGTCAATAAACACAAGGTTGCTTCTACAACATTTCCTTTCTGAATCTTATAGTCTTACATGTCAAGTGCTATGTAGATGCACCCAACTTTAAAAAAATAAAGTTGAATCATTACTGAAATCACATAACTAATGTCCATATGTAGCATCATATGTTGTTATCATTTAGGTATTGTTTAGAATCATGAAAATGTAACATAAAATCATGAATATCCTAAGTATCAAAAGTCATTCAAGTACAAAATATATTTCATCTTTACAGTTTCTATCTTTGACTCATGTTTCAATAAGTGCAAAACTGAGTGGTTAGCATCTTAGCATTCCAACTATGAGACCTGGGCTCAAATCTCACTATGGTTAATTTGTCAAAGGGGGTTACTTCTTGATAAAAATGGCCTGGTGTAGACAATCCCAACATTTAGTGCCACTGAGAAAGCTTCAAAATCATACAATGGGTTGGCCCAAAACTTGTGAGTGAAATTGGGTAGACAGAACTGTCCTAAATAAGAGATGGACTACGACACTCTATTACGACACCGTATTTGTTCATGACCCCTTCTCCGGATTACGAGAGTCAGCCATATTTGAGAATACCAGGAGCACGTGTGATTTGAACCCTGCTTGTATTTGGTCGGATAAAGCTCGGATGAACTTATCTTCCGAGTCTCAGTCTTCATTCTTGACAAGAAGTTGACGATGGGTGTGCTGATTGTTGGGCTAATGGTTGTGCTGGCACGAAAGCACAAGACATTGTGACTGAGGCTCAGAAATGAGCAGCCATTATTATTATTATTGTTGTACACAAGTACTGGTGCTTGTGAATCTGTAAAGTGATTCTCTTATATTAGAAACAATGAAAGTTCTCAAGTAGATAATGAAAGGAAAAAAGTCCTATGCTGGTGTCTCTAATATCTACGGTGAGAACAAATCTTCTATCCATCACATAACTCTTACTATAATCATTATAATCATGTCTAGCAAGCTCAGATCTGCTTGATTTCATAACACGATCCTCCCCAGATAATCCAAGGCAATAAACAATTGCAGGTATTTTGCTGATAAATCTGAGTATGTTTGTCAATACTAGAGTCATAACAGTATAGATACTAGAGTAACATGAAGATCCAAAGATAATCTGAAAAATTTTAACATTTCCAGTGTCATGTGTGGTTCACTGTTGGTCATAAATTGAGATTGACTTCTTTTGTCAAATCATCACAACCCCTATGACATATCTCGTGGTTTTTTGTGATTGTAATTTAGTTACTCTCCAACCTGCCAGTAATCCCTATACTCCTTAGTTCAACCAGTCCTAACCTTCACAACTAAGACCTGCCATATCACCCACATTGTAACGAACTACCCTCATTCCCTTTGTATTCGTCTAGTGTGATGTAAATTCCATTCAAGCAGCTTCTTCCCATAAGCCACTGCCTTGTGGAACCAACTCCCAATAGGATGCTTTCCCAGCCACTACAATCTTAACCTGTTCAAGTCTAGGGTTGGACAACATTGTAAAATATATATATATATATATATATATATATATATATATATATATACCCGAAAAGTATGTCTCTTTGGGTCACTGGGATATGTAGACCTTATTCTACATCAAGGCAAGAATCCTGTTACAATATATGGTTATAATTGTTCTACTTTATAATAACTTAGTACTAATCTCTCTCTCTTCATAATTGATAAGTTAAACTTTATCATTGGTATATGTGTATAGTGAAGAAGATAGTATATATAGGACTCAGTTATCTACTGAGGTTCTTGGAACATCTCCCTCACAAATAAACAGGGAACTACTGTATATTGAATAAAATATCATTAAAATGCTATAGTTTTTTTATTCAAAAAGTTGGTGAATTGTTACATAAAATATATATATATATATATATACATATATACATATATTGTTACATACATACATATATATATATATATATATATATATATATAAATAAATATAAAAGTGAACATAGAAGTCAACACTTAGAGGCGACAGTCTGTTTCATGCTAGTGCAATCGTCAGGCAACTAGTGCTGTTATTTTTCTCGGCTATTTATATATATGGGTCAGTGGTGCATTTTGGGTAGTCTATTTTGGCGGTTACTTTTACCGGAAGTCGCTGATTTGTTTATTTATTTATCTCAACTTATTTTGCATGTTTTTTTTTTATTTTTATTTTTTATCTTGTATATTTATTTATTTATTTTTATTTTGATCGGTGTTTTTTATTAACGTAGTAAAATTTGTTTATATAGCTTATTGTTGGTAGTCTATTATGGTGGTCATTTACCGGAAGTCGTTTATTTGCTTATTTATTTGGGTCAAATTGTTTTGCTTGTTTTTATTTATTTTCATTTTTATTTTTTATCTTATATATTTGTTTATTTGTCATTGATTAAAGCTATTTGTTGAATTTTGGGGTGGAATGTTGTGGTTTGTTCTGACTATTATTTTGGTGGGAACGAAATGTCTATCATGTGTGGCACTGATTATATATTAAAGTTATTTTATAATTCTGAGTAAAATAGCATCATAGACAGGACTCTCTCAACTTCCTTGGCAACCAGTCAAGGAGAAGGACAATTCAGAATTCAAAAGCTAGGTATGGAATCCATTCTACCCGTTAATTCCAGCTATAGGTAAAAATAAAAAAAGTTACTGGCTAGTACTAGAAACACTAGTGCCCTGTTTTGACTGCAGAATGAATTATATCTGAATATTGTTATGAAATAAAATAAGACATATCTCGGCTGATTTGCAGGCAAATAAACTAACATACTCAAGAGCGAGAGTCGGATGTGAACGGGACAAGGCCCTGTCACAAAATGACCATTATCGTTGTTTACGCATAGGCCCGACACACAAGTTCCAATCAAAAAATAAAATAATATTTCAAAGTGCTTCTATTTTTCAACCAATAAAAATGCTTCCCTCCTAATTATACTCACGTCGTTTTTCAAGCCCGTTAAGCCATAAAAAATGCCATAAAAAGGGTCACACGGGGAAGTACAAAGCAGTCAACGGGAGGCCGGGGAAGAGATCTGTCACGGTCAGTCTGGGCAGTCAGGCAGCAGCAGTCATCAGGAGGAGTGCCATGCCAACCAGTGGGAACTACTATGAGAGATCAACCTGGATCGGCAGCCAGCTTATAAACTATACCACAAGGTAGCTGTGCCAAAACCACACGTTCCTATTGAAATAAATCACGTAAATCTATTTCTGCTGTTGCATTTCTGTCTTGCAACCATACGCTTGTCTATGACACTGGTGTCAGAAGCGTACAGCAAGAGAAATATGGACGACTACACGAGCTTCACCCGAGCCGAACTATTTACTCTCATCAAGGAACAGAAAACACTACTATTCAACTTGAAGACGGGACCAACACAGCCTTCCGAAGCCACGACACAAGAAATTCAAGCCGACATAACCTACATGCTGACTGCCCTAAAATCAACTACTTTAACACCTCCCACCGCTCAAACAAATGGTGATTACAGCTTAATGATGTGCCAACAAACTATATGCGACATATTGAAGCTAGAGAGAACTTTTCACCCTGGACACGACGTGAACCGATTCATCACGGCTCTAAACAAAGCATACACAATCCACGTCACGCCAGAACTCAGCACCTATCCCAGCCTGGAATGCAAATTCGTCAAGTCTGCTAAAGATTTACTGGACCAAAGTATCTTTCAGCAGATGGTTGACTCAAAAAAAGACATATCCACCTTCGAACAACTGATGGAATACTTATTAGCAGCCCACGGAAAGCCAGATGACTAACTTCCAACACCTCAGTCAAGCCTGGTATCTGGAACAGCGAGACGGCAAAAAATTAACACACTTCGCAGGTTGACTCAAAAACACCCTTAGAGAGGCAGCCGTCCACATAAAAAACAAATACAAAAAAGACAAAAATACAGACTTAACAGTCGATGGACTTATTTCCATCATCGGCGCTATGCTAATGAGTGAAAAGGTGAAAATTTGGAACTCAAATCTCTACCCACATCTTGTCAAGACAATGGACAACCACTATTCAGCCATTGGCATAGCCTCCGAAGCTCAAAGATACCTTGATCGCGGTGTAAAATCCAATGACACAACTTCGCACAACACTGTGTATTTCACACAGAAACCACAGCAGTCAAACCAAAGAAACGCACCACTTCAACCCAGCAGGCAACCAAACCCACAGTAGACGGGCCTCACCAACCCTCCCGAACATGGCCACCATCTGACATGCAGAAACTATCAGCACACACCACAAAATGCCCGCACCCACAAGCGCATCACCAATGCATTCTTCGCCTATCACTCTACCACCACCATCTCCACTGAGAGAATCTGCAACCACCTTGGCATCGCAAATGAACAACAAAAGGACAACGCCCTGTCAAAGATCATCAGTGCCCTCCAGTCACCCACTCCAAGCGAACCCCATATCGATCCTGACGACCACCGAGCTACACATTTCAAAAAACATTTGCACCAATTTTTTCTAGAACCAGGCACCTTCATTTTGATGATAAGAAACAGTAAACACTCTCCGAGATTGGTTGTACCATACAAACTATGATCCAGATACCTCTACCAGGCACACGAGGGCAACAACTCAGGTGTTACCTGTATGCGAGAACTCCTTTCCAGCTACTGATGGGAATTCAAAAACCACGACATCAAGGCCTATGTCGATTCTTGCAACACGTGTGCTAAGTGCAAGGGCAACTACGGTAGACGTACCCACTGGCCCATTGGCCACTGCAAACGAGGAAAGAGACCATTCGATCTTGTCTTTATAGACTTTGTCACAATGCCCAACTCAAAGGGAAAACGCTACATCCTAACCATCTTGGATAGCTTCAGCCTCACATACAAGGACCCAATACAAGTAGGTGATAAGGTTTTACTTCACCGGCCACACTCAACTGTTGCCCAATCCTTTCATCTGCCCTGGATAGGAAATTACACCATTATAAAAACGAACAATATGATGTGCCAAGTGCAAAACGATAACGGTGATACAATCTGGATTCACTGTGCACATATCCGACAACTGGCTCCACGTCCAACACATCTATCTAATACAATCCCTCTGCCTCCACCATGTAACAGTCACCAGGATCATTTTCCCCCACATCCCTCTGGGACACATAATTCAGCAAATAACTCCATACCAAAACAAATGCCAATAAGAAGAACACGAGGACAACTTCCCACACGCTTCAGAGATTTCATCATGAATTAATCACCTAAATATACACAAATAACGCTCACTGTAAATCAGACCAAGATCTGGGGGAGCCTTGTTATGAAATAAAATAAGACATATCTCGGCTGATTTGCAGGCAAATAAACTAACATACTCAAGAGCGAGAGTCGGATGTGAACAGGACAAGGACCTGTCACAAAATGACCATTATCCTCGTTTTCGCATAGTCCTGACGCACGAGTTCCGGTCGAAAAATAAAATAATATTTCAAAGTGCTTCTATTTTTCAACCAATAAAAATGCTTCCCTCCTAATTATACTCGCGTCGTTTTTCGAGCCCGTTAAGCCATAAAAAATGCCATAAAAAGGTTCACACAGAGAAGTACAAGGAGTCAACGAGAGGCCGGGGAAGAGATCTGTCACGGTCAGTCTGGGCAGCCAGTCAGCAGCAGTCAGCAGGGGGAGCGCCACGCCAACCAGTGAGAACTGCTATGAGAGATCAACCCAGATTGGCAGCCGGCTTATGAACTATACCACATGGTAGCTGTCCCAAAACCACACGTTCCTATTGAAATAAATCACGTAAATCTATTTCTACTGTTGTCGTATTTCTGTCTTGCAACCATACGCTTGTCTATAACAATATGAATGATTAAATTATGATTGCAAAGCAAAATAATGTCATAATATTCAAATCGGTTATACATATGTGTTATAAATACAGTTTTAGGCTTTTTTTCTAAATATTTCTTGCTAAATTATAGGTTTGTGTTAAATAACAAGAAATACAATGCCACCAAGTTCATTCATTTTATGTGCTGCCAGTTTTCTTTGAAAGTTTCTCATTATAAAATCTATTGCATGACAATATGCATCAAAGAATTATGCCACTGTTTTTTATGATCTGTTTTTAATCATAGAATATTGATTTCTGCATTCAGTTTGAAGTTCAACAACTTTACACTTATGAGAGAAAAGATTGTATCTATTATTTCAAGTCCTTTTTTCTTTTAGTCGATATTTTCTTGGTTTTAGAGTCAAAAGACAAAGATTTTGTCCATGTCCTGTTATGTACAGTTGCTATTGTGTTTAAAGAAAAAACTAAGTTCTTTAACTATTCTATCAGGCTTTTATCTTGAAAGGAATGCAGCATAATTTAAATTCTATAGGGTGGGTCCTTAAATGGTATAGATCATAGAAATCCAACTGAAACAGAAACCAGAGGGTTGGTTCTTAAATGGTATAGATCATAGAAATCCAACTGAAACAGAAACCAGAGGGTTGGTTCTTAAATGGTATAGATCATAGAAATCCAACTGAAACAGAAACCAGAGGGTTGGTTCTTAAATGGTATAGATCATAGAAATCCAACTGAAACAGAAACCAGAGGGTTGGCTCTTAAATGGTATAGATCATAGAAATCCAACTGAAACAGAAACCAGAGGGTTGGTTCTTAAATGGTATAGATCATAGAAATCCAACTGAAACAGAAACCAGAGGGTTGGCTCTTAAATGGTATAGATCATAGAAATCCAACTGAAACAGAAACCAGAAGGTTGGTTCTTAAATGGTATAGATCATTGAAATCCAACTGAAACAGAAACCAGAGGGTTGGTTCTTAAATGGTATAGATCATAGAAATCCAACTGAAACAGAAACCAGAGGGTTGGTTCTTAAATGGTATAGATCATAGAAATCCAACTGAAACAGAAACCAGAGGGTTGGTTCTTAAATGGTATAGATCATAGAAATCCAACTGAAACAGAAACCAGAGGGTTGGTTCTTAAATGGTATAGATCATAGAAATCCAACTGAAACAGAAACCAGAGGGTTGGTTCTTAAATGGTATAGATCATAGAAATCCAACTGAAACAGAAACCAGAGGGTTGGCTCTTAAATGGTATAGATCATAGAAATCCAACTGAAACAGAAACCAGAAGGTTGGTTCTTAAATGGTATAGATCATAGAAATCCAACTGAAACAGAAACCAGAGGGTTGGTTCTTAAATGGTATAGATCATAGAAATCCAACTGAAACAGAAACCAGAGGGTTGGTTCTTAAATGGTATAGATCATAGAAATCCAACTGAAACAGAAACCAGAGGGTGGGTTCTTAAATGGTATAGATCATAGAAATCCAACTGAAACAGAAACCAGAAGGTTGGTTCTTAAATGGTATAGATCATAGAAATCCAACTGAAACAGAAACCACTTATAAGTTAACAGGTCAAAATTCATACATGAAGCTAGCAAATAATAGTTGATGTGATTATACAGAAGCATTATTATATACTTTTCTGCAGCAACAGGTGTCATCTTGAATGTCATAGATTTTGGCTGTTATACTCCTTACTCTTCTTCAGGTGTCTTCCTTCATTTTTATTAATCTTAGAATTTTGAACTAAACCCTTTATTCAGTACACAGGGGCAGACTATTCTCAGTTCACTATCCAAGCTTAAGAGATTTTTCATTTGTACTCACCTGTCTTATTTACCTTTGTGTTGCTCGTTCATTTCATCCATTGAACCAGAGAGTATACAACTATTCAGTACTGCGAGACTCAGGTGTTTAACTCGCAACTACCAAGGGAACAGATATAATCTTAACCAAGGCTTTAATCCATTCGTCCTAGTATTGTGATTCTGAAGCCTTAAAATTTCCGTTGTTAGACTGTATGAGCATTCTGACTTGAGTGATGAGATTATGAATGTCCTTGACTTGGTTGGTGTGATTGTATCAACATCCTGACTCCAGTGTCAGGGCCGCATGAATGTCCTGACTCAAGTGTTGGGACAGTATGAATGTCCTGATTCAGGTGTCAGGACCACCTGGACATCTTGGTTCAGGACTGTATGAATATCCTAGCTCAGGTGTTGGGACTGCAGGAACATACTGGCTTGGGTGTCGGGACCACAGGAACATACTGGCTTGGGTGTCGGGACCACATAAACATCCTGGTTTGGGTATTGGAACTGCATGAACTGTAAGTGTATCCTGGCTTAGATGGCGGACGTCCTGTATGATTCAGGTGATGGAATTTCTTGTGTGTGTTCTTTCTTTCTTACCTCTGATCAACAAAGAAAGAACACTTTGATCAGTTCAAAATTCCAAGAATGTTACCAAAATATAAAAACTGACACTTGAAGAAGTCAAACAAGTACAATGACCAAACTAAAATGAACATTCGAATTGTAAAGCACGGATTTATAATGATAAATTTTTTATTTTAAAAATTCCTAAAGAAGTCATTTACATTTTTGTCTGATTGACCTTGTGATACTTGACCTTGTGATTGACGTTGTGATACTTGACCTTGTCATACTTGACATACTTGAAAAACATGAACTTGAAAACAAACCCACACTGAAAGTTGATTCCCGAAATATTATCTGTAATTAAATTTTAAAAAGAATGAAAAGATTCCAACATTCCATTTTCAAGAATTCAAGAAAAACTCATCAATGAATAACAATTTAAAATAACATGTACAGTGACACCTATCACCCTGAATCTATTCATTTCTAGAGTTGAGATCAAAAAGTGGTTCCATTTCTGTGACTTCCATTTGAATTCATTGTAACTGAATAACTGGGAGCCTACAGTAGTAGAAGAGTTAGGAAGTTAATCTTGTAGAAAAATTTATGAGTTTGATGTCCACTTGGTATCTCACTATTCTGACCTTGTGCCAGTAGTAAATAACCATTTTAATGTAGTCATTTTAATTAATCATTATTAGTAATAATAATTACTTATGATTTTATAATAGTTAATTTTTTTAATCATTTCATCCCAAGCAAGGCAATAAAGCCACTAATGGATTACTGAGTGTGAAAGAATATGAGAAAAAGGAAACATTAAGGAGAGTGAACAATAAAAAAACAGGAATTAAGAAAACAGCGGATAACAATTTTTGAAGCTCAATGTTGACTGGAAAGCAAAATGGCAGAAGAGAGTTCCACAAGCGAGAAGTGTGAGAGAAAAAGCTGTTAGAATATAACTTATGGTTACATCTAGCCATTGCAACTGTAAGATGAGACCTTGTTGCCAGTCCAGTACTGCACTTAAATTCATAAATCAAGGTACCAAAGAGAAAAGTTCATCAGAACAATTACCATTAAAGTATTTATAGAAGCACCACAGAGAAGCTATGTTATGACAGTGAGAAAGTGACTGAAGCCGAAATGCCAGGTCAGGAGTGATAATATTGCAGATCCTTCTTTTGATTTTATCAAGAATCTCTAAATACATTGTAGAAGCACCAGATTATGATTTTAAAATTTTAACCAATATTACCTTTCTCTTTCAACTTGTAAAGCAGAAAGAAATGAAAAAAAAAATGGCAGTTATTAAGAAAAATAAGAAAAATGACAGTTACTGTTTTTTTATATTTTGTTTCTTTCAAGAAATCTTTTGTATGGTTAACATCTATGAGAAACAGCTGGATCACCAATTTTTTTGAGATAAGTGCTTAAAAAGTTTTGTTAATGTTAGACAAAATGGACAAGGAGCCATTGATGGAACAATTTAATTCTTTTGTTAATCCAGTTTTGAATAATCATGCAAAATTATTACTTCATACTTTTTATTTTGTCTATTCCACATATTTTATCTTTCTTCAATTACCTGCTTAATGTTGTTTTTGGTTTTATATTTTTATTCCTTCTTCTATTTGTATCATATTTCTTCTTTATTCCACCACAATTCCTCCTTTTCCTTTCTTCTGCTGTTCATTTTCTTCTGCTGTTCATTTTCTTCTGCTGTTCATTTTCTTCTGCTGTTCATTTTCTTCTGTAAGCATTTCAGTTTTTTTAAAACCTGTTTTGTTTTTTTTTTCAATTGGCTTCCATTTTTCCTGCTTTATTCATTTAATTTTTTTTACATTTTTGCTTTCATTCAGTTTAACTTTTTTTCTTTTCTCTTATATTTTTAAATATTTCTCTTCTGCTTTTTGGATAAATTTATGCTGCTTTTTTTCTCATTTTTTGTATCTTCTTTTAATGTTTTCCTCATGCACTTATGGGGATGTTTTTTCTCTAATATTTTTTTTATTTTTCCCATTATTCTCACCTTTTATTCACATTTTCCATCATTTTTACCAAATTTGCTATGTTTTTCTTTCATATTGTTTGTAATTCATTTTCACTTCTGTCCTCCATTATTATCTCAATTTTAAACAAAATGGCAAATTTCCAGAGTATGGAAAACCATACAACAAAATTGGGAAATTTAATAGAAATATAAAATCAATATTTCAACTGAATGAATGACACTTTAGTTGTTCTGCTGAAAACGCTTTTATGCCTAGAATATTTTTCTCCAGTACATAATTACATACATTGTTGTACTCTTATTATCTTTGTCACTTCAAAATTAACTCTTCCAATTCTTAAAAAGAATAGGAAATTACTCTTGATAAATCGTCTCTCCATATACAACAAATTAGACAAATGCTGTGCCTAATTTTAAAGATATTTACTAAATTAAATCAAGCATCAAGATCAAGCTACAAAAAATAATGTTATTTCAATTTTTCTGCTCAACTATAAAAATCAGCTCTTAACAGAAGTTTAATAACCACTGGTACTCCTATAAGAGATACGACCATTTCAACCATGACGCAGACCCCAGTAACATTATATACATTTGCTGAAATTAATGAAAAGAGTTAGACGATATGCAACAAACTGTCACTTTGCTTCACCTGGGTTTTATTATATTCATAATCCTATGAAATCATTTCATTACATAACAGACCTCAACTTGGAAGATTTTTCTCTTGTGTGCAATAAAGACTAAAGATATATTTTATGCAAAACTTCCTTAAAATGAAGCCCACTTTTATCTACATTGTTTTTTTTAATCAGTATCCCCCCATGCAAGACAATAAAGGGGTTACTGGGTTTGGAAGAATTAGGAACAGAAACATTACTAATGAGCAGGAAGAGAAAAGAGTAATATGGAAGACAGTAGATAGTGATTGATATTGCATTTAAATTTTTGCAGATTAAAGTTGTCCGGAAAGTATGGAACCAGAAGGGAGTTCCACAAGCAAGAAGTGTGAGAAAAGAAATTGTTAGCATAGAATTTATAGTTACATCTAGCCAATGTAAATTGATGAGATCTCAATGCCAGTCTAGTACTTTACTTAAATTCAAAAAGTCTAGCAACCATAGCAAAGAGCTAACAATTACCATGAAGGTATTTATAGAAAAGGCAAAGGGAGGCAACCTTACGATGGTGGGAAAGTGACTGAAGTCGAGCTGCCAGATCATGACTGATAATATTGCTTATTCTTCTTTGCATTTTATCAAGGAGCTCAAGATAAATAGCTGGGGCACTGGACCATATGTGGCAGCAATATTCTAAGCATGGATTAATGGTAGACTTATAAATATGTATGATAGATTCTAGAGAGAAGAATTGTCTCACTCACCACAGTGAACCAACTTGCTTAGGAATCAATATTGCTTACTATTCAATATAGTCTTTCCACTACATGTCAGCTGAGAAAGTTAGCCTGAGAAGGTGCAACAAGTCACTTTTCTGGAGGTTAGCATCAGCCATGCTAATGGAAGGCAGAGAGGGATCTCTCAGATGATTAATGGTTTTGGTTTATATTACAAATCATTTAATAAAGAAAATATTCACCAAGTATAAGCAAAAACCGAGAGCCCCAAATCACTTCAAAATTATTTAAACCTACATTTTAACATGAAAAATTTTGGGTTCGCCTTATATGCTCAGTCACTTGTACACCAACATATATGCTAAGTGGAATTGACAAAATCCTCAATTAACAATAATGAGGAGAGGAAGAACAAAAAGGAATAGGGCAAAATAAAATGAGAAAATATATATATTGAAAATCAAAAACAAAGCAACTTCAAGACAATAAAGCAAAAATTTCACAAAATAGTAATTGTGTTCACTTGCAAAAGGGATACAGTACAGTGGTTATAGTGTTTTGACATCAAGGCAGAAAAGAACAAAAATGTGGGTGTAAAATCAAGAATTGTCCATTTTTTATTGGTTGGGAAGAAATCCCAGCATGCATCTGTAGAATCTACCTATAAATATGGGGGGAATGGGATATTCCAGCATAGCCCATTTGGCGTCACTGATACAGCATTGCTGATTTGGTGTAGATGATTTGACATAGGAATTTTTCAGCAGAGGTCAATTAGGTGTCAGATTACTACTTTGTCATCATAGTCAAATTTGCTCTCTATCTCTCATTTTTATATTTAAGAAAAGGAGTAGTTGGAGGTATTTTTATATTATATTTCCTTCAGTGTATTTTTCAGTTGTCAAAGTCCTTTTATTCTAAATAGAAGCAAATATTTTATCAAAATGTAGAAGAAACAAAATGATACACAATGGATACCTTTTTATTTTTGATGCAACGAGTAAGTGGGATTCTGAATTAAAGTTTTGG
Organism: Acanthosepion esculentum; assembly: GCA_964036315.1. Lineage (NCBI taxonomy): Eukaryota > Metazoa > Mollusca > Cephalopoda > Sepiida > Sepiidae > Acanthosepion > Acanthosepion esculentum. The sequence continues at coordinate 132,247,169 of OZ038483.1, read as the reverse complement.
CGATGTGAACAGAAAGATCAATGTAAAGTGAGATTACATATAAAGGATTAAGTTTTTAATTTACATTATTCCATTAGTGTTTTAATAGGATCCTTAATTCCCTAAAAGAATAAAAAGTCATATTGAAAGCTAGGTGTTTCCAATGTTTTTATCCTTTTTTGGGGGGATTGCCTCTGGTCAAAGACAGTGACATTGAAACAGTCTGATGCCTAAATGGACAAATAGTCCAATTATTTTTCTGACACCAAATCAGCAATGCCAAATGGGCTATGCCAAAAAATACCAAACCCAAATTTGGGAAAGTGAGGTTTTTTTGGCAGTTGTTCCTGTTGGGTGCAAGGGACAGTGTATATGGATGCAGTGAAGAGTCATACATGTCAGATGGGGTTTCAAAATGGCAAATGGGATATCTCTGATAAGTCTCACTCTGAGAGACAACTGATTTTGATTGAAGAATTTTTGAAAGAGATTATTGATTCCACATAAATGAACCAGGGAAAAATGGTGCCAAAACTTAATGTGCCACATTCAACTATTCACTGACATCTTAAGCGAATTGTGAAAACCTGTCATAAGATCGGGGCCGCCCACGGCGGGTGCCAGGCCCATTCGGTGCGGACGACACGCGACGGCCTTCGATCCGAGAGTCGGGTTTCCCTTGACAACCAAACACAACATTCTCCCAACATTCTCTCCATCTTTTAAGCAGGAATGCCAACCTTTCACTTTTGCATCTCATTAATGAAAAATGGCTAGTGGCTATCACAAAATGAGTAACCAGTGCCGAAACCCAAATCAGGAATCAATCCACAGAAGTCCTTTGAATAAGAAAGGTGTCAGCTGTTGTGAGCACCTGGATTTGAACAATTTTAGTGGGCTGAATGCCGTACATATCTTTTGATGTCAATATCCTTTGCATGCCAGAGGAAACAATGCATGAAGACTACCTGAAGTGGATAGTGAAGATTAGATATTAGAGCAATTTATTTTGATTAAATTCTCTGAACTTTTAGGAAGCATCTGATATGCACAAACACCTACCTGTAAGTGCCTTGTGCACAGGTGTTCAATCTGATCATTCCTTATCTTCATCAGATTAATGTCAAATACAGAAGATGAAAATTTGAGGAAAGAGTGCAAAGAATTGCTAGAAATAAAGTTGTGCATTTTAAACGTTTCGATTTCTCTTTTTTCAATTTGTTTTTCTTTCATATAGGAATAAATTTAGTGGGATTTAAACGACAATGTCTATTTGAAAAACCAACAAACATAATGTTTACTAGACATGTGCACAATCATAAATATACACTATCATCTCAATCTCGTAGAGACAAACTAGAATTATTATACACTTACATACATATAGCAATATTTACGGGTTTTTCAATTAGGCTTGGAATCAATTAATTTCTTGGAACACTGAACAGATGCACTGTTACTGCTTGAATTCAGAACACCATAAAGTATAATAATGTTCAACAAGTCGAATGCACATGAAACCTGATTAGCCAATGAGATTCAAACAAAAAAGTATAACTACCAAAATTTCTTTCTTCTTTTTCTCTATGTGCCATTTTCTGATGAAGTTTCAATAAAAGTGAAACATGTTAGATTAATAAATGTTTCCTATTTGTACTTTATCTTATTATATATATATATATATATATATATATATATATATATATATAGATAGATAGATAAATTGATTGATTGATTGATTTGATTCCTGTAGCTTATCAACTCTTTTTGCAGGTTATTTGAAGCCAGAAAATATTTTTAGATTGTAAGAATTTTGGGGAGAGATAATAATGGTCTAGTGACACAAGTCATACTAATCTAATTAACCTATAGCTGGGGGAAGAAGAGGCATCTTCATACTTTTCCCAATGGTATATGTGCATAAATGAATATAACAAAACCTCACTGAAATTGGAATTTGGCTTTCTAATTAACAAGGCAAAAATCCCCACAGAGGATGAAACACATTTGTTAAGGTAAATTTTCCTTTTGTCTATATATACATATATATATATATATATATAGTGCAGACATAATAAGAATCAACATGACAAAGTGATCTTTATTGAATGCATGATAACTGTTAGATTATGATCCTTGACTAAAATTGTAGGTGGCACAATTTTGAAAGGGTTACTCTTTTCCCTTTGATGTCAGAATATCAGCATGTTTTCTTTCTCTTTTCAGTAAATCATGCAGAATGTAAATACTTCAGAGACATTAACTGAAGATGGTGTTGAGCTATCAATAACTTCAATGATACAGTTTCTTTTTATACTTTTTTTGGGGAAAAAAAGTTTTGTTAATACATTTATTGTTGTTTGTTCAAATTCCAGGCCTTGTATCTTTTTTTTTAACCAGATATGCATAAGTCTGCAAAATGCTGTTTCTCTCTCTCTCTCTCTCTCTCTCTCTATATATATATATATATATATATATATATATATATATATGCATGGTGGAGTAGTGGTTAGCAGCTTGGATTGAGGAATTAGAGAAACGTGTTCAAATTCCAGTCAAATTCATTACATTCACTTACGTGCTAATACGCTTGGGAAAGGTATTAATCCTTTTCATCTCCCTCTAGCTATGGGTAAATAGCAGGACAGACTGGGATCTATAGCCTTGGATGGCAACTGGTCTAGGTGAAGGACAACTCTGAATTCAAAATCTGTAGAGGGTTGTTTGGGGACCTTGTTGGATGTAGTGCACCAGGTCTCTGTGTTCGACCATTCAAAAAGTGTGGATGGTCCTGCACAAGACCTTCATCACTATAATCAAATCATGTGTTCTGGTGTCTGGCTGTCAGTTCTTAGGAACTGAGCTGCTTGACATACATATGTTGAATATGATGGGAGAGTCCTACATACATATATATATATATATATATATATGTATGTATGTATATATTTAGGCAGCATATCTTTATTCAAACATGTTTCATTGAATAATCTAGGCATTTATGTAATTTAACCCCTGAAAATGATCTTGGAAAAGGTTGAAAGTTTTGGGATTAACAAAAACTATGGTACCTTCCTTGATGAATTTCATCTTAACATCAAGAAACTGATTAAACAACTGGAATATAAAAATAAGTAGACACAAACTGTCTATATTATTCAATCATACATACATACATACATATACACACACACACACACACATACATACATATATATATATGTATATATATACATATACATATACACACACATACACTTTTGTAGGTTTTAGTAATTTTTTGTTTTTTATTAAATCTCCTGCTTCCTGTTTAGCCAATAATTTTCACTAGTTAGGTTATTTGCAGCTTTCCTCAGAAATTGGAATGGATACCGCAAATATTGGAGAGAGAAAGATTGAGGCGAGGGAGGTAATTTTTTGTTTTCTTGACTTTCTCGTATTTCTTTCAATTGTATCAGTCATGAGAGAATTTTATTTTAAAAAGAAAAAAAAGCAGAAGTCAAGATTATTATCACTCCTCCCCGCCATTGATGACAATACAAACTGATCCGAACATGGCTACAGCTAAATGTTGCCTCAAGGTTACCCACCAAAAACATATACAGCAACACCGACCCATGCATTTGCATGCCATTATAAATACCCCAATATTATGCGAATGTCAACCAGAGCAACCTCTTAGCAAAGAATTTGGGACCCTTGCTACAACCAGAAAACTGCCAACCTGGTAGCTTTATAATGAAGAATTGCAGTCACTGATCACCAAAATATTAAGGTGCAAAACAACTTCCAGACCAAGGGTGAATTACTGATTTATTAATATCACTCTGAAGGTGAACCCAGGAGTTGAAATCAAAGGAATATTAAAAAAAGTAAAGCTAAAAGTATTGAGAATTTAAGGTTTACATATACATACATATATACAAACATAACGCACATGCATACATATTTTACATAGGACAACGGAATAACGACTTAGTCATCAAATGGACCATTTATTCTTATTAATTATGTAAATATCTGTTTAAATGATTATTAGAAGTCAATCAATAAATATGAAAATCTCTCTCTCTCTCTCTCTCTCTCTCTTGTGCTCTCTCTCTCTCTATATATATATATACATATATATTGTGTATTTAGGCAGCAATCCTTCATTTATACATGTTTCATTAAAGACAACAAAAAAGGTACTGCAATTAAGGTTTTTATTTAATTTTTCTTGATTTCGAACAAGTGTTTTCTTTTCTGGACACAGTATGTGTAGAAACTGTCCAAAACTGTAGAAACTACTACATACCTATCCAGTTGCCTTACGTTACACCTATCCAACCACAGCTCTATTAGAACACATTTAAACAAACACAAACTTACCAGATTTCATCCGAAACATACTAGTAGAAAATACAAACATAATAACCTCATCCACATGTAAAAAAAGATTAAAAATAATGGAAGCCTTAATAATAAAAAAAGAAAAGGCCAACACTTAATAATATTAACTATGAACACGGTCACAATGTGCTGTGTTTGGAAAATAAAACATCCCCATAACTCTAAAAACATACACACAACCCATACACACAATTAAAAAGCAAAAATAAAATCATTCTTGATAATGGGTAAAAGTATAGCCAAAAGCACTCGGAATTACAGAACATTTGAACAGTTACTACACACTCTCTTTCCAGAAAAGAAAACACTTGTTTGAACACAAGAAAAATTAAGTAAAAAGATTAATTGCAGTACCTTGTCTGTTGTCTTTACTGAAACGTGTGTGTGTGTATGTCTATATATATATATATATATATATATATATATATATATATATATATATATATATAATAAATAAGTAGTATGAGATTATTGCCAAATATATATAAGAGACCATTCCCATTTTTGTTGTTAAAACTATTTGAATGATAAATAATAGGGTGAAATCACCTATGCAGAAATTATTTGTCAAAAATATACAAAAAAAGAAATGACTTGAAATTTTATTTGTATATGCATATAATGTTATGGGATAATTTTTTTTGCCAGTTAAGAATACTTAAGGGGAGGTTTGCGATGAAGGGTTTCGCTGATTTGTTCACTGCAAGTGCTATTTCAATTTATATGCCCCACATCTCTTAACCAGGATAGGAAATTAAGGATTGCGTTAAGTGTGCGATTAGCTTAGAGTACATGTGTTAGACTCAGGTTAGTTGGGAAAACGGCAGTATGATGTTATCTATTAAGTTTTAACTTAATATCTGTTTGAATATACGCTATTAGAATAAATCATTCAGGGAATTTTTATCTTTGCTCTTATCACATAGGGATTATTCTTAGGCAAAAAATAAAATAGTGCCCCACCAACCCATTTCCAGACAATTATCTGGGTAGTAAATCAGATTCATTGCATTTACATGGCTGTTATTCAAATCTACTACTCTTCATAATCATGTACAAAGCAGGCTTTTTGGTGAATATTGCCAAAAGAAGAAGTGACAATCAATTGTTTATGGTCATTCAAATAGTTAAGGAACAAAATAGATATTTCAAATCAAAAGTACCAACTACTTTAAGAACAAGTTTAAACTGTCAGCTGTATACAACTGCTTTCTAAGATCAATGGTTTAAAATGGCTTTGAGTAAGTGAAGCCTTTTAGTTTTGTTGTATATTGTGGTCTGGTGCTACACAATCACAAACAAAGAACTGTACCAGATAACAGAAACCACATCACTTGAGGACTTTCAACAGCAGCAACAACTAAAATGGATAGCACATGTAACTCAAAGAGTATGTGGAGCAAAGAATGATAATCATTTTTACATATATATAATTCGTGTTTGCTCAACAGAGCCCACCTGTGGTTAATTCTGCAACTATGCTCAGCAAACCTTAGTTACAGTTTCTGGGAGAGAGTGTGTTATCTAGTGAGATCAACTATTTGAACAAAGCCTGGATGCTCAAATCCTCAGCTACAATGACTTGTGGCTTTGTGCTAGCACAGCTATTGACAGCCCTCAAGAGTTCCACCTATCCAATTTCATTCACAAGGCTTGGGTCAACCCGTGGTATGGTTTTCAGGCACTTTCCAAAAGTTCCACATGCTGGGATCGACCTCGATCCATTCCGATAACATCAGGAAGTCTTCTTCCTGGCAAATCAACCTTGGTGAGATTCAAACCCAGGTCTCATGGTCAGAAAGCGAACATTCTAACCACTCGGCCACATGGCCATATATATATATATATATATATATATATATATATATATATATATATATATATTTATGAAATGATAATATTATTTGGTAATTCATATTGATAATTCCAAAGAGGATATACATCCAGAGAGAGCTCAATGTATGAACAGAGCAGATGACAATTATGAAAGCGGAGACTTTAGAAACCCATAGTAATATTTATTTTGCAAAACCAATACTTTGGATTAATCTCATCAAACCAAGCCGTTTCGCCAATAAATGGATTTAAAATTTTACCCAGCACAAAACAAAATATTTAAAAAAAGGATGAAACTCAGGATCACAAACTCATATCCATACAACTGAATATATATATATATATATATATATATATATATACATACAAGGACTGACCAAAATTCATTTTAAAAAAAGAAAAAAACAAATAAAAACTACAGACAAAAGTTCATTTTCCTCAAGACATTCATTTCTGTAGTTCACTGCTACCAGCAAGCAGAAAATTTTTTTCTCCTGATGATGGCCATGTTGGCCGAAACTAGTCGAGGAATCTAAATGAAATAATAATAAAAACGAAAGAATATTAATATACAACCCAGTGTGTCTGAAGATTTTAATTTTTTAATATTTTTTATTGTTCAAAATATATATATATATAAAAATAACAAGTAGATAAATAAAGGTCTTTTGAAACATGAAACTTTTTGATATACTGTGACATCTCTGAAGTCTTATCTGAATATTTGAAGTTTTTAGAAGACTAATTTTTATCCCAACTCTCAGTACTTGTACCTCAACTAACTCAATAACACTGTAATATGAGATGTAAATGTAGCTGAGGTTTTATGTAGTATTAAATGCAGTACTTTCGTCAAATGAAACTTGGAATTGACTATCAATATTTTAATTTGATCTCATCAAATTTTTATTAATTGTTAATTTCCGGCATTCTCAAGCTCAACTGCCTTCATCATGAGAATTTTGCAGAAGGTAAAACATATGAGGTGGGTGTTCTTTTATTTTTAAAAGATAATGAATACACGTGAAATGGCTTTGTAGTCAGTCTGTAGAGACATTGGAAGTGCATGCATAAATTAATAAATGTAATGATAATTGTTCAGATGAATTCTCTGCTCTGGCATCTAGGCTTTATGAATTTAAGTAGTGTTCTAGATTGGCAAGTTGAATTGGCTAGATATAACTGTAACGTCTATGCTAACAGTTTCTTTTCTTGCACTTCTCACTTGTGAAACTCCCTTCCAGCTCCATGCTTTCAAGCTAACTTTGATCTTCAAAAATTAAAATGCAATGTCAATGGTTATCTACTGTGTTCTTGATAATGTTCTTGCTCCTTAATGTTTCTCTTTTTCTTATTCTTTGACACTCAGTAATCCTTTGAGTCTTAGGGGCTTTATTGTCTTGCATGAGGTGAAATTATTAAAAAGAAATTTAAAAAATACAATGGAAACAAGGAATTAAATCTAAGTAAATAATTTATTGTTTTTAATGTAACTCTCTTTTCTATATTTTCTGATACAACTAAAAATTCCCAAATATTTTTTGGAATTTTTAGTTTTATCAGCAAATATAGAAACAATTTTGCATATTACATTCAAAATAATGAGAATGATTGCCTGAGATATATCAAAGAATTTGTAGCATAGTTCTTTGCAATTATCAAGTATTTGCTCTCATGAAGGTCATTGTTAATGGCCACTCTTCTGAAGCCCATGGGATTGATGTAGGCATTTCCCTGAGGCTCTCTTCTTGGTCCAACCATCTTTCGGCTTTATATTAACAATCTGCCTGGGAACATTCACAGATCATTAGTAAATATTTATGCCGATTGCACCCACAGTTTATGTGTGCACCACCAAAAATCAAAATGATCTGAGCCAGGCAGCTGATGTCTCCTCTGACAGCTCAATATGAGAAAAAAGTGGCTTGTAACTTTCAATACCAAGCTGGTACTATTTCATCATCACCAGGCAGGCTCTAAATTCTCCCCGAGTCATAATGAGCGGTTGCACTCTCAATAAGTCTTCTTTCTTTGAGCATCTTTTGGGGACAAATTCATGCCAGACTTTCATATATATAATCCATCAATAAAGATGCTGGATAAAATGATCAGCTCATTGTAGCACTCCAGAAATTACCTAACTTTAAAAAAGTCAGATCTGACCAAAAATATTGCTGCCACATCTGGGCTGGAGCTGCCCAATCCTCACTTTCCAGACTTGGCAGAGTTCAAAATCATTCATGTACTCTTGTTGGGGATGATGTATTTTCAACACTACAGCCCCTTTCCCCACAGACGCTATGTCACAAGCCTATCACTATTTCCATGGCAAATGTTTAGACAAGCTCCATTCTCTTATACCACCAGTTCAAACCTTTACAGTCAAGACTCGTCTCACAACATCCACACGATTGAATCACTATGTATTCCATTAGTAAGCTTTCCACTTGAGAAGATATTTTCCTAAGACCTGCTACTTTGTGAAACAGACTCCAGCATGGGTGCTTCCCCAATCACTACAATATTAACTTCTTCAAGTCTCGGGGCAGTTATTATCTAACCTTCATATTTTCATAAGCTTCACCTTCTGCTTCCTTCTCTCACTTTTCTATTACATTCTGTACCTCTCTACCTTGAGTGTCTCTCAAGACTTTTATTAGGTGAAAATTAATAAAAAAGAAAAATTAATGAAATTTCATGTAAATATTTAAAGATTTGTTATTTCAATAAACTAATTTTATTAATTTTATTTTTACTTTTTTTTTAAGCACTTCACCCCAAGCAAGGTGATAATGCCATTAAGACGCAAGGGGTTAGTGAAAGAGAATGAGAAGCCCTTAGTGAGGAGAAGTGGGGAGAAAGTACAATAAAAGAACAAGATTCAAGAAGACAGAATTGTCATTGAATTTACATTTTTGAAGATTGTAGATGGCAGGGAAGCAAGAAATGAAACAGATAAGAAGTATGAGAAGAGAAACTATTAGAAGATATGGTTGCATCTGGCTAGTTCAACAGTAAAACCTAGTTGCCAATCTAGTAGCATATTTAAATTCATGCAGTCAATGCACCAAGCAGAAAGTGCATCCGAAAACTGATGCCATGAAAATATTTGTAGAAAAGACAGAGGGAAGCCATGTCACATTGGTGAGAAAGTGACTGAAGTTGAGATGCCAGGTCAGGATCAATTACAGTACAGATCCTTCATTGAATTTTGTCAAGAATGTCTAGATATATATTACAAACACCAGATCAGATATAGTAACAATGTTCAATGCATAGAGAAATGGTATATTTATAAATGTACAAGATGGATTCTGATGAGGGGAATTGTCTGGCACGACATAAGGAACCAACTTTCCTAGCAGTAGACCTAGCAATTGATTCAGTATAATCGCTCCATTTGATGTCAGTAGAAAACATAAGCCCAAGAAGGTGCAAAGTGTTGCTCTCCTGGAGTTTAGACTCAGACAAGCTGATGGCAGGCAGAAGAGGTTTTCTGTGGTGATTAAATGATAGCAGTTTTGTTTTGGAGGCATTAAAATTTACATGCCATTCCTTGCTCCAGTTAACCACTGATCGGAGGTCCTTTTCAAGAGCAGTTGCCAGTTTTACTTTGTTGAACTTGTCAGACTTGCTACTAAGACAGTAGTAAATAGTCGTGTTATCAGTATAAATTATCAATTTGATCATTTTAATATTTTGAAACTGAAATTGCTTTCTCATGAAATTTTCTAAGAAAAATCACAAATTATAAAAACTTTAATGACTACATTTTTTTAGTTAATATAATTCCTTGAAATGAATTTCTCATGTCAATTTTCAATATTTATTCTTTTACAAGTTGTTCTTTGTCTATTCTCTAACTTTATCAACACTATTCGAATTGTTTAGCTAAAGAAATACAAACAAGAAATATTTGTGCTAATGGGAACAACTCTTGTAGTCAAAAGAATATATGGAAGCTTAGAAATAAATAAATAAATGAGAAAATCTTTTTTTTTAAATATTGATCCATATTTAGTGTCTATATCTTTTAGAATTTTAGAAAATTATTAAAAGAGTAGGAGAAACTAAACAAAAATTATATTGATTTAAATTCCATTGTGTTTATGTGTGTAATTAATCAGTTGACCATATAAAAACTGACTGCTAATCTTAGAGAATGCGGTGATTAGGCCAGGATGGCAAGTGATTGGTCAGAATATCTTGTGTGCTTGAATTTTGACATCTATTTTATATATATATATATATATATATATATATATATATATATATATATATATTTGTGTATTTAGGCAGCAATCCTTCTTTCAAGCACATTTCATTAAAAACGACTGACAAGGTGCTTTTATTTAGTTTTTTATATAATTTCTCGTGTGATCTAATAAAGTTTTTCTTTTCAGAGGATAAATTATATAAAAATTGTCCGAAAGTTCTTTTTATCCGAGCGCTTTCGGCTATACATTTAGCCATTATCAAGGATTATATTTCAACTGTTAGAATTAGAAATAGTTTGTTATGTGTATGTTTTATAAAGTGATTCATTTTTTTGTTTCATTATTAGATCGCACGAGAAATTATATAAAAAACTAAATAAAAGCACCTTGTCAGTCGTTTTTAATGAAATGAGATATATATATATATATATATATATATATATATATATATATATATATGTGTGTGTGTGTATATTTAGGCAGCAATCCTTCTTTCATGCACATTTCATTGAATACAACAGACAAGGTGCTTTTATTTAGTTTTTTATACAATTTCTCATGCGATCTAATAATTTTCTTCTTTTCAGATGATAAATTATATAAAAACTGTTCAAATGTTCTTTTAATCTGAGTGCTTTTGGCTATACATTTAGCCATTTTCAAGGACGAAATATTTTAACTGTTAAATAAGAAATAGTTTGTTGCATGTATGTATTTATATAATGTTTTCATTTTTCAAAACACGGTCAAGATATTGTGTCTATGTTCATAGTTGATATTATTAAGTGTTGGGTTTTTTTGCTTTTATTAATAAGGCTTCCATTATTTTTAGCCATTTTTTGCATGTAGATGATGCTATTATATTTTTATGTTGTCAACAAGTATGTTCCGAATCGTGTCAAAAATTTCAAAGGATCATATTTTCCTTATTTCACATATTCATTGTAGATGTTCAACCCTTGACCCAGTTTTGCTTGAAGGAAAAACACCTAGAGTTAAATGGAAAATCCTAAAACAAGCCAGAACCTGTAATTCACTGAGCGAACCTTGCTTCCTATGTTTACAGGAGAAAATATGTATTATCGAACTTTTAAATAATAAACAATTATTAAACCAAAGGCATGAGACTACCGTTTTCTGTAGACATACTACGGATTTAACATTACAATCTTGCTAAATTCCCAATCCCAGAACTAGGAATCTTTTATAATTATATATACACAAAAAACGCTCTTTCGATTAAAAAATAAATAGTGATAACCCCAACATAAAGAAATGCAATCCAACTTTTAGAATTCTTACCGAGAAACCTAAATATAACTACTCCTAATAATTATAAATGTTAACTCGAAATTCTTTTTACCTACTAAAGTGTAATATTATCCCCTATCGCTATCTTCCCTCCCCCACCTCTCAAACTTAGGACGCTAGGTGGTTGACCGACCCAAACTTTGACCGATGCTTATCATCGGAAGAATGTCCACACTCCATTCAACATTAACTACCCGACCCACCCAACACCAAACTGCTGCCAACAACAACTATCGTTTCACTTAGATACTATAGGTATATTTTGTTAAGTACATTTTTCTTCTCAAAAAATGGAAAACGGAAGTGGCGTTTTACATCCGGGCTTGCCTACAAACAGGATCGTTCATAACCATTTCCGACCCTCACCCGTAGATGTGCAGTTAAAATGCACTGAAACCAAGTTGCATCTTTGTTGTGAGTAAAATGGTTTTGTCTATATGATAAAATTATAATAAATAAATATATATATATATATATATATATATATATATATATATATATATACACGCACATACTGGGTGTAACAGCAAAATTGTCAAATTGTTAGATTAAGCTTTGAACCGTTGTATCTTAGAAATGATTAAAGATATCTTACTGGAATTCTCTGAGTTTTTTTTTTATAACACTATTAGACTCTGAACAATAAGAATGTATAATTACTCTCCAAGCTTAACAGAAGAATCGTGATGAAATTGATTATAAATTAAAATGACATGTTTATCATCAATTAATCATAGCTAAGGATTGGAAGCTCATGAAGTATTGAAATAAAGTTCAAATAAGTATATATATATATATATATATATATATATATATATATATATATATATATATTAAGCATTTCACCCCAAGCAAGGCAGGAGTGCCACTAGTACACAATGACCTACAGAGTGTAAAAGTAAGACTGGTTAGAGGGGAGATTGAGAAAAGGATTAAAAGAAGAACAAGGATTTAGGCATCAGAAGATGTCGATTGACATTACATTTAAATTTTTGAAGATTATAGTTATTAGGGAAGCAAAGTAAGAGGAAGGGAGTTCCACTGTTGGGAAGTGCAAGAGAAGGAGCTGTTGGAGTAGAAGAGGTGGTTACATTTAACTGTTTCAACAGTGAAAGGGTGGGATGGGGATGCCAACCTAGTAGCATGCTTAAATTCATGCTATCCTAGAATAACTAGGTGCCTCACAGGTTTCACATACAATTTCATTTTCAAGTCTTTTTTCCTTGCTCTTTGGACTGTGATAAGTGAACTCTCAAGTGCCAAACATCTTATGGATTAAGTTGGATCTTTTCTAATTGATAAGTTGAAATGATAATCCCTCTTCCTGTTGTGACGTCCTGATCCAGTTTTCCTCCTTACTGTTCCCTCTTTTTTAAACTTATTCACCGTTCTCTTGATGGTTCTTGAATGGACTTTGAAGATGGAAACCAGAGTATGAATGTTGGTACCATTTACTGAAGACCTGAATGATCTTTTTCCTCTCACCATTGCTCAGTTGGGAGGACAGTGGGTCTGACACAAAATGATTTTAACCTGTTCTCTTTCTAGCTGAATAACTCAAAGGGATTTTCAGTGATTCTTACGACAAATGGTGTCAAGATGGTTAAATGTCTTATTGAGAACCTGGAAAAAAGAAACTAAATTAATTTATTGTTTTTTAAGATAATAAACATTTTGTGGGATGGGCAATTATGTTACATAATTTGGACAATTTTGCTGTTACACCTGGTGTGTGTGTGTGTGTGTGTGTGTGTGTGTGTGTGTGTGTGTGTGTGTGTATGTATATATATATATATATATATATATCAACAATTCTGTTCAAATATTTGTTTTTATTTCAGTACAAAATTCAGTTGTCATGTGATCTCTGAATATAAACCTGGACATCAATTCTAAACTTTTGACAACCCATGTGAGTACAATATCTTAAATATTTATGGCAAATACCTGTGAACATTTGAGTTTTCCTATTTGAATTTTCTGATGAATCTTACTTCTTAAGTTAATGATTGAACAAACTCCTTGTGAGTTCTATAACTATAAAATACCCATGGAAATTCTCCTGTTGCATCAGTAAATATTTGAGCTTAGCAACTTTAATAAAATATTGCAATACAATTATAAATATGAATGCTTGTCATTATTTTAAGAAGTAAGAGGGTACAAATAGAAAAAAATTTGGAATTGACAAGATTTTTTATTTCACTATTGCAGAAATGCAGTGTGTTATCACTTCCCCTCACCTCTTTCTCTCTTTTTCTCACAGAAACTAAACAGCATCTCTTGAATGCTATTTCAGTTTTTCTTGGTGATCAAAATGGAGTAGTCCATTATTTATTAGGTATTGGCAGGGTGTAACATAGGTGCAAGCTAATTAAAGGACAAGGAATATTATTCTGGTATCTTAAGTAAAACAGGAAATAACATTTTCAAAAATTCTCTGACATTTTAAGTAAAAGGGAAAATAGCACTTTTTCAATTAGTCAAATAGTTTGAAATAAGTTAAATTTTGAATAAACTCTCTTATTTTGAGAGAATGTGAACTCTTACTTACTGGTCAGAGTCTGTCAGTTAACCCATTCAAGCAAATCTCTTTGATATTTTAATAAAATTTAGATGTTCAGCAGTTGTTAGAAATGTTCATACCCAAATTTCATTCCATTATTGTTTACTCAAACATTTCCTTATATTTTACTTCTAATTAATTTTAAAGCAACACTTAAATTCATCAGCAAATCTGTTCTGTTGTATGATGATATTTCATTGATGCAAGTTAAGTCTCAAAGAGAATTTCTGAAACTGGAATTAACGAAAGGAAATATAAGAATTTGTTCTGTAAAATAATCCTACTGAATTAATATATACATTAAAACTTTAGATTCCCAATAGAGTAGAAGGCCATAGCCTCACCACACTAGGGCCACAGCTTTACCACACTAGGTATTGTTGTTTGTGGTTTCCATAGTAGATTTGTACATTATATAGTTGCTCACCTCACACCCACAGTTAATATATACCTGCCCATAATTGATCATACAAACAGCTGCATATTTTATTTATATACAGGTTGAGTATGGGGTCGGGTAATTTATCTATTTTCCTCTGCAAATCACATTCGTGTGGAATCTTTGAAGCATAAAGAATGATAAAATCTCTTTGAAGTATATTTGATTTCAAAATTTGATTAACCCATTGCACCCTGACACCTGACCATTTGCCAATATTCTATCCTTGGGCATTTTTGGTAATTTCACTATTTCTGCATTGCCTATAAGTACGAACATCAGCAGTGAAGAACGATAAATGGTTAATACTAAGTTGCTAAGATGAAGAGACATATAATTTGCCGTGAGGTTGATTGAATGATTGATTCATTCATTTTTTATGGCTTATCACCCCTTTGTAGGTTATTTAAAGCCAAAACATATTTTGAGATTGTAAGAATATTTTGGAGATAATAATGGTTTAGTGTTTTAGCGGATACCCATATTTGAAACAGACGCCCCATTTTTATTTTAAACAGTGTGTATTAAATCTATTTGCCTGTGCACTTGAAAAATCATAATAATGAAAATAAACTTGGTTTCTCCCCCTTTGTAGGAGAAATTGTTTGATCCGACATACCTTAAGCTGCTTGGTTGATTGATTAATTTATTTTCTATGGTCTATCAACTTTTTGCAGGTTATTTAAAGCCAGAAAATATTTTTACATTGTAAGAATATTTTTTTAGGATAATAGTCAGTTAATGATACAAGTCTTACTAATTAACCCATGACTGGGGGGAGAAGAGGTTGATCCATACCTTTCCCAAAGCTATTTACATGTAAGTGAATATAACAAACCTAACTGGAAGCGAATCCTCTGATTAGCAGTTCTGAACTGTTATTTGTTGAAACACTGGTTCTCATAAGTTCACCAAAGTTAAGCAATGTTCAGATTGGTCAGTACCTAGATGGGTGACCATTTGAGAATGACATGTGCTGTAAGCTTGGATGTGCAGGTGGTGTAATGGATAATGGCTCAGAATTGTTAATCAGAGAACCGAGTTCCAGCTGGGTTCGCTAAATTCACTTACACGAAAAATACCCTTGGGAAAGGTATGAATCTACCTCTTCTCCCTCCCCAGCTATGGGTTAATTAGTAAGACTTGTATCACTAAAATCATTATTATCTCAAGATAAAAATATTTTCTGGCTTCAAATAACCTGCAAAGGGTTGATAAGCTGTAAAATATGAATCAATCAATCAGTTTGATATGGAGTGAATCAGAAAGAGGTCTAATTTGAGACAGAGTATAAAACTATGGTGTAATTTCTATAGTTAGAAATTAAGTCTTTCACTTTTCTTACCTACTTGGTAAGCAGTAGAAATGTATCTTATTTATACTGAGTGGCAAACCTTCAAAGAGAGTAAAGGTAGAGTAAAAGGCATAAAAATGTATTCAAAACAAAGCAACACATTTTATTGAGAATGCATCGGAGAAAAAAACTCTGTCTGAATTTTTGGACTGAGGAATTATCATTAATTTACATTCAGACCACTGTCATCATCCTCATTGTTGTCATAATATTTTGTCCATTGTGGCCTCCGGACTGCATCTCGTATCTGTGGAACCAGGTACAAATCAAGAAATGTCAAACTGAACCCTTTATTTAATCTATGGTGGTAGATTGTTCTTGTTCCACTGTCCCTGTCTCGAGATATTGCATTCTTTTTAAGTACTACTCAGTTATTGCTCATCTTGTTTCCACTGAGTCTGAGGACTAGCCATAACTGAGCAGTACTCAAAATGAATATCACTAGACAGGGATAGCAGAACAAAGACATTCATTAAATAAAGGATTTAGTTTGAAATTCCCTGAAGGTTACCCAGACAGATAGCTGACGAGCACAATGGCTGTAATGGGATTATAGCAACAAAGAAGATAATATAAAGAGAAATTATATCAACTGAAAGAGTTCATATATCTTGTGTGTGAACAAATATACGTTTTTGTTTGAATTTTCTTTAAGGACTAACCTCACACCTGATCTCAAGTGAAACTCGTACATACAATCCATTGCTAAAAATGCAGGTAAAATTGTTGGCTTTCTATACCTTTCCATTAAGTACCTGACTCCTCATGCTAACCTCTACCTTTACAAGAGCCATTAGAGCTCTAAAATGGATTACTGCTGTCGTATTTGGGTGAGAGCTACCCAGACATCTCACTCCAGCTTTCATAAAATCCAAAAGCATCTCCAAGCCCCTTTAGGTGATGAATTATTCTCCACCCACCAATCTTTCTCTCCCAAGTGGGACGTAGCAAACATCCCGCTACTTCCATGAAAAGTGCTCAGACAAGCTACATTCTCACCAGCTCAAACCTTCATGGCAAGGACCCAACATGCCACTTAAATTCTAGCACGCCACCTACGTTTCCCATTCTGTATTCCATTGGTGACAAGTAAGTTTCACTCAAACAGATTCTTCTGGCAAATCACTGCTCCGTGGAACTGACCCCCTAGAGGATGTTTTCCCAATCACTACAATCTTAACCTGTTCAAGTGTAGGGTTAACCATTATCTTCCCCTCTTCTCCACACAAATTGCCTTTTAATGTAATCTTCTACCTTGAGTGGCCCCTAGGTCTTGTATAGTGTGAACCTGACTATGTCCCTTCAGGATGTTAGCAGTCATGACTCTCCACAATTATAATTATATCTTTTTGCTTTCTGTCCTAAACCCTGTTTTTCTCTCCCAATCTTGCTAGGCATTATTTTCCTCAGACCTTCTTGATTTCAGTCTATTCTGTGAGTATCAAATTTTCCAAGCCCTCTTTCTTAATTATGCAGCCTAGAAATTTTAACTCTTTCTGATGGTAAGTATAAGTATCCATTTTGTTTCCATCTTCTCTAAAACTTTGTTGTTGCTCACATATTCAGTCCATGGTATTCTCAGCATCCTTCTGTATAACGACATTTCTATTGCTTCAAGTCTCTTCCTCATCTGTGAGGAAATTTTCCAGAATTCAATGCCATATAGGAGGACTGATATTACATAACGGCTCAGTACTCTTTTCTTTTTTACTTCCATGCATTATAAATAGGTTTAATATTATTATCATTGCGTGGTGTAACGGATAATGGCTCAGAGTGGGAAATTGAAGATCTGAATTCAAATTCCGGTCGGGTTTGTTACATTCACCTATGCACAAATGCCCTAGAGAAAAGTATGAATCCATCTATCCTGCCCCCAGCTGTGGATTAAATAGCTGGCCAGACTGGCAACCTATAGCCTTGGCTGGCAATCAGTCTACCACAGAAAGAAACTGCAACCTACTGTGGGAAAAGTTTCTGTCTCATCAGTCATGAATCAAAAGAGACATGATCAACCAAGCATGTATCACATATGGCTCTTCTTGACCGACTGACTTCCATAAACTGAGATTTACACACAAATCCCAGAAACATATCCTATTTGTAAGTAGGAGAGATTCAGTATTTACAAATTTATTTTTAGAAAATAAATATAAGATATTTTTGATAAAGAACTGGCAAATATTACTTTCTTTTATTTGGAGCCAGCAAATGATATACAGGGAATTTGTATGGTAACAAGAGATGTTTTTTGCATGAGGTTTAATATTATCCCGTTGAAGCTGGAATATTCTTTGTGTACACAGGCATTCATCTTACCACATTTCAAAATTTCAACATTGTGGTGAAATTTGGATAAAGAGATAGTTCCAGGAATTCTCAGTAAATGCAAAATAGCAGATATTTGAAGCAGATCATTTTCAGGTTTCAAATTTCTTTACCTTTCTTTGTGATGAATATACCAAAATCTGATTTGGATTTCGTTTTTTAATTTCTATTCTAAGTACTCAAAAAAGCCATCTTTTTTAAGTGAAAATGAATAAATATGATTTCAGGCATGAAGTGAAATAATTTTTTAAAAATTCAATATCCTAGCCTGTTCTTCCTTTATTTTCATGAGAATAGTTTTTTAAAAATGGAAATATTTATATTTGAAATCTAAATTGATTGAATTTCTGTGATGAGGAATTATCATTATTTAGATTATTTACATTTAGACTAATATCCTCATTTTTGTTGTTATTATTGTACCCTCCAATCTTCTTTAGGTATCTGTGTAACCTTCAGGGAGTTTCAAATGGGACCCTTTATTTAATGTACGTTCCATTGTCTATGTCTAGAAACATCTCATCTTGTTCTTGTTCATAGACATGAACAGTGGAATGAGAACAATCTACCCCTATAGTTTAAATAAAGGGTTTAGTTTAAAATCCCCTGAAGGATATCAACAAGAACCTGATGATGGCTGGAGAGCACAACAGCTGAAACATTGTAATAAAAACAACAAAGATATCAATAATCCAAATGTAAATAAAAATTACTGAACCATATGATCAACATGGTTGAATTGTAGTCAGAAACTAAATTTTGTTTGGATGCTGTTTTGTCAAGGATTGTTTTCACAAGTCAGAAAATTGGTCTTTGTTTTCAAATGAAGATAAAACATCAAATAATTCTGTAGTAATGTCATATATAAATTTTAATATGCAAATTCTCAAGTTAGTTATATTGGTAAAATGTCTCATTTCCACAAACAGGCAATGGAACTTTAGTTTTAAAATATTTATCAAACAATGATCAGTGCAAAGAAAATTGTAATTTTCATTTTTTTCTCCTCAACAACGTGGACACACCATACAAATTGTCCTATGTAAAAAGGATTTGGTATTGCTAAAAGCTAGTTAGAACCATTCAGTTTTTGGATACCAAATAAAGTAGTTTTTGTTTATATTTAGCAAGTGGCAATTCAAATTTTCATGATCAGCCAAGAATCTTTCTCAAAGCAGCAACTACAAAGAATTTCTGGTTTTAGTCGTAATATTTGAGTGAATTACAAGCACTTTTATTTACTTATTAAAAAAAATGTTTTGCATATTTGCACTATTTGCATTGTTTGAACTGTTGTCTTTATTGTCATATTCACAATGTTTCAACCATTGTACACTTCGGTCATCTTCAGGTGATATACATTGGAATTTTGAACTGGATCTTTTATTTAGTCCACTGGGATAGATTGTTCTCATTCCACATTTTATAGCTCAGTGGATAAAAGCATTGGTTAAAGGAATCCAGTGACTTGATCAAATAGTTGTGAGTTCAATACCTGGCCACAGCAGAAGTGAACAAAAATTTGGAAAGTTGAGTTACTAAAGGGAAATAGTTGAAGCTGAGATATCCAGAAAAGGCATGGCATGTGGAATGAGAACAATCTACCCCTGGGTTTGGTTTGAAATTTCAATGTATATCACCTGAAGAAGGCCAGAGCATACAACAGCTGAAATGTTATGAATATGAAAATAATGAGAGCAACAGTTTGAATAATTTAAATAATGCAAATATTTACAGCACCTCATCTCAGAAATATAGACAGATGTTTTGCTAGTTTTAATTTTTTAAAATTACAAATTCATTTTGTAATATTGGCTTTTAATTTGATTATTCCAAATATCTCCTTTTTGCCTTCCATTTTTATTTTTCAACCCTCATGCTGCCTGTAAATCATCAGGGAACGATAATTCCAAAATCTCACTACAGTGAGATCTTATTAATCAAGTGGGGGTAATCCAACAATTCTATAAAAACCAGAATGAACAATCAAGACAAGATATATGAAGAAAATTAAGAACTACATGATATATCTATGATATTTTAAATGTGGTGTTTGAAAACTCCCACGGTATGAATGCTGTGACAATGCCCTACAATAATAATGGGGCATTAAGAGTATGGTAAAGGAAAGACAAATGTCTAATTTCATCATGCAAAGTGGATATAACATGGCCATTATATCAAACAAACGAAAAGACCTTGACAGGGAAGAAAGCATGAGTTCTTCAAATCAGCATAATGCAAGGGAAGATGAGAGTATGGATGATAGCAGGAGTGTCTCAGACATGGAAGAAGATGAAATAAGACCATAGATCTTCATTAAAAAGTACAGGACATGAACCTCAAGGAGGAGAGCTTTCAGAAGTTTGAGAACAACCAAAGGTATTAAACCTCTTCGGGTAAGGGAGGTGTAGTGGGTTGGTAAATAGAATTGTACCTATTTGCATATGATTAGTAGAAGAGATATAAAGTCTATAGTAAACTAAGAGGCAGCCAGAGGTGTACTATTTATCAACACAATACAACAAAGAGAAAAATAATATACATGTTGGTTTTTAGCAAGTGAAAATAAGACCAAAAGAGGATTTTCATTTTACAGTCTTTCTTTGCATAAGATGCAGAAGTAACTTGATTAACAATATATATATATATATATATATATATATTTCATTTCACATAGGAATGACTGCAAAACACTAGCCCCTCTCCATTTTATAGGCAGAAGCACACAAATGCATGCCAGGAATTTTTCCTAGCCAATAAAATAAGCTAGTTTTCGGTTTCATCTGATTCAGTCCCAGTTTGTCTTGAAGTCAGAATACTATGTCCACTTAACTAAAGTTACTTTTGTGTCTCAACACCAATTCTGAGTTTGTGAACTTTTCATCATATTACTGTTAATTTGCCTTGCATATATTGTTTGCTCACTTTATATTATTTTTGCCCTGTTCTTTTCTTTTTCTTGTTATTGCTTATTGCAAACTTTGTCAGTTCTGTTTCTAATTTTGCATTTAACCATGACTATCCACTCTACAATAAAGATAAAAGGAAAACTTAGCCAATGTGCTCCATACTCTGATGGACTTTATCATGGCAAATGTAAGAATTTTGCAACAAGTATTTATAAACAAAAATAAAAATGTGATTAGTTTTTCAAAATTTTTAATTTAAGAAACGCTCATAAATATTCATCCGGCTAACTGAAAAGTCAAGTCAAGTCAAGTTATGGAGGATGCTAAGTGACATAATTTAATGTCTAATAAACGAAATTGCGTAAATGATGTTGTTGAATTATTTATTTATTTATAATGTAATTAATATTTAAATTATCTTAGTTTTGGATTAATTCATGTATTATATAATTTCAAATAAAAGGAAATAAGGAATTAAACTGTTTTCTTTTAATTTTTTAGCATTTTTATCGTCAAATATGTTGGCTTGAAAAAGGAATTATTCTTTTCGGAATGGAGATATTTTAAATTTTTACTTTTGTTTTATATTTTGTTATAAATATTTATAAAATAAGATCCTTACATTTGCCTTGATAAAGTCAATCAGAGGACAAAACATGATGGCTAAAATAAGTTTCCCTTTTGTCTTTATTCATATTGTCTTTTTACAGATATATTTTTACTTATATCTGAAACCTTACACACACACACACACATATATATATAATAGTGTATTTGGGAAGCAATCCTGCTTTTATACAAATTTCATTGAAAACGATTGACAAGGGGATTAAACTTTTATGAAATTTTTCTTGCATTCATACAAGGGATTTCTTTTCTGGACATTGGGTTTATAAAAGCTGCCCAGATAACCTATGGATACAAGCACTTTCTGCTAATTTATTAGCCATTACAACGTTGGTCTTTTTTTGTTGAACTGAATATGTAGATTTTTTTTTATATGTATATATAGGGGTGAGAATGTTTTAAAATTTTGAAAATGATCAGTACATAGACTATATATGGCCTGAGATAGATATATATATATATATATATATATATATATATATATATATATATATTAAAATAATGAGAAAGAACAGTAAGATTTATAATCCGGTGTTCTTATTAATTATTTTTATTTTTTTAAAACAGTGCTCAGTACAATTCTGTAGAGCATAAACATAAATTTACTAATTTCAAAATATGGTTCCATCACTACACAGAAATTACAAATTTCAAAAACAGAAACTAAAACTTTAAATTTAATTATAGAATTAAATTCAAATCCTTAGTATTGTTTCATTTTCAAGCGATTTTTGGAATAACTTATGAAATTTACTGAGTTTATAAGCATATACATTCTTGATATAAGTTGCTAAGGTTACAGGAAATTCAATCATTTTGATAATGGGTGGTGGGGTATTCATTTTCACAGACAACCTGTGTATCAAAATATGAGTTACTTTCAAAATCAGGTTAAGTTAAGGTAGGATGGGGGTGCCTGTTCAACAAATGATGACACACACGCATATATATATATATATATATATATATATATATATAGCCATCTTTGAGATATTTCTCTTGTATTAGCAATGCGTTCAACATAATCCTAACAAGATTTTCTAGAGTAGCCTGACGATTACGTCTAGCATGAAACAGACTGTCGCCTCTAAGTGTTGACTTTTATGTTGACTTTTATATTTACACATGCTCTATCTCTGATATTGAGCACTTTATCCCATAAATATTGCACACCTTAAGACTATCTTTATTTATATATATATAGGATTCAAGCATAAAACAAACTGTCACCAATGGATGTTGACCTACCTCCGTGTTCACGTTTATATTTTATATCTCCATCCCTGATATTGAACCATTTTACCCATAAATATTGCATGCCTTAAAACTTTATTTTTATCATGTATCTCTCTCTCCCTATATATATATATATATATATATATATATATATATAGCCAACTTTAAGATATTTCTCTTGTATTAGGAATGCCTTAAACATAATCCTAACAAGATTTTCTAGAGTTTGCTTCATCCTTTATATTAGATATCTACAAAAGTTTCCAGCAAAAAAACAGTTTTCTAGTGTGTATTCCATTTCTACTTTTCAAAAAAGTGTGCTGTGAATTTTTGCACACATAAACATTATGAAATCATCTGATTGCCAAAGTATTATTGTAAAAGTCCATTATTATTGTGAAATTAATATTCAGTTTGCAGTTCATAGCATTATTATTCAGTCATCAACATTCTATAAGCTTACATCACCTTTCAGCTAAATTGTGGATTCTATCATACAAGAAAAAATGTTGATAAATTCTTCACAGAATTTTTTAATATCTTGAATTTGCTGTAAACCATTGACAAAACAAGGAATGTTGCATGGAGGGAAATGAGAGTGATGGTTCTGAAGAATATGACGCATTTGGAAGAACTTCTTGTACAGCTTTATCATTTACTGTGTCACATTTGTAACATGAGGACAAATATTTTTATGTCATAAAATCATCAGTTGTCTTCCTTACCAAAGTCTAGTTTGCTTTTTCTTGATACATAATTCAAACATGCCAGTTGCTCACTTTAGAGTAGTGGCAGTTTATCCAGGTTTAGTTCATACTAAAGAATTTCCATCAAAAACAAAACTTTTTCCCCATTTACATTGAGAAGGCTGGCCTGGATCTATCCAAAATTTTCTTCATTTTATAATAAATCCATTTCTTTCTCACTAATAACAACTTCTTTTATATGCCATGTTCCATCATGACGTGGGTGTTCATTGCTTTCCACAACTTCCTATCCTTCATATCTCTAAGTAGTGCCTGTCTCTTACTATCTCTCTAAGTCCATGTTCTGTCATCAATTTACACAAGTGTGACAGAAAGAGTCTGGGAGATACACACACACACACACACACACACACACACGTATATCTTTTTTATTGAAATTGGAGTAGATCTGAGTAGCGAAATTAGATCAGAACATTTTGTTTACTGATGAGGAAATCTGATCTAGGGCAGGAGTTGTACCCATTGGATTTGGGTCATTAGAAGACAATGGAAATGGTCAAAATAATTTTTATTGGTTAAAACTTGGAATAGAGCTGAGTAAGCAAGAAGGACCTTTAGAATTCACATGATTTTGGTTGAAGCAGCCAGAACCTCGTGATGATTGCGTGCGAGGTGGTGGGGCCGAGGGTCGGTTATGACCAGCCGGGTTTTTCTATATAAACGCGTAGTTATGCTGGAAAAGTGGCAGACAGAAGAGAGAGACAGGAGAGGCTGCGATCATTCGGCACATTGGCATCGCATGCATGCTGTCACATGCATGGGCACCTGCGTCAACCGTTATGGGTCGTGGCGCTATCGGAGAGATGGAAGAAAATTCTTGGCAAGACTAGAAAAGAGAATAAGCCCAGGCAGAGTTGGGCTAGAAACAGTGGAGAGTTGAGTTGGAGACTCGAGGAGGAGAGGAAGTGACATCAGAGATTGGAATGAAGCGTCTACTAACATGTACTGTTGATATAAGTACTGCTGCTTCTGCTACCATGAATATTACTACTACTGTTACTACTGCTGAGGAGGAACACCACTATAAACTTTAAGCTCTGCACAGAAATCTTATCCCTCTATCGCAAGAGTCGTATATCGTTCCGAGATGATTTAACAACAAGTTAATCACAATACACTCTCTCTCTCTGTGTCTAGAATCCAGTGTATGAGTTTTTACGTCAAATACGTTTCTTTTCTGTAACCCGTTTCTTTTCTATACTATTCTTTTCTGCTATATAAAAACATTAACAATTCAACCATTGAATAGTTGTTTGTCTGGCTTTCTGCAGATATTAATTTTTTTTTCTTTTTTGCTGCATTCTAAATTTCTTAGCACAGACTCTTCAGCCGTGTCTACATCTTCAGTCGACTGTGAATGGATGAACATCACTTCTGCTTTCTGGATCAAACAAATCACAACGTGGGCAGGAAGCAGGATTAAACCAGTGGGCCGGTCAAATAATCTACGGATGCTCAGGGGACCCATGGCCACTCCCTTAAGTTCGGTTAGGACCAAGTAGACACCTCAACCCAGAGAGTAAGACGCCGGACATTGAGAGGCTGGGGCGAAAGTGTTAGACAAGCTTATTAGGTAGGTTACTTGATGTTCCCTCTTGCCATCAGTATGTCCTGTGAGTGTCAAATTCTCCAATCCCTCTTTTCTCATTATGTATTGAGTAGCTTATATGAAAAATAACTTTTTCTATATCAAATGAGAAGAGAAAAACAAAATGATCAGACGAACTCCATTCCTTGTCTCCACCAAGGCAAACCTTTATAGCAAGAACATGCCATGCCACTTACATAGTAGCAAACCACCCACATTTCCTCCATCTCCCATCAGTGAGAAGTAATTTCCACTGGACCAGCTTCTTCTCACAAACCACTTGTGGAACTGACTCCTACCAGGATGTTTCCCTGATCACTACAATCTTGACCTGTTCAAGGCTGAGGTAAACTGTTGTCTTCCACTCCTATACACACAAATGGTCTCCAAACATAATCCTCTACTTTGAGTGGCCCTTAAGCCTTGTAAAGGGTGGACCTCTTTGTAACCCACATTCTTTTCAATTTTATAAACAATGTATTTCAGTCGATTGATTCCTAAAACAGTAAAGAACTGAGTAGACTTTAAAGACACTTCTGAGATTTCCCTAATATTATGCCAAAAATATATGCTATTTTCATTTAACTAATATTGTCCCCAAAGCAATGAACACTTACAGGTTTAGAATTATTTGGATTTTCGCTGGTGAAGAAACCATTTAGACACTCAGAAGGCGTGCATATTGTTGCTTAATTGAATATGATCACTTATGCATTGAGCATAAAACATAAAGAGATTCTGAGTCAAGTTGCAATGTGGGTGTTCCTCTTGTGTTTCATGAGAAGCTAATAATTTACATTATCTTTCTATATTATTTTTATATGAAGATATGTTAATAACATACTTGAGGCATAGCACATTATTTCTTTAACATTGTAAACTTGATTAATGTGGGGATCTCATTTGACTGACTCAAGGCAAACCTTAACAGTGAGGTATAACCTTTTTTTTCCCCATACAGTTCAAGAATCAAAATACCTCTGAAAAAATAATGCAACAGAAATATCTTTACTAAACTGTTAATATAGCATTTATTAATGTAAATCAATAAGTACTTTATTTTTTATTTTTCAGTATGTTACTTATATAAAAAGAGCAAATTGGGTCATTATTAGAATTAATTTTAAAATGACTTTGATTTAAAAGTCAAAAGTAAATTATTTCGATATTTGTGTAGAATCCAATAATGGAGTAACAATAAACTGATGTGCTAAAAACTGAACATTTTTGCTCTTCCCTACTTGTAGAAATGGATTCAGCCAGACGATATATGTGTGGCATAACAGGTAAAGAAGTAGCGTAGCTGTGGTAAGCATGGGATATAGACAAGATTGTTTAACTGCAGAATGATTGTTGGGAACAGAATGATGGAGCACTCTGTCTCCAATGTGGCAACTACTCCAGGTTTTTCTCGAGCAAGAACATCACAGAAATATTTTTTTTACTAATATTCACTCAATACAAGGCCCAAGAGCCACTCAAGGTAGAGGTTTACTGTGTGGAGTTATATTAGCATAGGAAAGGTCAAGCATTAGGAGTATAAAGCTGAAGTAAACTTTAGAAGGAACCAGAATTTCAATCCTAAATAGAAAAGAAGGGATAAACCTCTACTCCTGTTCAAAAGACCATGGTGGAGTGTGATGCAAGTATGGAACCACCAGTAGTTAACAAAAATGGTAGCCATTCACTGAAGAGGAATATTGTCTCAAATTATACATCAGTTCAATGCTGCTGCTCAACTTTACAATGCACACTTAATTCGATAAGGTTTTCACATTTTTTGACTGACAAGGGTTCCATTATTGATAAAACATTATCAGTTTCTCTGCTTCACCTCGGCCAATAAATTCTTTGCAAGTTCATTCAATAAACATAACTCCGTTATGGACAGCCCTCGATAGATATACACATGCAACAACTCCAACTGCCTGCAATCCGATGCTGCGTTACATAGCCACCATTATTGAAGTGAAAGGAGGAACTACACATTATTAAGTAGCTATTGCTAAATTCTGGACCTTTAGTTTATGCATTGATGCTCTTATATATATTTTATCTCCTCAAAATCCTCTATCGAGATATATAAGGTATTCTTCATTATTCAGGGTTTAGCAAAATGAGAAAAGAGTAAGAAGGCAAAATGTAAAAAAGGAAATATAAAAAGTAAAAGATTTCAAGTACAAAAGCAAAAAGTAAAAAAATGTCAGATAAAAGTAAAATGTAAAATATTAAAAAAATCAAAATAAAAAACTAAGAAATGTAAAATGACAAGTAGGAAAAATAAGAAAAAAAACAATTTAAAAAAAATTAAAATCAGTTTCTTAATCAGTCAGTTATGTGCCATGTGGGATACACGCAGGCGATCATGTATCTTTTGATACATGACTGACGAGGCAGATTTTTTCCTGCAGTAGGTTGCTATTTCTTTCTGTGGTAGACCAGTTGCCATCCAAGGCTATAGAACGTGGTCTGTCTTGCTATTTGCCCATAGCTGGGGGGAGAAGAAGAGGCTTCATACTTTTCCCAAGGATATTAGCATGTAAGTGAATGTAATGGATTCAATTGGAATTCAAAATCAGTTCTTCGATTACTCAGTCCAAGCTGCTATTCATTACTCCACCGTGTCTCCTAGTCAGTTTCATAATATACAATATATCCTCTCAAGAAGTAGGCGAACAAGGCTCTCCACAACTTCTTCTTACTCTAAATAATCTTTGGCCATTTAGCATCCATTGTCTTTGTTCTGCGATCCATTTGGTTATTTAAAAACATTTTATATTAATAACAAAAATTGAAGAGATATTTTATTAAAGATAAAAAAAAACTTTTATTTCATTGAAAATAATAAAGATTTCATAAAATTATGGCGGCATCTTATTTCATAGAAAATAAGTGAGACATTTAATCAAAATTGTAGATTTAGTTTCTGTTAGTGAAAATATTAAGAATATCTTGATTAAAACAGAAGAAAGATCGCAGTAAAAAATCATCATTCATATTCTTTCAGTGAAAATCATTATGATTATTTATTTAATTAAAATCATTATGATTATTATTTATTATTATTTATTATATTAAAATCATTATGATTATTATTTATTTCATTAAAATCATTATGATTATTACAAATAAAAATCCAAGCCACTCTGTTAATTATCACAATTTGTTATTCCTTTTATATTAATGTGACAAGAATGGTGTTTCAGTTCAGTTTTTTGTATCAATGAATCCATGATACTGCCTATTCAAAATTTTGTTTTCCATCTGGCCTTTTCTGTTTCCATCTCTAAATATTCCTTTAAAATTTTTATAAATAGCTTCATATTAGATCTGACATTACTAAACTTTCTAAGCTTTCATCTTTTCATAATTGTAAAACAAGTTTTTTTTATTTCTCAAGCACCAAAGTTTCCAGAGTGACACACAATAATTTCATTTCTGGTTGTCATACCAACTGATTCCAAAGGATCTCTTCTAATATTTTGTACTTTCTTCTTACATTCTTTTTAGAATTTCAACATTCTCTAGCAAGATAAGCAAAATTCTATACAGACTGAACTTTGGTAAAAAAAACTACTTTTTTTCTGCCCTTTTTATTAGAGGACTATTTTTAGAAATCCTAATTTTCATGTCTTGGATTAACAAATAAAGATTCAGGAAAGGTTTTCCACATCTGCTACAGGCTTTCATGGGATTTTTGAAGATTATTGAGGCAGGAGGTGCCTGCTTTTCCATACAGACTGCAGTAAAAGGTTTATGCAGGAACAGATTTTGTTATGAATATAGATTCCAAAAGCTAAGCAAAATACTAAAAAGGGGGGAGATTTTATTAGAAACAAAGAAACGAGTGCTGAACTGTCATATAGCAATCATCTTAAATGTCAGTGAATGCTGGATAATCTCCTCACAGAAAACTTGAAGTAACAGAAATGTGGTTCTACAGAAGGATGTTGAGGATACCATGAACTGAACGTGTAAGAAAAAAAGAAGTCTTAAAGAAAATGTAAACAAAAAGGGCACTTATACTGAGAATCAGAAAGAGACAGCTGAAATATCTTGGACACATCATGACAAAGGAAGGCTAGGAATATTTGACACTCACAAGACATATTGAACAGACAGGGGAAAGCAACGAGCCACTTACCTGACAAGTTTGTACAAATAGATGGTGGAACAAGAAGTGGAAGAGACAAACATTGCTAAGAGCTATGAAGAATTGGAGGTTGTGGAGAGCCATGATCTTTCACATCCCGAAGGGATATAGCACAGAGATGATGATGATGATGATGTCAGTCCAAGAAATAATGGATGATTGAAAATATATCAATATGAATAAATCATATTAATTATTTACATTGCTCAGAATATCTTCCTCATCTTTGTTGCACAGTGGATAAAGGCGTTGGTTAGATCCAATGACAGGACCCAAAGAATGTGGGTTCAATACCTGGTTACGGCAGTGGAGAACTTGAAGAGGAGAATTAACAGGAGATAACTGATAACTGACATCCATTAGACATGGCACGTGGAACTAGAACAGTCTACCCCAGTGAGTGAAATAAAGGTTCAGTTTGACATTCTAACCACCTGAAGAAGGCCGGAGCATACAACGGCCAAAACGTTGTGATAAATATGGTGACAAAAGATGAGGAAGATAGTCCGAACAATGTAAATAGTGTACATAATACCTCATCTCAGAAATATAGACAGATAAATCATGTTAAGTTGGAAAAAATAGTCAATCAGTGAAAAATGTTTTTTTCAGCAAGTTCAAATTCCAAGTTTATTATTTGTAATCTCAGAAAGGATACAGACTGAACAATTTAAGAGCAAATAAAGATTTTGTGTATTGTACTGTTAAGGATGTATTTGATGGTCCTGAGCTGACAGTACATAGAAAATCAACCGTTGCTAACAAAGACTGCATGTTGTGAAACGTTCACTCCAAATAGCTACAAACAGTTTGAAAATCAATACTTACTCAATAATCAATACTTTCTTGACAGCAATAAACAGCAATTCTATAAGTGTTTTTTTGGGGTAGGAGGGGGCTTTTTCATAGATATGTGTTTTTACTGCTATGTTTCTTTCTTCCTGTGTATGACAGTATCTGCTGGTGTTGTCTGGAAAAAGATGCTGTGTATTGTACGTAGGTTTATAAGTTCTCAGTATATTTGTATACAGATATTTAAGAAGCTGGATTTGGTCTGGCACGAGGCCAAAAGAACAGAGCACCCAATGAAGATCAAACTCTCAATAGCCTCAAGGATCAACTTGCTATCAATCACTCTACAACAGCTCTTCGTATATCTGCATTTACTAATAATTGATTGTCAATTTAGGTTGGGTAATGGTTAACAACTTGTAAAGAGAAATTGTCAAACCCAGTTCAGATTCGGACAAATTAATTAAGTTCACTTTCACATAAATATCCTTGGAAAAGGTACAAAGTCATCTGTTCTCTCCCAGCTATGAGTTAAATAGCATGGTTGATTGGGCTGTCTTATCTTGCAGTATAAGCCAGTTGAGGAGAAGGAAAACTCTGAATTCAAAATCAGCCTAAAGAGAGATGAGCTTCATCAATGCATCTTGCCCTTGACACACCCTTGCACCTATGGCTGCAGTAGATGTAGTAAACCTATGACTCTAATGGGTTATGTAACTCATGATTTGACATGACATGTATTTGTGGAGCTTCAACTTGCCTGGCAAGTGAAGTTGGCAAACTAAGTTCAAATTCCAACTGGCATTGTTTATGTTCACATTGCTAATATTGTTGTTGCTAACTTGTTGTTAATGTTAGGAAACACTGCCAATCTAACATACTCCCCAAAACAATGTTTGCCAACATTTAGATAAAGGAATCAAAATGAGGCTCTATGTTTTGGACATCTCTTGGCTGTCAACTTCACTGCAGACCTCAAGGGGAACCCTTATATTTAATCTATTGCCAAAGATGCTGGAAAAATATGCGACTCGCTATTTTGATTCAAGATGTATCTGACACTTCCTGTTATGCTTTATATTTACAAGAGTCAGATTAGACTGAAAATGAAGTATTGTGGTTATATTTGGGATGGAGCTACTCAGTCTTCACTTTCCATCCTTATTAGAGTTCAAAATCTTTTATGCAGTCTTGTAGTAGAAAACTTACGTTCAACTCTGCAGCCTCTTTCTCAAAGATGCTATATTGCAATCGTCTTGCTATTCTGTCACAATTTCCATAGCAAATTTTCAGATGATCTCTATTCTTTTGTTTCATCAGTTCATATGTTTAGAGTTAGGACACAACATGCCACATCCACAGAGTTGAATCACCCTCATTTCCCCTGGGTTCCATATGTAAAAAGAAAGTTCCACTCAAACAGCTTTTTCCCCAAGAACTGCCACTTTTTGGAATGGGTTCTCACATTGAGCACTTGCATCGTGATCTCTTCAAGTAAAGGTGCATTTAAATGGATAAAGATGCCTTCCAAAACTCAGTAAAGTTTTAAAAAACAGCAAAATTTCATTATAAATAATAAAAAGTGTGCTGCACTGCTATGCAATATCAATCCTTCTTTATGGTAGTGAATGCTGGACAGTGTCTTCACAGATGACAAGGAGACTGGAGGCACCAGAAATGTGGTTCTACAGAAGGATGCTGAGAATATCATGGACTGAACATGTGAGCAATGACAAAGTTTTAGAGAAAATGGAAACAAAAAGGACACTTATACTTAAAATCAGAAAGAGATGAATGAAATTTCTTGAGCACATAATGAGGATGGTGGGCTGGGAAAATTTAACACTCACAGGACATATCGAAGGCAAAAGGAACAAGTGGAGCCATCTACCTGATGAGCTTATGTGAATGGATGGTAGAACAAGGAGTGGGAGGAATGGTAAAAAGACAAATATTGGTATTGGCTACAAAAGATAGGAAGATGTGGAAGGCCATGATTATCGGCATCCTGAAAGGGACATAGCACATGGAAGAAGCAGCATATCTAGATGTTTAACTTAGTCAATCATATTCAGTCAAATATCCCATATGCATACACATGCATACAGGGATTAGACAAAATAATTGGAACAGTTGCAAATTCCACTTATATATTTCAAAGACCGATTATATTAATGTTACACCGGCCTTTCTAACACAAGGGAATTACACCGGTTCTCACTATATATAGTGCCAGTAATACCTACCCGGGGGTGTAAGCAGCAACAGTACTACAACTGCCTAGCTGAGTAGTACCCGTTTCCTACCTTTGTATCTGTGATGTTAAATACACTTGTTCCTTAAACCAACCTCGACTTGATTTTCTTCTTTTTACTATTGTGCCACGACACAACAATTAAGAACATTAAATAAAACTTTGTAATTGCAGGTTATATCTATTGTAAATATGTTTATTTATCTAATTTACTGTCTTTGGCTTATTTTTTTTTAGAATTTAGTAAAATTTAAGCTAAATGCGTGACCTCTCCGAGATGGCAGGAGCCTCGATCATAAGGTTGCTGAACTGTTTGGTTTTTCAAGAGCTACCATAACAAGAACTATGACGCAATTCGAAAAACAGGGCAAAACCTGTAGCAACAGTCACAATTTAGGCCAGACTTGTAAACTTACTAACAGGGACCGACGTGCATTGAAATGCAATGTGGCAAAAAATCATCGGACTACTGCAGCCAAAGAGACTGCTGAGTTGAATAATCATCTGAATAGTCCAGTTTCTACTAAAACTGTTCGTCGTGAGCTCCATAAGACTGCATATCATGGAAGAGCCGCCGTAAGGAAACCTCTTCTCTCCACTCGCAACATTCAGAAGAGGTTGAAGTGGTGCAGAGATCACAATGCCTGGTCTGCAGACCAA
Organism: Acanthosepion esculentum; assembly: GCA_964036315.1. Lineage (NCBI taxonomy): Eukaryota > Metazoa > Mollusca > Cephalopoda > Sepiida > Sepiidae > Acanthosepion > Acanthosepion esculentum. The sequence continues at coordinate 132,213,758 of OZ038483.1, read as the reverse complement.
TGGAAGCAAGTCATATTCTCAGACAAGTCCAGTTTTTCTCTTTTCCCAACTTCAGGGTGAGTTTATGCGTGGAGGCAGCCAAAAGAAGCTTACAACCATGACTGCCTTCTTCCAACAGTGAAGCATGGAGGTGGATCAATGATAGTTTGGGCCGCCATATCATGGAAATGTCTCAATCTAATAGTTGCCCTGCATGGTAAAATCAACAGCAAAGATTACCTGAACATTTTGGGAGATCATATTCATCCAATGGCCCAGACTTTATTCCCTGATGGTGACTGCTTCTTCCAAGACGATAATGCTCCAATACATACCACTTGAGTGGTTAAGAATTGGTATGAAGAGCATGAAAGTGAGCTAGAACATATGGAGTGGCCTCCCCAATCTCCAGATATCAATATTATTGAACTTTTGTGTTGCATTTTGGAGTGACAAGTTCGGAGCCACTATCCTTCTCCGTCATGTCTTAAAGAGCTGGAGCAGGTGTTAATGGAAGAGTGGCTGAAAATTCCTCTGGATGAAGTCAGGAAGCTGTATGATTCCATTCCTAGACATATTAAAGCTGTATGTGAGGCTAAAGGAGGAACAACTCCATATTAAATAAATTTTCTTTGAATTTAACAAGTGTTTCAATTATTTTGTCCAACCCCTATATATGCAAATCTGGAAAATAGTTACCTGCAAGCTGGTGTTACATATTATATATATGTAAAGGGAATGCCTGAAAAGTAAGATACAGACAAACATAAATTGACAAGAATTAAAACATTGTGTAAGCTATAAGCACAAAGCAATGGAATGGATATGCAATACTTCTTGCAAGAGCCAGAACATTCAGCATGTGCACACCACAACAAAGATGACAGTGACCATGAAACATAGATGCTTGATATGTAATAGGATTTTTTATGTCAAGGGTAAAAATCCAAATCTGGGTTCAAAGGTAATAGACTGAAGAATGTAAGTTCCAGCACATGGGAATTTCTTTTTAGCTTTTAGAATGGGAGCTTTCTAAAGCACATGATTACCATTTTTCTTCTATCAGTCTCTTCCCCAAAAGTGTAGCTGGTCCTAAACAAACCTTTACAACTTTAAACAAAGTGAAGAGTCTCGAAGTTCAGTCTGTCTGACATAATGTTGAACTGTTGGCTTCTCATACAAGGACATTGACAGGAGAGTACATCATAACAAAATATTAACAGAATTCTTTTAATGTTGTTAACTTTTTTGCATCTTTTTTGTTTTTTTGTTGAAGAATTTCACCATTTCTTCAATGTTTCAGTTTATGCTTGCAGTTTTTGTCATCTTCCATTTGGCCAAATCAGTTAAATCTGACTATCTTTGCATTCTGGGTGCACAAGCTTTTAAGCTAATCGCAAATAAAGATATTTCTTGAACACGGTAGCATTTACTTTGGCACTAAAGATGACTGGTTTAGAAAAGAAAAGTTGGTTGTCAAAGACATTCTGCATTTAGGAGGGATTCAACTTGCTAATGTGTTTTTTTTTCTGTCTTGAAATCTAAACATTATGTATGTTTTTCTTTCTTTCTCACTCTCTATCTATATATTTATCTATCTATACACATACTCACACACTATTTTGCTTGTACTTGTCAAAATATGATAGCATGTTTAAGTAATATTGCAATTGCTTTATACTTATAAAATATCAAATAAATTTTTGTTTCTCTGCATTTTCTTGTTATGTTTAATATTTCCTAAATATTAAACTAAAAGTAAAATTAAGCAAATGTAACATTTGACACTCAATCTTGTCTCCTTGCTATAAACAAAAAAAAATTAATGTCTACTTTATTTAAATAACTTACATTAAAATTTTACTCATCTCTGGAATCAATTGCAATTTCAGAAATAATTCTTGAACATGTTGCAGCAATGAAATACATTGACATTTAGTGGTTACCTTTCCCTGGGGGTAATAGTTAGGGACATCGTTGAATAAACAATTTCTCTGCTCCTCTGGTTCTGTGCAAGATAAATTCAAACTTGATAAATATCATAATGCTTTATTTTGAGGTTCTGCTCAATTCTCTCTGGATGCTCCACAATTGTAGCCTTGTGCCGGACCAAAGTAAGCTGAGTAAATAATTGTGTGAGAAAGTAACTTCAAAATGTTTTTTAAATTTATGAACATAATAATATTAAATTTCCAAAAAATTAATTCTGTTTTTGACATTAGATGGCATTAGGAGTGTTTAGTTTTGATTCACTTTATTTAAAGAAAACATTGCTTTTGAGTGTGGCAGTTATCATATCAATGTGTGCTTTTTAATTATTAACATTTTTGTTTATTGATTCTAAAAATTAAGAGGGAATAAAATAAGCAACATTTCCAACTTAGCCTTTTTTTATTTTAAGAAAGGTAAAAATTCAACTTGAATGCAAAAAGGTCAATTTTAACTGCATTCTGACAACTTTTATATCAGTGGGCTTTTTTTAATTTATCAAAATAGGATAATTTTTCTGTTTATTGATCCTAAAATTGAAGCAGGAATAAAATAATTTCATTTTCAGCTTTTTGAATTTGTGAAACATAAAAAAAATTCATTTGAATTTCATTCCATTACAATAGTGACAATGTGAACATCCTCCATCCCAAGTGTCGAGAATTCTATATCTTCTTTCCAAAGTTTTATCAACTGAACATCTTCCCTAAAGTTAATGCTTTCATAATATTTTAAAGACAACTGAATCAAGAAATCTTTTTAAATGATTGTCTCAAACAATGTTTTATATGATTTTGTAGCAATTTGAAAACTGTATTTTCAGAATAAGAGTTCAGGTAAAAAAATATTTGTTTGTGTGAGTGTCTGTCTTCTTCCAAAAAATTCCTTGGTCATTGTCAAAATATCTTTGTAAAAAGATTTATTCACGTTGATGTTAAAAGTGACTGAATATATTTTCAATGAAAGTTTTGGCTTCGTACATTTTGATCTCTTCAAGGTTCCTTGTAAGTTTATGATTTATATATTTCTCTGTGTCACATTTTGGTAAGTAATGTCTTTACTTACATTATTCTCTGGCTGACTTTTGGAAAGTGTTCAAAAAACATTTTTTTCTCTTAAAGAAATAAAAATTACTTTATAAACTTCCTACAAAATAGACATACTTAACTGTGTTACATTCTAGTTTATTGTTCATGTTCTTAACAAAATATCTATTTAAAGATTTGGCTTAACCCATGGTGAGTGGCTGACAAGATGTCTCTCAGGAAATTTGTTTGGAATCTTCTTACTCTGACAGTGAATTCAATAGTGATTCAAAACAATTTGTAGATGTTGATGAAGGCAGTGAAAGCAGTTATTGAGCTGATAAAATTAGCTTGTGAGACATTTCTTTCCTTTCGGTCTTCTTACAAGTTGCAGGGAGGCCAATATCTGGATATGCCAAGCTGTTCTGCTGCTAAAAGGAGAAACCCAGATGTGGCTATCTTTAACAGACAGGTTTTAGATACAAAAGAGCCCCTGAGTCATGTGTGAACATGTCTGTTAAAGCTAGTCACATCTGGGTTTCTCCTATTAGCAGCAGGACAGTCTGTCACATTGTTCTGTGTGGTGGCTATAACACCTCCAAGTCTCATTGAGTATCATACGTCAGCTGGAGTTAGTATTCTGTGAGAGGAGACTACTCGACTTTTACAGAAAAAATACAACTTAGAGAAAAGTGCATGCTTACTCCCTATCAGCTGGATAAGTGGGTGAGTATATCTCTTTGTTCTCTCTCTTTCTATCTCATTAACTGATTTGAATCTGATATTGAAAATTTGAATGGTAACCATTTTGAGATTGGTTCAGACCTTGAAAGAAGTGAAATGCTAATCTCCATGCAGAAATATTTTCATGCTTCAAATATATTTAATCAAAAAGTTAAAGAAATTCTTTATTTCATACTTTTGGTACCAATTTGTTGATCTTATCAGATAAAACTTCATCGGGTGAATAGATTAATAGTTATTTACCAGCACGCTCACAACACAACTGGATGTGACACAAGGTCATCATTTAAAGTGGGTTTAATGGCAATACTGCGCAAAAATTCCCAAAACTCCTTGGCCCTTACCCTTTTAGGGACACCTCAGGTGACAGGCAATAAACCTAGAGTCTTCCCAGGAGAGAGGTAATGTCTCAGGGAAACAGTCCCCTGGGGATTGGGTTAAAATTTTAAAAATATAAATCCCAGCCAAAGGTAAATAGATTTTTATATCTCCCCAGTGGAAAAGCCATAAGTTTATACAGAACTTAATGGGCAGAAGCCATTTCAACTGCAACCAGAACAGGTCAGTTTATTAAAGCACAAATTTACATTAGCTGAAGGCTATCAGTTCAATATTTGAGCTGGGAAGCAAATATGCATTTGAGCTATTTAATAACTAATGCTCATGTTTCAGCTGACTTTCTCTTCTGGCATTGGTTCTGTCTGTCTTTGAGAGGTTAGTGAGTTAATTCACAATTTCTAGATCTTCAAAAGTTTTTTCATTTTGATTGGTATTTACTTTAATTTTAAATTCTATTAACTGAACTTTCAACTTCATCTTGTTTTCACAATATCGCTTGCTGCCATATTTTTTTTTTTACACTGGTAGGATTTGTAGCCGTAGTAAGATGATCATTTTATTAGATGAAGAATTCTCATGCATTATAATTTCAAATTTTGACTGATTTTTTTACCTGCTTTTTCTTTTTTGCAACCTTAGATTGCGGCTCGGATTGAAGAATTGGAGAGCCGAGTTCGAATTCCATTACATTCACTTACATGCTAATACCCTTGGGAAAGGTATGAATCATCTTCTTCTCCCCCCAGCTATGGGTAAATAGCAGGACAGACTGGGTTCTGTAGCCTTGGATGGCAACTAGTCTACCACAGAAAAAAATGGCAACCTACTGCAGGAAAAAAATCTGCCTCGTCAGTCATGTATCAAAAGATACATGATTGCCTAAGTATGTATCATGCATGGCACATAAATGACTGACTCTGCCTGTCAATCTACAGATGTCAGCTGCATCCCAAATATTTTGGAGCTATTCAAAATTCAAATAAGATTTATTTATGGTACATGGAACTTTTATTTTCTATACACTGAAGTATTTACTTTATAACATATTCTTAAATATCACTCATCAAAATATCTAACTCCAAAATCTCATTGATGATTACTTACTCCCTTGTAGATCATATCTGGCACACAAACACTATTTTATACTAGTTCTATATTTTAAAGATTTCTGTGTCATAGTAAGTTAGTAGGAGGATGATATCAGCAGTTTTACAACCTCACTAGCCAACACTTTATCAAATAAATTTAAAACATTGAAACTTTGCCAGAATTGGTTAATTTGCACTCAAACTGAAATGTATTTTTCCTAGTTCTTTTTATGGTGTGCACACTTCTTCCAGTAATAAGGTTTGATTTTAATCCCACTAAATCTACCTCTTCTGTCTTCTGCAAAGAAGTTTCTACATCAGAAAATATCTGAAATTTTAAGATGATGTATTGTCTTTAGTCCGTCAATATTTAAGTAATTTTGCTGTTGTGTTGTACATATATAATATCAAGAACTTTATAATGTTTTACATTTTCTTGCTTCTGTTCAGTACTTCTTGAATGTTAAACTAAATGAAAATTAATGTTAACAATGTATTGAATCCAAACAGTAAGACTTAATGGTGCTCTCATTGATTCAGTAATATAAAAAAAACATTGGATTTAAGTAGTGATTACTGATGATCTCATAAACTCATTAAATAATATATTGGATCTAAAGAGTAGGGCTTAATGGTGGTCTCATGAATTCTTAAATATAAAAAATAATAAAAAGATTTTTATGGGTAATGAATTCTCTAGTTGTGCAGATAATATAAGGTAGTGTTAAAAAGTTGTCAGCTTGGCGTTCTTGCCAAATTGGCATTGACCCACTTCCCAAAATGTGGGCAAACATTAGAATGTTTTTGAAAGGGCTTTTTGGTCAGGCCAAGAATATTTCAGTACCCACTCATTACCTGAGATATAACCAGTTGTATAAAAAATATACCTTGTAACTCATACAAGTTCCATGTTTATGTGGACCCATCTCCCAAGCAGTACTTTCCCATTGTAGGAAAAAGAGTTGCATCAAAAGAATAACTGGACATAGGAAACAAACATTGGGGTGCTGCAATTTCTGGAAAGACATCAGTTTAAAGTGTGTGGATCCCCACTTCAAAAAGACCTTGTGTCAGTTGCTGCCCTCATGAGAAAACAAAAATAGTTATCAGCTGGAAAATGTAGCAAATGCTTTCCAATTCATTTCTGAGTCTATACCTGTGAGACATGGAGATGTGACACTTCAATATTTTGAATTTCTCAGAATCTTTCTTGGGGTTGGGTGTTCCCCTCTTTTGCAATTTCTTTTTCTCTTTATAGTCTCTGCTTTCTTTTTTTCTATCTCTCTAACTTTCTATTCCTCCCTTTCTCAATGTCTTACTCTCAGTTTCTTACTCATACACTTTCTCTCTTATTCTCTTTATTTCGTCTACTTGTGTGGGTGGTGAAATGGTTAGCATTTTGGAAAGATAAATCAAAGAGCTAAGTTCAAATCCCTGTCGAGTTCGTTATTTTCACTTCTGCCCTAATTCCATCAGGAAAGGTATGAATCTATCTCCTCCTCCCAACTATGGGTTAAATAGTATGACTTGTATCTGAAAAAAAATCATTGTTATTTCAAAAAATTGTTAATGCAATATTCACTTTCTAAAAAAATCTCTCAATCAAAAACATTTTTTGGCTTTAAATAATCCTTAAAGAGTTGATAAGCCATAAAGAAATCACTGTTTGTTTTCTCACTTATTCCTTTTCATTTTTTTCTTTTCTTTCCTTTATCTTCAAATTCTTTCTTTCTCTTGTTTTTCCTTTTTCAACTAAAACAGTTACCCCTTCTCTGTACTTCTTCTCTTTCTCTCTTGAACATCTATTGTTTCTTTCTTTCCCCCCTCTCTGCATCTTTTATTCTTTTTCTTGATTCTTTTCTTTTGTCTTTCTTTCTTTCCATCTGAAGCAATCATAAACGAATTTGTTTATTTGATTTGTAATTCTCCCTTTTAACATCACTTGATGAACACCAGCAATAAAAAGAATTCCTTTTGCAGTGTTTGCTAATTTTGCAATTGAATAAATTCAAACACTCAGGTCTATAGGAATATTTCTTAAAGGGAAAAGAAAGCCTATGGAAGCCTGAATGTGCTATAACTGTTTCTTGCACCTTTTTAACCTGTTCATCAAGTGCCAAGAGAGTTGATTTGCAAATAGTGCACAAGGATTTTTTCATTGCCTTAATGGTTCAAGTCAGCACTTTTGTTATTTTGTTTCTTCCATTTCTATTCTGATTGTGATATATCAAACATTCTTTTGGCAAAAGGGCAATGACTGTATTTTTTACACCCTTTTTAGGATGATTTAAATTTTCCAATCTCGGCTTTATTTTGCTTCCTCTACTTTTCTTTCTTGTGCCATATATATGACTACAGCATTTTTCCAAATCTTTCTTTATTCAAATTTATAGTGCTTATTCATATCTGTCTATATCTCTGAGATGAGGTATTATGATTACTTGCATTATTTATATTATTCAGACTGTTATCCCAATCTTCATTGCCATATTCACAATGTTTCAGCTGTTGTATACTTTGTCCTTCTTCAGATGACTGGAATTTCAAACCAAACCCTTTATTTCACATATCCACTGTACCACACATGGACACGTGGCACAGTGGATAAAGATGTTGGTTAGATCTAGTGACTAGACCCAAAGAGGTGTGAGTTCAATACCTGGCCACAGCAGTAGTGAACCAAAAACGTGGAGAGTTGAGTTAAAGGGAAATAACTAAGACATCTGGAAGAGGCATAGCACGTGGAACTAGAACAATCTACCCTGGTGGGCTAAATAAAGGGTTTCGGTTCAAAATCACAATTACCTGAAGAAAGCCTGTGTGTACAACAGCCGAAATATTGTTAATATGGCAATGAAAATGAGTATAACAGTCCAAATAATGTAAATAATACATGCTTATTTATACTTAGTTAAAAACTAATTTTGCTTAATGATGCATTATTTTCAGTCTTATTATTCCAATGTCGATATTATTTTCTAACTTTATTCATTTCACTCGTTTCTTTTATTTTTCATTCTTTATTCATTTCACTTGTTTCTTTTATTTTTCATTCTTTATTCATTTCACTTGTTTCTTCTATTTTTCATTCTTTATTCATTTCACTTGTTTCTTTTATTTTTCATTCTTTATTCATTTCACTTGATTCTTTTATTTTTCATTCTTTATTCATTTCACTTGTTTCTTTTATTTTTCATTCTTTATTCATTTCACTTATTACTTTTATTTTTCATTCTTTATTCATTTCATTTGTTACTTTTTTTTCATTCTTTATTCATTTCACTTGATTCTTTTATTTTTCATTCTTTATTCATTTCACTTGTTTCTTTTATTTTTCATTCTTTATTCATTTCACTTGTTTCTTTTATTTTTCATTCTTTATTCATTTCACTTGTTTCTTCTATTTTTCATTCTTTATTCATTTCACTTGTTTCTTTTATTTTTCATTCTTTATTCATTTCACTTGATTCTTTTATTTTTCATTCTTTATTCATTTCACTTGTTTCTTCTATTTTTCATTCTTTATTCATTTCACTTGTTTCTTTTATTTTTCATTCTTTATTCATTTCACTTGATTCTTTTATTTTTCATTCTTTATTCATTTCACTTGTTTCTTTTATTTTTCATTCTTTATTCATTTCACTTATTACTTTTATTTTTCATTCTTTATTCATTTCATTTGTTACTTTTTTTTCATTCTTTATTCATTTCACTTGTTCCTTTTATTTTTCATTCTTTATTCATTTCACTTATTCCTTTTATTTTTCATTCTTTATTCATTTCACTTGTTTCTTTTATTTTTCATTCTTTATTCATTTCGCTTGTTTCTTTTATTTTTGATTCTTTATTCATTTCGCTTGTTTCTTTTATTTTTCATTCTTTATTCATTTCACTTGTTCCTTTTATTTTTCATTCTTTATTCATTTCACTTAATACTTTTATTTTTCATTCTTTATTCATTTCATTTGTTTCTTTTTTTTCATTCTTTATTCATTTCACTTGTTCCTTTTATTTTTCATTCTTTATTCATTTCACTTGTTTCTTTTATTTTTCATTCTTTATTCATTTCGCTTGTTCCTTTTATTTTTCATTCTTTATTCATTTCGCTTGTTCCTTTTATTTTTCATTCTTTATTCATTTCACTTGTTCCTTTTATTTTTCATTCTTTATTCATTTCACTTAATACTTTTATTTTTCATTCTTTATTCATTTCATTTGTTTCTTTTTTTTCATTCTTTATTCATTTCACTTGTTCCTTTTATTTTTCATTCTTTATTCATTTCACTTGTTTCTTTTATTTTTCATTCTTTATTCATTTCACTTGATTCTTTTATTTTTCATTCTTTATTCATTTCACTTGTTCGTTTTATTTTTCATTCTTTATTCATTTCACTTGATTCTTTTATTTTTCATTCTTTATTCATTTCACTTGTTTCTTTTATTTTTCATTCTTTATTCATTTCACTTGATTCTTTTATTTTTCATTCTTTATTCATTTCACTTGTTCGTTTTATTTTTCATTCTTTATTCATTTCACTTGATTCTTTTATTTTTCATTCTTTATTCATTTCACTTGTTTCTTTTATTTTTCATTCTTTATTCATTTCACTTATTACTTTTATTTTTCATTCTTTATTCATTTCATTTGTTACTTTTTTTTCATTCTTTATTCATTTCACTTGTTCCTTTTATTTTTCATTCTTTATTCATTTCACTTATTCCTTTTATTTTTCATTCTTTATTCATTTCACTTGTTTCTTTTATTTTTCATTCTTTATTCATTTCGCTTGTTTCTTTTATTTTTGATTCTTTATTCATTTCGCTTGTTTCTTTTATTTATCATTCTTTATTCATTTCGCTTGTTCCTTTTATTTTTCATTCTTTATTCATTTCACTTGTTCCTTTTATTTTTCATTCTTTATTCATTTCACTTAATACTTTTATTTTTCATTCTTTATTCATTTCATTTGTTTCTTTTTTTTCATTCTTTATTCATTTCACTTGTTCCTTTTATTTTTCATTCTTTATTCATTTCACTTGTTTCTTTTATTTTTCATTCTTTATTCATTTCACTTATTACTTTTATTTTTCATTCTTTATTCATTTCATTTGTTACTTTTTTTCATTCTTTATTCATTTCACTTGTTCCTTTTATTTTTCATTCTTTATTCATTTCACTTATTCCTTTTATTTTTCATTCTTTATTCATTTCACTTGTTTCTTTTATTTTTCATTCTTTATTCATTTCGCTTGTTTCTTTTATTTTTGATTCTTTATTCATTTCGCTTGTTTCTTTTATTTATAATTCTTTATTCATTTCGCTTGTTCCTTTTATTTTTCATTCTTTATTCATTTCACTTGTTCCTTTTATTTTTCATTCTTTATTCATTTCACTTATTCCTTTTATTTTTCATTCTTTATTCATTTCGCTTGTTTCTTTTATTTTTCATTCTTTATTCATTTCGCTTGTTTCTTTTATTTTTCATTCTTTATTCATTTCACTTGTTTCTTTTATTTTTCATTCTTTATTCATTTCGCTTGTTTCTTTTATTTTTCATTCTTTATTCATTTCGCTTGTTTCTTTTATTTTTCATTCTTTATTCATTTCACTTGTTTCTTTTATTTTTCATTCTTTATTCATTTCACTTGTTTCTTTTATTTTTCATTCTTTATTCATTTCACTTGTTTCTTTTATTTTTCATTCTTTATTCATTTCACTTGTTTCTTCTATTTTTCATTCTTTATTCATTTCACTTGTTTCTTTTATTTTTCATTCTTTATTCATTTCACTTGATTCTTTTATTTTTCATTCTTTATTCATTTCACTTGTTTCTTTTATTTTTCATTCTTTATTCATTTCACTTATTACTTTTATTTTTCATTCTTTATTCATTTCATTTGTTACTTTTTTTTCATTCTTTATTCATTTCACTTGATTCTTTTATTTTTCATTCTTTATTCATTTCACTTGTTTCTTTTATTTTTCATTCTTTATTCATTTCACTTGTTTCTTTTATTTTTCATTCTTTATTCATTTCACTTGTTTCTTCTATTTTTCATTCTTTATTCATTTCACTTGTTTCTTTTATTTTTCATTCTTTATTCATTTCACTTGATTCTTTTATTTTTCATTCTTTATTCATTTCACTTGTTTCTTCTATTTTTCATTCTTTATTCATTTCACTTGTTTCTTTTATTTTTCATTCTTTATTCATTTCACTTGATTCTTTTATTTTTCATTCTTTATTCATTTCACTTGTTTCTTTTATTTTTCATTCTTTATTCATTTCACTTATTACTTTTATTTTTCATTCTTTATTCATTTCATTTGTTTCTTTTTTTTCATTCTTTATTCATTTCACTTGTTCCTTTTATTTTTCATTCTTTATTCATTTCACTTGTTTCTTTTATTTTTCATTCTTTATTCATTTCACTTGATTCTTTTATTTTTCATTCTTTATTCATTTCACTTGTTCGTTTTATTTTTCATTCTTTATTCATTTCACTTGATTCTTTTATTTTTCATTCTTTATTCATTTCACTTGTTTCTTTTATTTTTCATTCTTTATTCATTTCACTTGATTCTTTTATTTTTCATTCTTTATTCATTTCACTTGTTCGTTTTATTTTTCATTCTTTATTCATTTCACTTGATTCTTTTATTTTTCATTCTTTATTCATTTCACTTGTTTCTTTTATTTTTCATTCTTTATTCATTTCACTTATTACTTTTATTTTTCATTCTTTATTCATTTCATTTGTTACTTTTTTTTCATTCTTTATTCATTTCACTTGTTCCTTTTATTTTTCATTCTTTATTCATTTCACTTATTCCTTTTATTTTTCATTCTTTATTCATTTCGCTTGTTTCTTTTATTTTTGATTCTTTATTCATTTCGCTTGTTTCTTTTATTTTTGATTCTTTATTCATTTCGCTTGTTTCTTTTATTTATCATTCTTTATTCATTTCGCTTGTTCCTTTTATTTTTCATTCTTTATTCATTTCACTTGTTCCTTTTATTTTTCATTCTTTATTCATTTCACTTAATACTTTTATTTTTCATTCTTTATTCATTTCATTTGTTTCTTTTTTTTCATTCTTTATTCATTTCACTTGTTCCTTTTATTTTTCATTCTTTATTCATTTCACTTGTTTCTTTTATTTTTCATTCTTTATTCATTTCACTTATTACTTTTATTTTTCATTCTTTATTCATTTCATTTGTTACTTTTTTTCATTCTTTATTCATTTCACTTGTTCCTTTTATTTTTCATTCTTTATTCATTTCACTTATTCCTTTTATTTTTCATTCTTTATTCATTTCACTTGTTTCTTTTATTTTTCATTCTTTATTCATTTCGCTTGTTTCTTTTATTTTTGATTCTTTATTCATTTCGCTTGTTTCTTTTATTTATAATTCTTTATTCATTTCGCTTGTTCCTTTTATTTTTCATTCTTTATTCATTTCACTTGTTCCTTTTATTTTTCATTCTTTATTCATTTCACTTATTCCTTTTATTTTTCATTCTTTATTCATTTCGCTTGTTTCTTTTATTTTTCATTCTTTATTCATTTCGCTTGTTTCTTTTATTTTTCATTCTTTATTCATTTCACTTGTTTCTTTTATTTTTCATTCTTTATTCATTTCGCTTGTTTCTTTTATTTTTCATTCTTTATTCATTTCGCTTGTTTCTTTTATTTTTCATTCTTTATTCATTTCACTTGTTTCTTTTATTTTTCATTCTTTATTCATTTCACTTGTTTCTTTTATTTTTCATTCTTTATTCATTTCACTTGTTTCTTTTATTTTTCATTCTTTATTCATTTCACTTGTTTCTTCTATTTTTCATTCTTTATTCATTTCACTTGTTTCTTTTATTTTTCATTCTTTATTCATTTCACTTGATTCTTTTATTTTTCATTCTTTATTCATTTCACTTGTTTCTTTTATTTTTCATTCTTTATTCATTTCACTTATTACTTTTATTTTTCATTCTTTATTCATTTCATTTGTTACTTTTTTTTCATTCTTTATTCATTTCACTTGATTCTTTTATTTTTCATTCTTTATTCATTTCACTTGTTTCTTTTATTTTTCATTCTTTATTCATTTCACTTGTTTCTTTTATTTTTCATTCTTTATTCATTTCACTTGTTTCTTCTATTTTTCATTCTTTATTCATTTCACTTGTTTCTTTTATTTTTCATTCTTTATTCATTTCACTTGATTCTTTTATTTTTCATTCTTTATTCATTTCACTTGTTTCTTCTATTTTTCATTCTTTATTCATTTCACTTGTTTCTTTTATTTTTCATTCTTTATTCATTTCACTTGATTCTTTTATTTTTCATTCTTTATTCATTTCACTTGTTTCTTTTATTTTTCATTCTTTATTCATTTCACTTATTACTTTTATTTTTCATTCTTTATTCATTTCATTTGTTACTTTTTTTTCATTCTTTATTCATTTCACTTGTTCCTTTTATTTTTCATTCTTTATTCATTTCACTTATTCCTTTTATTTTTCATTCTTTATTCATTTCACTTGTTTCTTTTATTTTTCATTCTTTATTCATTTCGCTTGTTTCTTTTATTTTTGATTCTTTATTCATTTCGCTTGTTTCTTTTATTTTTCATTCTTTATTCATTTCACTTGTTCCTTTTATTTTTCATTCTTTATTCATTTCACTTAATACTTTTATTTTTCATTCTTTATTCATTTCATTTGTTTCTTTTTTTTCATTCTTTATTCATTTCACTTGTTCCTTTTATTTTTCATTCTTTATTCATTTCACTTGTTTCTTTTATTTTTCATTCTTTATTCATTTCGCTTGTTCCTTTTATTTTTCATTCTTTATTCATTTCGCTTGTTCCTTTTATTTTTCATTCTTTATTCATTTCACTTGTTCCTTTTATTTTTCATTCTTTATTCATTTCACTTAATACTTTTATTTTTCATTCTTTATTCATTTCATTTGTTTCTTTTTTTTCATTCTTTATTCATTTCACTTGTTCCTTTTATTTTTCATTCTTTATTCATTTCACTTCTTTCTTTTATTTTTCATTCTTTATTCATTTCACTTGATTCTTTTATTTTTCATTCTTTATTCATTTCACTTGTTCGTTTTATTTTTCATTCTTTATTCATTTCACTTGATTCTTTTATTTTTCATTCTTTATTCATTTCACTTGTTTCTTTTATTTTTCATTCTTTATTCATTTCACTTGATTCTTTTATTTTTCATTCTTTATTCATTTCACTTGTTCGTTTTATTTTTCATTCTTTATTCATTTCACTTGATTCTTTTATTTTTCATTCTTTATTCATTTCACTTGTTTCTTTTATTTTTCATTCTTTATTCATTTCACTTATTACTTTTATTTTTCATTCTTTATTCATTTCATTTGTTACTTTTTTTTCATTCTTTATTCATTTCACTTGTTCCTTTTATTTTTCATTCTTTATTCATTTCACTTATTCCTTTTATTTTTCATTCTTTATTCATTTCGCTTGTTTCTTTTATTTTTCATTCTTTATTCATTTCGCTTGTTTCTTTTATTTTTGATTCTTTATTCATTTCGCTTGTTTCTTTTATTTATCATTCTTTATTCATTTCGCTTGTTCCTTTTATTTTTCATTCTTTATTCATTTCACTTGTTCCTTTTATTTTTCATTCTTTATTCATTTCACTTAATACTTTTATTTTTCATTCTTTATTCATTTCATTTGTTTCTTTTTTTTCATTCTTTATTCATTTCACTTGTTCCTTTTATTTTTCATTCTTTATTCATTTCACTTGTTTCTTTTATTTTTCATTCTTTATTCATTTCACTTATTACTTTTATTTTTCATTCTTTATTCATTTCATTTGTTACTTTTTTTCATTCTTTATTCATTTCACTTGTTCCTTTTATTTTTCATTCTTTATTCATTTCACTTATTCCTTTTATTTTTCATTCTTTATTCATTTCACTTGTTTCTTTTATTTTTCATTCTTTATTCATTTCGCTTGTTTCTTTTATTTTTGATTCTTTATTCATTTCGCTTGTTTCTTTTATTTATAATTCTTTATTCATTTCGCTTTTATTTTTCTTTATTCATTTCCTTTTATTTTTCATTCTTTATTCATTTCACTTGTTCCTTTTATTTTTCATTCTTTATTCATTTCACTTAATACTTTTATTTTTCATTCTTTATTCATTTCATTTGTTTCTTTTTTTTCATTCTTTATTCATTTCACTTGTTCCTTTTATTTTTCATTCTTTATTCATTTCACTTGTTTCTTTTATTTTTCATTCTTTATTCATTTCACTTGATTCTTTTATTTTTCATTCTTTATTCATTTCACTTGTTCGTTTTATTTTTCATTCTTTATTCATTTCACTTGATTCTTTTATTTTTCATTCTTTATTCATTTCACTTGTTTCTTTTATTTTTCATTCTTTATTCATTTCACTTGATTCTTTTATTTTTCATTCTTTATTCATTTCACTTGTTCGTTTTATTTTTCATTCTTTATTCATTTCACTTGATTCTTTTATTTTTCATTCTTTATTCATTTCACTTGTTTCTTTTATTTTTCATTCTTTATTCATTTCACTTATTACTTTTATTTTTCATTCTTTATTCATTTCATTTGTTACTTTTTTTTCATTCTTTATTCATTTCACTTGTTCCTTTTATTTTTCATTCTTTATTCATTTCACTTATTCCTTTTATTTTTCATTCTTTATTCATTTCGCTTGTTTCTTTTATTTTTCATTCTTTATTCATTTCGCTTGTTTCTTTTATTTTTGATTCTTTATTCATTTCGCTTGTTTCTTTTATTTATCATTCTTTATTCATTTCGCTTGTTCCTTTTATTTTTCATTCTTTATTCATTTCACTTGTTCCTTTTATTTTTCATTCTTTATTCATTTCACTTAATACTTTTATTTTTCATTCTTTATTCATTTCATTTGTTTCTTTTTTTTCATTCTTTATTCATTTCACTTGATTCTTTTATTTTTCATTCTTTATTCATTTCACTTGTTTCTTTTATTTTTCATTCTTTATTCATTTCACTTATTACTTTTATTTTTCATTCTTTATTCATTTCATTTGTTTCTTTTTTTCATTCTTTATTCATTTCACTTGTTTCTTTTATTTTTCATTCTTTATTCATTTCACTTGTTCCTTTTATTTTTCATTCTTTATTCATTTCACTTGTTTCTTTTATTTTTCATTCTTTATTCATTTCACTTGTTTCTTTTTTTTCATTCTTTATTCATTTCACTTGTTTCTTTTATTTTTCATTCTTTATTCATTTCACTTGATTCTTTTATTTTTCATTCTTTATTCATTTCATTTGTTTCTTTTATTTTTCATTCTTTATTCATTTCACTTTTTCCTTTTATTCTTCATTGAAATTTTTATTTTTCAGTATTCATTTGGTTCATTTCTTCTATTTGTCTTTATTTCTTTAATGTTACATTCTATTTTCCTTCACTATTCTCGCCATTATTTCTTTAATATTTTGCATTCTTTATCTGGCTTCTTTTTTCATTCCTTTTTCATCCTTTATTCATTTTCCTTCATTTTTTTCATTCTTTATTTCTCTCGTTTATTTCTTCTATTTTCTCTTTTTATTCATTCTACATGTGTCTTCTATTTTTCATTTTCTATTTTTCATTATTTGGCAACATCTATATTTTTCTTTATTCTTCTTTTTGATCATTCATTTTTCATTCATAGTTTTATCTATTCTTACCTGTTGCCATTGTCACTTTATCTTCCATCAATTTCTTTCAAGAAATCCATTTTTTATGAATTGCTCTCATTTATTTTTTTAAAAATTTCATTAAATCCTATTTTCTCTATCAGCATTTTCATTGCATTTTTTGTATTTTTTTTTATGAAAACTTTTTCTGATTTTTTTTCTTTTACCATTTATTTGCTTCTGTCTTCCTTTTATTATTATTCGCATACAATTCGTATTTGGTAGTATTCCTTGGAAATCAAGTGCCAACAAGTCTCCACATTATTTGAGGAATTATGTTCTTATTATCTCGTCTATTTATCAGACTTCCATTTTCTTTTAATCAGTTTTTCTCTCTCTGCTTCAGTCCTTCCCTTTTTCATTGTCTGCTTCATTCAATCAGTTCATATTTTTGTTTGTTCAATTTGTTTTCATTTTTATTTGCCAACTTATTTTCTCCATTTTATTCAATTTTTTTTTTTATTTTTATACAAATTCTTTGAGTTTATTTTTGGTTGCTCTTTGCTTTAAATTGGAGACATTGATTCTGAAAAGAAAAGGTTTTAGCAAAATGGCAAATCAAAAACGAAACTATAAAAAAACAAAACAAAGAGAAACAATGGTAGATAAAACCAAATTACTGAATCTCTACTCATCAGTAAAATGATTCTCCTGACTGGAATTTACTGCCTCAACCTGATGATCTACCGTTTTCTTTTTCATTTTCTTTTTCATTTTCTTTCTGCCATTTTCTTCTGAAAGGGAAATCAAGGTTTCGCTCGTTAATCTAAAAAAAAATCAAATTGTAACAGATTTTTTTCATCCTTTCATTAATGAAGTGCAAGTCTACACAATGCACATTACCTTCAAACACTTGAGATCGCTGATACAACTTGAGCCATTTTAATCTGCACATATTCTATTTAAAGATCATGTGCACCATCTTTTTTATTCCTTCCATCTTTCTTTTACTTCTTAATCTCTCTCTATATAGGTGAGGCTATATGTATAAAAATATATACATTTGGCTATATATATATGTATAAAAATATATACATATGGCTATATATATATATATATATATATATATATATATATAATTATTTATTTGAATATTACAACATAAATATGTTATAAAATCACGACAAAAGTAGCCATTTTGTTTCAACACTTCTTGTGTCTTGTCAAGTGATAATATAGAATATAGAATAAATGGTTTTAAAAGTTTCAAATTAATCAACGATCCTTAGCTAAGAGTAAACGCCGTTACATAAGCTAGAGTGGCCAATCAAAAAACTTATGGTTATTGGATTTCACTCCGTATATACCAATCCTAAACTTGGGTATATATATATATATATATATATATATATATATATATATATTGTAAATATTAGGTCATCATAAATAAATTCTGTTTTTCTTTATCAACTTTATTCTAATAAAAAATTACATTTTATTCAATTATATATTCACCATTATTTGCAATGACTTGTTACCACTCACCAGGCAGCTCTTCTGAGTAAAATTACGCAGGTTTTGATGTGAAAAGGTTTTCAGTGAACTCTTGAATCTGGTTTTCATTAGAGCAAGTTTTCCCCAGCATTGTGTTTTTGCAGCAATAAAAAAAGGTAATACAAATATTTTCATGGCAACTGCTCTGCCAAGCTATTTTCCCTGGTACTCCCAACTGCATGAATTTAAGTGTGCTACTAGGTTGGCATCTTGGTCCCACCCTTTTAATGTAATCCATTGGTACAAGCTCAGGTGAAAATGGCTGGTTGGGTAGAATGAACCAAAAGAATCAACATTTTTCCTGCACTACTCAAGCTGTTAGTCACTTTGCAGTGTCATGGAGGAGAACAATATTTTTCCTATTGACAATGAATGATTTTGATCAAACTTTTATGGACACATTGCAGCTGCTGGACGTATAAATGTGCATTTAGTGTTTCCTTGTGTTTTAAGTATTCTAAATGAATAATACTCCAACAATCCCATCACACAAAAAACATTATCTTTATTCCATGGGGCTTAACTTTTGTGTAGAATACCACTGGTTTTGATGTCTTCGTTTTTGGTGAACACTTGAAACTGGTCTTTGTTAAAGAAAGTTTTCCTTAGCAAAGCATTTTGCAGTGATCAAAAGAAAAGCTAATAGTTGGTTATTTGCCATGTCAGGTAAATATGCAGGTAGTGTAAAACGGACCAACCAATTTCTAAAATGTTTTCCTGTGTTATTCTTGCTGCATGAAGCCTTCTGTTGCATGGTGTTCTTTACTTAAAGAATGTCATGTTGCATTGTCATAGAGGAGAACAGCATTTTTCCAATTAATGAGTATAGGAAACTTTTCAATCAAACTTTTATGGACATGTTGCAGCTGCTGGACATATAAATGTGCATTTAGTGTTTCATTGTATCCTAAGAAACCTAAATGAATAATTCAGTAAGCTATCTCTTATTCTCTACTGTCCCCATTCCACTCAAGACTGTTGTGTACTTGATAGCATTTCCAATAATATAGACAAGGCTATATCTCTATATCCATTTGAAAACATATTCGTGTTCGGTGACTTTAATGCTTGCCATACCATTTGGCTTAAACATTCTGTAACTGACCTTGCTGGCAATCAAAGCCTTAACTTTTCAATCACACAATCCCTCACACAAATGGTTGACTTTCCTACGTGTTTCCCCAGTAACCTGGACAGTAGCACTTCCCTTCTTAATCTCTGTGTTACCTCCATCCTTGACTCTTGTTGTGCTATGCAGCTCTGCCCTCTTGGCAACTCTGATCATGCAGTAGTGTCTGTTAACATCCCCTTCCACCCCATCTCTCCAGCCATAAACCTCCTACCAAATGAATATCTTTCTGTTATCAATGTGCAGACTGGGACTTATTCCGTGATTTCCTTTGTGATGTTCCTTGGAAAGTGGTTTTTATCTTCCCATTCAAAAATATACACCTGAGGTCTCCTCTTGGGTAAAAGTCATCATCAAGGCTTTCATCCCAGCAAAAAAAATACCAAGTTAAATCGCGCTCATCTCCTTGGTTCTCACCTGCTTGCTCAGCCGCTATAGCCCATAGGAATCAGTTCTTCTGTCTGTACCGGAGCAGCATTTTGGAGTGCAACAGACGTCTATTTGTCTCTGCTCATAATGGGTGTAAGCATGTCCTCAATGAAGCAAAGTTACTGTTTGTTGATAGAATGGAACAACATATTGCATCTCACAAGTTTGGTTCTAAAGATTATTGGCGGCTCTGCAAGAGTGTGCTGAACAACAGCAAATCCTGAATCCCTCCTCTATTCAATCAATTCAGTCCTAACATCCTCAGCTGATAAGGCTGAAAGCTTTGCTGGAAAATTCTTATCCAATTCAACTTATCTGGAGTACCCACACCTGATTTCCTCCCTAGAATTGAGGCTCTATTGAGTGAGATGTGCATAACCCCATCAATGTTATTGGATATCATCTCTAAATTAGACTCTCATAAAGCAAGTGGTGGTGACAGGGTACCAGCCGTAGGAATGTGCTCCTGAGCTGGCTCCAGTTTTCTCCAAGCTATACAACTATTGCTTTAATGATTCTTGCTTTCCAGCCTGTTGGAAGTCATCCCTGTTTTTAAAAACTCTGGAGACCCTTCTGACCCATATAACTACCATACTATCAGTCTCCTACCACTCTTCAGCAAAATTTTCAAGGCCTTAATCAATGCTGATGTGGTTCAGCATCTTACCTCCCATGATCTGCTCTCTGACAAACAATATGACTTTGACTGGTCTACCGCCAATGTGCATAAGGCCATAACTGAATATGTATACCAAGCTCATGATAATAATGGTGAAACCCGAGCTGGGGCTCTAGATATCTCAAAGGTGTTTGACAGGGTTTAGCATGCCAGCCTTCTACATTAGCTTCAGGGCTATGGTATTACAGGATTATTTGATTTAATCCAATCATTTCTATCAAACAATGAAATGAGTCGTCCTGAACGGGTTCTTTTCCAGTTCCTTTCATACGAATGCTGGTGTTCCTCAAGGTTTTATACTGGGTCCTACACTTTTTCTAATCTTCATTAATGATCTTCCTAATGTCATTAGTTCTCAAGTAGGCATTTACACAAATGACATTACCATTTAATCCTGTTAATACTAAATTCAGCATTGCTGACAAAGTTAACCTGGTCATTGGTCTTGAAAAGAACCTCCAATTTGGGGTTGACTGGGGCAGGAAATGGCTTGTAAACGTTAATGCCTCTAAAACTAAACTGCACTCATTAAACCATTATAAGGAAACTTCCCTGCCTCCTATCAGTATGGTTGATGCACAGCTTCATGAGATCATCTCACTGTGCTTTCTTAGTCTCACATTTTCCACAGACTTGAGGTGGAACAGCTACAATAAATCAATAGCTGCATCTACCGCAAGGAAAGTTGGTTCTTTGTGTTGTGCCAGAAGTTTTTTCTTGTCTGAGTCCAACCATCACATATACAAATCTACGCTTCATCTATGCATTGAATACAGTTGTCATATCTGGTCTGGTGTCCCAACTATTCATCTTGAGGTTCTCTACAAAATCCAAAGATGTATATGCAATGTGATCGGTCCTGACTTGGCAGCTCAACTGCAATCACTTTCTCACAGACGGGATGTGGCTTCCCTCTTTTCTACAAATATTTTCATGGCAACTGCACTGACAAGCTATTTTCCCTGGTGCCCCAACTGCCAAAACAGTTAAATGTAACCACCTCTTCTACTCCAACAGCTTCTTCTCTCGCACTTCCCAACAGTGAAACTCCTTTCCTCTTTCTTGCTTCCCTGATAAGTATAATCTTCAAAAATTTAAATTTAATGTCAATCAACATCTTCTGATACCTTGATCCCCCTTCTTTTTATCTTTTCTTCAGTCCCCCCAGTCTTTTCTATTACTTTCACACTTTGTAACTCCTTGCATACTAGTGGCACTTCCGCCTTGCTTGGGGTGAATGCTTATAAAAAAAGAAAATACCCCAGGATCCTACCAAAGGAACATTACCTTTCTTCCATTGGTATCAGCTTTTGGAGTTGGTTGGAGAGATGTATCCATGTCCATTCACTGCTTTTGTATTGAACATTGTCATATATAACTGATTTCTCATCGCTGGTATGATATCTCTAAGGAACGATTAGATAGAAAGATGCATTTGTCATTTTTCCAAACATAGAAATTACTTATGACAACCTAATACTGCAATTCATTCTGACCATCATGGAAATTTATTTTGTTACCATCGAAAATAACCAAAGCATAAGCTTGTTTCTTTTTTCTTCTTCGCTCAACAGCTAATTTCTGTTGAGACAAGGTTCGAAAGCAATTTCACATGGGCTCGCAAATTTATTTCTGTCTTCTTCTCAGCTCATCTCTGTGAGGCAAGGTTTTCATTGGTCAAAGAAAATTCACATAAGGTCACAAATATATTTCCGTCATTTTCCTCAGTCCTCCAAATTCAAAGGAGTGAGTAAAGGAAGTTATTAAATATAAATAAATACTTTCACAAAACAAACATTCAATTTTTTTTAATTTGCAACTTTTCAGTTGTTTTTTCTATATTATATATATATATATATATATATATATATATACTGCATATGCTAGCATGGATTCATAATCTTATTGTAAAAAACCTTTTGCCCTAGATTTCATTTATATTCAGATGTTAAAAACTGTAAACTTACTTTGATTTTTTGTCACTTTCTCTTCTTGTAATAAATGAATTTTTCAAATCTGGGGAGAAGACGCATGCTTGTCTCTAGCCCCTTTCTATTTTTGTGTACTAACTCAATTCCTTTTTTATCCATTTGAAGTCAGTTTGTTCTCAGTATAATTTCTGCATTATTCAAACATCCTTACCAAATAGATCTAGTTTTCCTTGCACATCCTTGTGATGTACCTTGACAGATGCGTTTGCATGAGATAACAAGCATAAGTGCACATTCTTCTGCATTTGTATTGCTCAAATTTACGTTCTACACTTACCTACTACAATTAATTACAAAAGCAATAAACAGTTGAGTACACTTCAAATACAATTATAAGATTTTACTAACATTGTACAAAAGATGTTTCTGGGAACTTTTTGTAAACAAATTTGCTTTTAATTTTATTGCTAGCCCAGTTGCTAAAAAAGTTGGTTCACTGTGTTGTACTGGACAATTTTCTTTCTAGAATCTATCTTACATATCTATAAGTCTACCAATCATCCATGCTTAGAATATTGTTGCTATGTATTTGTTCAGTGCTCCTGCTGTATATTTAGAAATTCTTAATAATATCCAAAGAAGTATCAGCAATATTATTGGTCTTGACCTGGCATCTTTGCTTTAGTCACATTCACACTGCCGTAAAGTTACTTCCCTGTGCCTATTCTATAAATACTTTCATGGTAATTATTCGAATGAACTCTCCGCTATAGTACGTAGACTTTATGAATTTAAGTGCACTACTGATGATGAGGTCTCATCAATTCACAGTTGAATTGGCTAGATGTAATCATTTTCTTTTCTCGCACTTCTTGCTTGTGGAACTCTCTTTCAGGCCCATGTTTTCCAGACAACTTTGATCTTCACAAATTTAAATGCAATGTCTTCTTGATTACTCTTCTATCATTCTTGCTCCTTAGTAATGTTTCTGTTTTCTAATTCTTTCACACCCAGTAACCTCTTGTGTCTTAGTGGCTTTACTGCCTTACATGGAGTGAAAAGTTTAAAAAAACAAATTTAAATGCAATATCAATTGCTATCTACTATCTTCCTGTTTACCCTTCTGATGTTCTCACTCCTTCATAATGTTTCTGTTTTCTAATTCTTTCACATCCAGTAACCCCTTGTGTCTTAGTGGCTTTACTGCCTTGCTTGCGGTGATCTTGGTTTAAAAAAAAAAAAGAAAAATTAACTCTTCTTGCAAAATTTGGTATTGAAATCTGGTTTTAATAATCAATGTTTGGTACTGAGATCTGCTGTTATTATCCAATATTTGGTCATTAGATCTGATGTCAGATTCCAATTTTAAAAAAGAAAAAACTCAATCACTAGACAAAATTTACCACCCTTGGACTAAACATATCAGTGATATTGAAGTTTTGAACTTCTTTTATCGCTGAATACAAAACCTCTTGATGGCATGTTAAGGTTATTTTGACTGAAATATAAATCAGTGAAAAGCCAGAATACCAAATATTCAATCAGTTTTTGGCGTATGATGTAGAAAATAGAAAGAACACAATGCTGATTTCATTTTTGGTAAGTTTGTTTTGTTTTTCATTTCTTTTTTGATTTATCTCAGTGAATGCCTTATTTTATTTATTGACTGCCTGCAACTCTGCATCAAAAAGAAAGAATAAAGCTGTCAGTGTAATGCACTGCCTTGATATTCTAGGGAACATAAAGAGTGTTCTCTAGTCACATAGATGTGAAATGTCAAATCTCTCACATGTAAAATTGATATAAACTCCCAGAGGATTTATTCTGTTCACCTGACAGTGTTATCCTTTACTGTACAAATATTCTCTTCTTTCAAAGTATGGGTGAACTGTATGGAGAATAGAGCCAATAAACCTAGTTCAGGTTCCAGCTGAGACACTAACATCCTTGCAAAAGGCATGAATCCATACATTTTTCCTTCGACTATAGATTAAATAGCAAAGTAGAATGATCTCTCTAGACTTGATTGGTAACAAGTCTGAATTCAAAACACCTGACAAAACATCATGAATCAACTTGGCTAGACCAGACCTGTTAATACATTTATAGATTTATGGAAGGCTGAGGTCATCTAAGACACTGAAAAGAAAATGGCTGATATAAGATGTCTATGCTGATAGTATCCAGCCATTTAATCCTATGTGAGTCAAAAGTCACACCTGATTTCTTTTTTTACAGCTGTCAGTTGATTGCCATTTGTACAATGTAAAAGAAATTAGAAATCTGTGAAAGACATGTGTATCTAACCGTCTATTCAGGAAGGAACAGCACCGAGGAGCTGTTTTTGCCTGCAGTTTTCTCAGTGCCCTCCCTCATGATTAATGCATGAAGAACAAGCAAAAAGTGACGCATATGCTCACAGAATGCACTTTCACTTTCCTCAAACCTTGCAGTGATCTGAGCCTTCAATTTCTAAGTAAAACAAGGCTTCTGACAATAAGCCATGTCTTTTATGTGCTCCAAAGGCAAAAAATCTGGAGGCATGGGGTCTGGGGAGTACGCTGGTCATTCAATCAAGCCACTTTCTGTAAAAGTTTTAATGAAACCATTAACAAATGAATTAATAATCTTCAAAACAAATATTACCATGAATTCTCAAAATATGTGCACTTTTTGACTCTAATATGTACAAATATATATATATATACACACACACACACACACATATATATATATATATATATAGTTTACAAAAAATTAGGTAATCTATATGGGTAGACCCAAGGAGGATAAAATCCAGAGAGCTCAATGTAAATCAGAGCTAATAATTTAAATAAAAACAGATTGCTTTAAGGTTCCATATAATAAATTATTTCACCACGGCCCTTTTAAAGGACCGCGGATCATCAGATTTTTCTTCCAATGGTTGAAATGAAAAATGAAAAGAAATTTACACATTTTTGACGGGCAGTACTAAGTATATGTAAATTAACGAAGTGAGGAAGGAGAGAGACATGATTGAGTTAGATGTAACATTTCTATTCTTTCAAATTTAAATTGTTTAAGGAAATCCAGACATTGACACATTAAATCAGTTAACTTAACGGAAGTTATATATTGATATGGAAGGGGCAGAGGAGAAAAAGGCATAAAGAGAGGAAGAAGTTATGAGAGAAAATGTCATTAATTTTCTTTGGAATGAAATAGATGCTATTGTTTTGCTTTACTTTGAGAGTTCATAAATATTATAATGTTTGATATAAGTTTGAATGTTTAAACAGTCTATAAGGAATTTAATTATATGTTTGTTAAAGTTTTGTTTTTTGTTTTTTTAAACTTTATTACAAAAAGTTTGGGGATTTAATATGAAATAGTCGATTAGAAAAATATTCATAGAATTTACATTAAAACACTAAAATTTTATTTTCAAATATAAGTTTACTTCTAGTTGTAATTGATTATTAAGGTGATATCTCTATCAGTTTGAATTTTATTCATGAATTTAATTAGCAACTATTTTTAGATTGATAATTTCTCTTACTTAAAATTTATTTTTTAAGTTAATATGGAGTGATATTTGAATGTAATATAATTCGATCTTGCTCTATCATATATTGTAAACACATCCATGTATATATATATATATATATATATATATATATAGTCATGTGTGCAACAAAAATAAGATAAAGTGAAGTAAAGGGAATGACAAGAAGACTAATAGCAAACAAAAAAAGAAGGTTTTATTATAATTTTAATGAGTATGGTCAGTGGCTAAAAAGGAAAAACATAAAGGCTTACTGGCAAGAAGTTAGAAATATTTAAAAACAATTTCAGTCAGGAGTTGCTTGGCTTTTGTGGTATAATTTACATGTAAATCTCAGTGAATGGTTGCAAACGGACTGCTCTGAAGCAGATTTCTGTAACAACTGTCTTTGTCAGCCAACTAGCTTAATTTTGGTACCAACAAACAAATATGAATACTTAGATAACACAATGTTGGGTTATGAATACTTGGTGATTATCACCATATAATTTTCATCACAATAGCTACAACTGCTTATCTATGATATTCAAGCAGGAAACCAAAGGATAGAATGTCCAAAGATGAGTTCAGGGGTTGAAAGAGTGTATGATAGCAACAATGGAGTATTGTTGCCATATTTGGGCAGGAGCTGCATAGACCTCTCTCTCCAGCCTTGATAGAGTCCAAAAGAGTCTCCAAGTTTTGTTGGTAGTGAATTATTCTCCAGTCTCTCTCTCTCTCACAGTCAGGATGTGCCAAGCCTCTCGCTGCTCTATTAATACTTTCTACGGAAATTGCTCGGACAAACTACACTCCTTGGTTCTGTCAGTTCAAACCTTCATGGCAAGGACATGCCATGCCACTTAAATAGTAGCAAACTACCCACATTCCCTCTGTATTCCATCAGTGAGGAGTAAGTTCCATTCAAACAGCTTCTTCCCGCAAACCACCGCTCTGTGGAACCAACTCCTGAGAATATGTTTTCCCAATCACTACAATAACCTGTTCAAGTCTAGGGTTATCCATTATCTTCCCTTCCTATCTGCACAAATTGCCTCTTAACATAATTCTCTAACTTGAGTGGGCCCTGGGCCTCATACTGAGTGAACCTTACTGTAAAAAACACACTTTATCCATGATATTCAGGCAAAAGCCAAATGGTAGAGTGACCAAAGATTTTATGATAAAGTGATAAGGACAGGATGTGTTCAGGAGTTAAAGAGTCTATAATGAAACGTCTTATTTCAAAAATTCAGATAAAAATAGTGACTTTATTTTGTTTATAAAACAGAAATAGGCGACCAAATTTAGGAGAGAACTTTTTCTTTCTTTTCTTTATGAATTCAGTTTATCCAAAGTACGGCAGTAAAGCCTCTAAAACACAAGGAGTTACTGGGTGTGAAAGAATTAGGAAACAGAAAACATTATGAAGAAGCAAGAACAATAGAAAAGTAATCAGGACGCCAATTGACACTGAACTTAAATTTTGGGAGATCAAAGTTTGTCAGAAAGCATGGAGCCAGAAGAGATTTCCACAAGTGAGAAGTGTGAGAAAAGAAACTGTTAGCATAGAACTTACGGCTTACGGCAGTTCAACTGTAAATTGATGAGATCATGTTGCAAATCTCATACTTCACTTAAATTCATAAAGTCTAGGTACTATAGCGGAGATTTCTTTTGAATAATTACCATGAAAGTATTTATAGAACAGGCACAGGAAGTAACTTAACGGCAGTGTGAATGTGACTGAGATGCCAGGTCAAGACCAATAATATTGCTGATCCTTCTTTGGATTTTATCAAAAATTTCTAAATAAATAGCAGGAGCATTGGACCATATGTGGCACCAATATTCTAAGCATGAATGAATGTGCATGTATGTGCAGTTTTGTGCATTAAATATTTTATATCATTGTCAGATTCTCATTTGCAAACAGAGATATCGGTGAGAAAAGAAAAACGCTCTTGATTTGTTAACTGTCGAAGGATGAGAAATCTATCATTTGGATGGTGATAGAACGGTGACAGCAATTTGATTTTCTTTTAAAAAAAAATATGGAAATTTCTTTTCTTTTCATCTCTCTGGTTGTCAGATTTTATTTCCCAACAGCTTTAAAAAAAAAATTTAAAAGAAAAAAAGGAAATCTGCTTTAGCATGTCATCAAATTTGTTTATATTTGATAACTAGGAATTTTCTGGCAAATAAGCAAAGATTCCAAAACTCAGTAAATAAAATTTTGGCAGCAAGTTAATGTTTAACATTTTTTGAAAAATATATTTCTCTATTTACAGAATGACTAAATATGATACATCCTTATATACTTTCTTTCCCAATCTTTACATATACCAATTCCTCTCTTGACAAAATGTCAATATATAATTCTTTGGTTTGGTTTGGTTTGGTTTGGTTTGGTTAATTTTGTTTTTCGGCATATCAACCTCAATGGGTTATTTAATGCCAATAACATTTTTAGGATAGATTCGTATGAATAGAATATGTATTCTTTGGTTTAGATTGGTTTGGTTTATTTTGTTTTACGGCATATCAACCTCAATGAGTTATTTAATGCCGACAACATTTTTAGGATAGATTCGTATGAATAGAATATGTATTCTTTGGTTTAGATTGGTTTGGTTTATTTTGTTTTACGGCATATCAACCTCAATGGGTTATTTAATGCCGATAACATTTTTAGGATAGATTCGTATGAATAGAATATGTATTCTTTGGTTTAGATTGGTTTAGTTTATTTTGTTTTACGGCATATCAACCTCAATGGGTTATTTAATGCCGACAACATTTTTAGGATAGATTCGTATGAATAGAATATGTATTCTTTGGTTTAGATTGGTTTGGTTTATTTTGTTTTACGGCATATCAACCTCAATGGGTTATTTAATGCCGATAACATTTTTAGGATAGATTCGTATGAATAGAATATGTATTCTTTGGTTTAGATTGGTTTGGTTTATTTTGTTTTACGGCATATCAACCTCAATGGGTTATTTAATGCCGACAACATTTTTAGGATAGATTCGTATGAATAGAATATGTATTCTTTGGTTTAGATTGGTTTGGTTTATTTTGTTTTACGGCATATCAACCTCAATGGGTTATTTAATGCCGACAACATTTTTAGGATAGATTCGTATGAATAGAATATGTATTCTTTGGTTTAGATTGGTTTGGTTTATTTTGTTTTACGGCATATCAACCTCAATGGGTTATTTAATGCCGACAACATTTTTAGGATAGATTCGTATGAATAGAATATGTATTCTTTGGTTTAGATTGGTTTGGTTTATTTTGTTTTACGGCATATCAACCTCAATGGGTTATTTAATGCCGACAACATTTTTAGGATAGATTCGTATGAATAGAATATGTATTCTTTGGTTTAGATTGGTTTGGTTTATTTTGTTTTACGGCATATCAACCTCAATGGGTTATTTAATGCCGATAACATTTTTAGGATAGATTCGTATGAATAGAATATGTATTCTTTGGTTTAGATTGGTTTGGTTTATTTTGTTTTACGGCATATCAACCTCAATGAGTTATTTAATGCCGACAACATTTTTAGGATAGATTCGTATGAATAGAATATGTATTCTTTGGTTTAGATTGGTTTGGTTTATTTTGTTTTACGGCATATCAACCTCAATGAGTTATTTAATGCCGACAACATTTTTAGGATAGATTCGTATGAATAGAATATGTATTCTTTGGTTTAGATTGGTTTGGTTTATTTTGTTTTACGGCATATCAACCTCAATGAGTTATTTAATGCCGACAACATTTGTAGGATAGATTCGTATGAATAGAATATGTATTCTTTGGTTTAGATTGGTTTGGTTTATTTTGTTTTACGGCATATCAACCTCAATGGGTTATTTAATGCCGACAACATTTTTAGGATAGATTCGTATGAATAGAATATGTATTCTTTGGTTTAGATTGGTTTGGTTTATTTTGTTTTACGGCATATCAACCTCAATGAGTTATTTAATGCCGACAACATTTTTAGGATAGATTCGTATGAATAGAATATGTATTCTTTGGTTTAGATTGGTTTGGTTTATTTTGTTTTACGGCATATCAACCTCAATGGGTTATTTAATGCCGACAACATTTTTAGGATAGATTCGTATGAATAGAATATGTATTCTTTGGTTTAGATTGGTTTGGTTTATTTTGTTTTACGGCATATCAACCTCAATGGGTTATTTAATGCCGATAACATTTTTAGGATAGATTCGTATGAATAGAATATGTATTCTTTGGTTTAGATTGGTTTTGTTTATTTTGTTTTACGGCATATCAACCTCAATGGGTTATTTAATGCCGACAACATTTTTAGGATAGATTCGTATGAATAGAATATGTATTCTTTGGTTTAGATTGGTTTGGTTTATTTTGTTTTACGGCATATCAACCTCAATGAGTTATTTAATGCCGACAACATTTTTAGGATAGATTCGTATGAATAGAATATGTATTCTTTGGTTTAGATTGGTTTGGTTTATTTTGTTTTACGGCATATCAACCTCAATGAGTTATTTAATGCCGACAACATTTGTAGGATAGATTCGTATGAATAGAATATGTATTCTTTGGTTTAGATTGGTTTGGTTTATTTTGTTTTACGGCATATCAACCTCAATGGGTTATTTAATGCCGACAACATTTTTAGGATAGATTCGTATGAATAGAATATGTATTCTTTGGTTTAGATTGGTTTGGTTTATTTTGTTTTACGGCATATGAACCTCAATGAGTTATTTAATGCCGACAACATTTTTAGGATAGATTCGTATGAATAGAATATGTATTCTTTGGTTTAGATTGGTTTGGTTTATTTTGTTTTACGGCATATCAACCTCAATGGGTTATTTAATGCCGACAACATTTTTAGGATAGATTCGTATGAATAGAATATGTATTCTTTGGTTTAGATTGGTTTGGTTTATTTTGTTTTACGGCATATCAACCTCAATGGGTTATTTAATGCCGATAACATTTTTAGGATAGATTCATATGAATAGAATATGTATTCTTTGGTTTAGATTGGTTTGGTTTATTTTGTTTTACGGCATATCAACCACAATGAGTTATTTAATGCCGACAACATTTTTAGGATAGATTCGTATGAATAGAATATGTATTCTTTGGTTTAGATTGGTTTGGTTTATTTTGTTTTACGGCATATCAACCTCAATGGGTTATTTAATGCCGACAACATTTTTAGGATAGATTCGTATGAATAGAATATGTATTCTTTGGTTTAGATTGGTTTGGTTTATTTTGTTTTACGGCATATCAACCTCAATGGGTTATTTAATGCCGACAACATTTTTAGGATAGATTCGTATGAATAGAATATGTATTCTTTGGTTTAGATTGGTTTGGTTTATTTTGTTTTACGGCATATCAACCTCAATGGGTTATTTAATGCCGACAACATTTTTAGGATAGATTCGTATGAATAGAATATGTATTCTTTGGTTTAGATTGGTTTGGTTTATTTTGTTTTACGGCATATCAACCTCAATGGGTTATTTAATGCCGATAACATTTTTAGGATAGATTCGTATGAATAGAATATGTATTCTTTGGTTTAGATTGGTTTGGTTTATTTTGTTTTACGGCATATCAACCTCAATGAGTTATTTAATGCCGACAACATTTTTAGGATAGATTCGTATGAATAGAATATGTATTCTTTGGTTTAGATTGGTTTGGTTTATTTTGTTTTACGGCATATCAACCTCAATGAGTTATTTAATGCCGACAACATTTTTAGGATAGATTCGTATGAATAGAATATGTATTCTTTGGTTTAGATTGGTTTGGTTTATTTTGTTTTACGGCATATCAACCTCAATGAGTTATTTAATGCCGACAACATTTGTAGGATAGATTCGTATGAATAGAATATGTATTCTTTGGTTTAGATTGGTTTGGTTTATTTTGTTTTACGGCATATCAACCTCAATGGGTTATTTAATGCCGACAACATTTTTAGGATAGATTCGTATGAATAGAATATGTATTCTTTGGTTTAGATTGGTTTGGTTTATTTTGTTTTACGGCATATCAACCTCAATGAGTTATTTAATGCCGACAACATTTTTAGGATAGATTCGTATGAATAGAATATGTATTCTTTGGTTTAGATTGGTTTGGTTTATTTTGTTTTACGGCATATCAACCTCAATGGGTTATTTAATGCCGACAACATTTTTAGGATAGATTCGTATGAATAGAATATGTATTCTTTGGTTTAGATTGGTTTGGTTTATTTTGTTTTACGGCATATCAACCTCAATGGGTTATTTAATGCCGATAACATTTTTAGGATAGATTCGTATGAATAGAATATGTATTCTTTGGTTTAGATTGGTTTTGTTTATTTTGTTTTACGGCATATCAACCTCAATGGGTTATTTAATGCCGACAACATTTTTAGGATAGATTCGTATGAATAGAATATGTATTCTTTGGTTTAGATTGGTTTGGTTTATTTTGTTTTACGGCATATCAACCACAATGAGTTATTTAATGCCGACAACATTTTTAGGATAGATTCGTATGAATAGAATATGTATTCTTTGGTTTAGATTGGTTTGGTTTATTTTGTTTTACGGCATATCAACCTCAATGGGTTATTTAATGCCGACAACATTTTTAGGATAGATTCGTATGAATAGAATATGTATTCTTTGGTTTAGATTGGTTTGTTTTATTTTGTTTTACGGCATATCAACCTCAATGAGTTATTTAATGCCGATAACATTTTTAGGATAGATTCGTATGAATAGAATATGTATTCTTTGGTTTAGATTGGTTTGGTTTATTTTGTTTTACGGCATATGAACCTCAATGAGTTATTTAATGCCGACAACATTTTTAGGATAGATTCGTATGAATAGAATATGTATTCTTTGGTTTAGATTGGTTTGGTTTATTTTGTTTTACGGCATATCAACCTCAATGGGTTATTTAATGCCGACAACATTTTTAGGATAGATTCGTATGAATAGAATATGTATTCTTTGGTTTAGATTGGTTTGGTTTATTTTGTTTTACGGCATATCAACCTCAATGGGTTATTTAATGCCGATAACATTTTTAGGATAGATTCATATGAATAGAATATGTATTCTTTGGTTTAGATTGGTTTGGTTTATTTTGTTTTACGGCATATCAACCTCAATGAGTTATTTAATGCCGACAACATTTTTAGGATAGATTCGTATGAATAGAATATGTATTCTTTGGTTTAGATTGGTTTGGTTTATTTTGTTTTACGGCATATCAACCTCAATGGGTTATTTAATGCCGACAACATTTTTAGGATAGATTCGTATGAATAGAATATGTATTCTTTGGTTTAGATTGGTTTGTTTTATTTTGTTTTACGGCATATCAACCTCAATGAGTTATTTAATGCCGATAACATTTTTAGGATAGATTCGTATGAATAGAATATGTATTCTTTGGTTTAGATTGGTTTGGTTTATTTTGTTTTACGGCATATCAACCTCAATGGGTTATTTAATGCCGACAACATTTTTAGGATAGATTCGTATGAATAGAATATGTATTCTTTGGTTTAGATTGGTTTGGTTTATTTTGTTTTACGGCATATCAACCTCAATGAGTTATTTAATGCCGACAACATTTTTAGGATAGATTCGTATAAATAGAATATGTATTCTTTGGTTTAGATTGGTTTGGTTTATTTTGTTTTACGGCATATCAACCTCAATGAGTTATTTAATGCCGACAACATTTTTAGGATAGATTCGTATAAATAGAATATGTATTCTTTGGTTTAGATTGGTTTGGTTTATTTTGTTTTACGGCATATCAACCTCAATGGGTTATTTAATGCCGACAACATTTTTAGGATAGATTCGTATGAATAGAATATGTATTCTTTGGTTTAGATTGGTTTGGTTTATTTTGTTTTACGGCATATCAACCTCAATGAGTTATTTAATGCCGACAACATTTTTAGGATAGATTCGTATGAATAGAATATGTATTCTTTGGTTTAGATTGGTTTGGTTTATTTTGTTTTACGGCATATCAACCTCAATGGGTTATTTAATGCCGACAACATTTTTAGGATAGATTCGTATGAATAGAATATGTATTCTTTGGTTTAGATTGGTTTGGTTTATTTTGTTTTACGGCATATCAACCTCAATGGGTTATTTAATGCCGACAACATTTTTAGGATAGATTCGTATGAATAGAATATGTATTCTTTGGTTTAGATTGGTTTGGTTTATTTTGTTTTACGGCATATCAACCTCAATGGGTTATTTAATGCCGATAACATTTTTAGGATAGATTCGTATGAATAGAATATGTATTCTTTGGTTTAGATTGGTTTGGTTTATTTTGTTTTACGGCATATCAACCTCAATGGGTTATTTAATGCCGATAACATTTTTAGGATAGATTCGTATGAATAGAATATGTATTCTTTGGTTTAGATTGGTTTGGTTTATTTTGTTTTACGGCATATCAACCTCAATGGGTTATTTAATGCCGATAACATTTTTAGGATAGATTCGTATGAATAGAATATGTATTCTTTGGTTTAGATTGGTTTGGTTTATTTTGTTTTACGGCATATCAACCTCAATGAGTTATTTAATGCCGACAACATTTTTAGGATAGATTCGTATGAATAGAATATGTATTCTTTGGTTTAGATTGGTTTGGTTTATTTTGTTTTACGGCATATCAACCTCAATGAGTTATTTAATGCCGACAACATTTTTAGGATAGATTCGTATGAATAGAATATGTATTCTTTGGTTTAGATTGGTTTGGTTTATTTTGTTTTACGGCATATCAACCTCAATGGGTTATTTAATGCCGACAACATTTTTAGGATAGATTCATATGAATAGAATATGTATTCTTTGGTTTAGATTGGTTTGGTTTATTTTGTTTTACGGCATATCAACCTCAATGAGTTATTTAATGCCGACAACATTTTTAGGATAGATTCGTATGAATAGAATATGTATTCTTTGGTTTAGATTGGTTTGGTTTATTTTGTTTTACGGCATATCAACCTCAATGGGTTATTTAATGCCGACAACATTTTTAGGATAGATTCGTATGAATAGAATATGTATTCTTTGGTTTAGATTGGTTTGGTTTATTTTGTTTTACGGCATATCAACCTCAATGAGTTATTTAATGCCGACAACATTTTTAGGATAGATTCGTATAAATAGAATATGTATTCTTTGGTTTAGATTGGTTTGGTTTATTTTGTTTTACGGCATATCAACCTCAATGGGTTATTTAATGCCGACAACATTTTTAGGATAGATTCGTATGAATAGAATATGTATTCTTTGGTTTAGATTGGTTTGGTTTATTTTGTTTTACGGCATATCAACCTCAATGGGTTATTTAATGCCGATAACATTTTTAGGATAGATTCGTATGAATAGAATATGTATTCTTTGGTTTAGATTGGTTTGGTTTATTTTGTTTTACGGCATATCAACCTCAATGGGTTATTTAATGCCGATAACATTTTTAGGATAGATTCGTATGAATAGAATATGTATTCTTTGGTTTAGATTGGTTTGGTTTATTTTGTTTTACGGCATATCAACCTCAATGGGTTATTTAATGCCGACAACATTTTTTTGGATAGATTCGTATGAATAGAATATGTATTCTTTGGTTTAGATTGGTTTGGTTTATTTTGTTTTACGGCATATCAACCTCAATGGGTTATTTAATGCCGACATAAATTTTTATTGCTTGTAATATTTTGTTTTGTCAAAAATCTGTTTCTGGTAATATATTTCCTTCAAAATTGTATTGCTGGCAATAATTTTTTTCAAAAAAGTATTGCTGGTAATTGTTAACTTTTTGCCCATAGCTGGGACCCTAACAGGTGCTAAAACCTCGGGTCAGGGTGAACCTGGGAACACCAGCAATTAAGAGGTGGTTCCACGCTCCTCAAAACCTCCTGATCAGAGGCCTTGCTGCTGGATGTAGTTTATGTCTTACCCAGGACACGGATGTAGTTTAATGTCTTACCGAAGATGAACATAATTCTTTCTGTGATAATGCAATGACTATGCACCATTATATATATTCTGTATTTTTAAAATATCTATACAGAATAAATATATTTGTCTATATTTCTGAGATGAAGTATTATAACTATTTAAACTATTTATATCAGTTTCACTGTTGTCCTTATCTTTATTACAATATTCAATTTTGGTCGTTGTATGCTCCAACCTTTGTCAGGTGATATATGTCTAAAAAAAAAAAATCTCCTAAGCCGGCCAAGCATAGGCATGAATACAATATGGGAACTAGTAATACAGAGAAACAACAATAACACAAATTATAATATGAGCTCTGGTAAAAAATGCTACTGAGATATTAGGCTTATAAGTCCCAAAAATTAATTCTCCAAGGACATATGATCCAGTGGATAAAAGTATTACTTGAGTGATCCAAAAAGTCACTTGACTTAAAGAGTTATAAGTTCAATATGGGAACCAAAATGTTTAGTTACTAAATGGAATTAACTAATACTGAAGTATTCAAAAAAGGCATGGCACATGGAATTAGAACAATCTATTCCCAACATATATCACCTGAAGAAAGTTGGAGAGTAATATGGCCAAAATGTCATGAATCTCTATCTATAAAAGGCAGGATGTGTGTGTGTGTGTAACGAATGCACGGCCGCAATTTTCGACGGATTTACACCAAAATTTACATGCACATGCTCCAAATTAGTGGGAAAGCCAAGACTGCCTCTATATTTCCCAACTCCCATTGATAGTGGAAATAATCAACTTTTTCATGCTTCTACGGCAGTTTTCATGTAGTTTGCAGCCATTTTCTACTGGCCAGAGTGAGAGCCTATAGCTAGCTGCCACGAATAGGCAGGAAGATTCTATTGGCCAGCATGAGAGCCAACAGCTGACTGACACGAATGTTAACTAGCATGCTAGCATGCAAAAAAATCGATAGCTGCATTCGTCACAAGTGGGAAAAATTTTAAACTGCATGGCACTTTACTCCAATTGGCTCATTCGCTTGCTTAAACTCAACGTTGATCCTGATTCTGCAGAAATGGGTTGGGTATAAAAAAGTATTTGTTGTTAACATTCTTTTTTCA
Organism: Acanthosepion esculentum; assembly: GCA_964036315.1. Classification (NCBI taxonomy): domain Eukaryota; kingdom Metazoa; phylum Mollusca; class Cephalopoda; order Sepiida; family Sepiidae; genus Acanthosepion; species Acanthosepion esculentum. Next base: position 132,176,457 of record OZ038483.1, on the reverse strand, counting down.
TTTGGTTTTTCCAGTTACGAGTCCGTTTTTAAAGCTGATCGTTTTGTGTTCTTTTTGTTTAGTTCTTTTTTCGTAACAGATTTAATGTTTAGTATAGAGATTAGAAAAAATTTGCAGTATGAGATAGGCAAGAAGTAAGGCATGTAGCAACATCAGCACGACAAAGGGCACTCCTTTAAAGGCATGGAAGGGCAAAAATATTTTAAGTCAAGTGATAGCGATTGCTGTATGAGTCGTACGATTTTTGAGTCAAGCACGGGCAGCGGCGGGCCATGCTGCTAGTATGGCAATAAAGATGAGGAAAGTAGTCCAAACAATATAAATAGTGTAATTAGAATAAACATACTGTTTACATAATCTCTATACATAATATAGTTTTTCTTTAAAAAATGTTTATATATAATATGTTTTTATTGTATGCTTTTACGTTCAAGCTAGTATCCTTATCTTGGTTGTTATACTTACAGCATTTTGGAAACTGTATCCTCCAGCCTTCTTCTTGTATCTAATCATATACAGTAATCTTCTTAAAATTGTGAACCAAGTCCTTTATTCAATTCATGGGAGTAGATTGTTCTCATTCCTCCTCCCATGCTTAATATGTATCATGTATCAGTTAACCCCTTCCTCACCAATTATTTTGGGAAAAATGTCTCATTTTCAGACAATGTTTTTGTTCTTAATATAGTAACTAAGAAACTGAGGTACCTTGAAGTACATAAGCAGTAGCTAACACCTCTAGCAGACATATGAGTTGACAATTAAACTCATTTCAAGCTCAGAAGGTCATAAAAAGAATCAAGATTGATATATAAACATGTCTGTAGCTGCTTTTTGAAAATTATGTTTTGGACATCATTATTCGTCCGTGTCTGGAAAAGACAGTTTCGCTAAAAATGTGTATACATATCTACACTGGGGAAAGGGTTAATACTCTAGTCTCTTTGATTTCATTAACTATTTCTTCCAGTAAGCAAGGGATTGAACTATCAACAGCCAGGGAACCAGATATATCTGAACCAATGCTTTAATCAACTAATTTATAATTCAGATGTTTCTTGAACAATTCAGTGGTGTTATTTTAGAGCCTTTAACCAAACATCTGTATCAAGGTGGTTGAATTTTTGAGTGCTCTTTTGATTTTTTAATCAGAAGCTTCTAGATAGTAATTATCTTTATGCTTGGTCTACTGAGGAGGTTTTTATAGCCTAACATATGTGTTGATTCCTTTAACCTTATTTCTAGGCGTGCTTTTTTTTTTTCTATTATTTTGATGTTGTTCCATAAGGACGGATAAGAGAATGACTGCACATGTTAGGCTGTGAAAACATAATCAATAGACCTAACATAGAGATCTAGGAACCTTTGATTAGGGGAGAAAGTACTCTTAAAATTACTAGATAAATTATAATACATTTCCTTTTTGCAAAGTGTCGATATGTAATACTGTTTCTTTTTAAAATGTTGATATATAATACATTTTTTTATTTGCCAAATATCATATTATGAGAGTGTAAATATATAATGGAAGCACAGTGGAGTAATGTATAGCAACTCGGATTGTGGAATCAGAGAGCCGAGTTCAAATTCCAGTCGAATCCATTACATTCACTTGGGAAAGATATGAATCCTCTTCTCCCCCCCAGCTATGGGTAAATAGCAGGACAGAATGGATTCTATATCTTTGGATGGCAACTAGTCTACTGCAGGAAGAAATGGCAACCTACTGCAGGGAAAAATCTGCCTCATCAGTCATGTATCAAAAGATACATGATCATCTAAGCGTGTATCACGCATGGCACATAACTGACTGAAATATATAATAATGATTTTTATTTCAAAACTTTTGGTGTTTCTTCTTCAATAACAAATTTTATGATGAAAAATCTTGTATATATATATATATATATATATATATATATATATATATATATATATTTGTGTATTTAGGCAGCAATTCTTCTTTCATGCACATTTCATTGAATATGACAGACAAGATGTTTTTATTTAGTTTTTTATACAATTTCTCATGCGATCTAATAATTTTTTCTTTTCAGATGATAAATTATATAAAAACTGTCCGAATGTTCTTTTTATCCGAGCACTTTCGGCTATACATTTAGCCATTTTCAAGGTTTAAATATTTAAACTGTTAAATAAGAAATAGTTTGTTGTATGTATGTTTTATAAAATGTTTTCATTTTTCAAAACACGGTCAAGATATTGTGCCCATGTTCATAGTTAATATTATTAAGTGTTGTTTTTTTTGTTTTTCTTAATAAGGCTTCCATTATTTTAATATAATAGCATCATCTACATGCAAAAAAAGGCTAAAAGTATATATTTCATATATATATGCAGAAATATAGTCTTAAGATGTGCTATATTTATGGGATAAAGTGCTCAATATCAGAGATAGAGTGTGTGTAAATATAAAAGTGAACATTGAAGTCAACAATTAGAGGCCTGACGATTGCATCTAGCATGAAACAGACTGTCGGCTCTAAGTGTTGACTTCTATGTTCACTTTTATATTTATTTCATATATATATATATATACATATATATACATATATATATATATATATATATATATATCTTCTGTCCCCTGTATGCAGAGGGTGCATCACATATTTCAGTATGCATCATATGCTGACCATAAATGAAAGATGACAATGTTATGAATCATGCATGAAATTTATCAAGTTCATTAATATGGCCATTTCTAGTCTGAGACAAGAAATGAAAAGGTACACTGTGTTGATGGCACGAGCTGCCAACCACAGTGATGTGCAGATAACTAACTTCTTAAAAGGAGTAAGATGAACAGTTCATATGTTTATGTTTATCTCCACTTTCTTGTTTATATATAAATCAAAAGCTTGACTTAACATTCTAAGCCAATACTTGTGGATGCTTGCCATTCAAAGGTCTGCTACCACTCGTATAATTTAATCCATATCAAACCCTGGACTGAGGTACTGGCCAGGCAGAGGCCATATATATAACAGCAGGACTCTGCATCTCCTATATATTTCATTTGAACCAGGAGCAGCTGGCTTAGAATTTCCCGGATCCTCTCACCTCTAATATGTGGTCCCCAAATTCTCCTGATTGGAAACCCTTGAATGACTATATCTGGGATGTTATTGAGTGCCTACTGGTTTTGTTTAGCTGCATATCAACCTCTATGGGTTATTTAATGCCGAAATCTAAATAATTTGAACACAATTTTATAGCTTAAACTAAATATATATTTGAACGCAATTGTATGCCTTCAACTACAGATAAAATGTATTGCTGGTCATTTTACTATAAAATGTATTTTTAGTCCATTTTTATATAAACATGTATTGCTAGTATTTTTACAATAAAAATGTATTTTTATACTTTCATAGTCTTTTGTTAAGGTGTTCACTATTTACCCATAGCTGGGACCCTAATAGGTGCTACCACCCTGAGTCAGGGTAAACCTAGAAACAACAGAAATAATGGTGGTTTCATGCTTCTCAAGAGCTCCAATCTCCTGGTCAGAGGCTTTGCTGCATGATGTAGTTGGGATCTTATCAAGATGAACACTAGATAGTAGTCCAACTATATGAAGGACTCACTGAAGGCCACCAATACAAACATGGCAGCTAACTTTAACAAGAATCACCTGATCTAGGAAGGCAGTCTTTTCTGAAGTCATATGAAGTCTGCTGCCAATTGTCTATTTTCATCTATATTCAATAAAAAGAAAAAAACATTTACACTATTTAAATCATTCAGACTGTTGTACTCATATTTATTGCCATATTCACGTTTTGGCCATTGTATGCTCTGACCTTCTTCCGGTGATATATGTTGGAATTTCAAACTGAACTCTTTATTTAGTCCACAGGAGTAGATTGTTCTAGTTCCACATGCCATGGCTTTTTTAAATATCTCAATATCAGTTAATTCCCTGTGGACTAAATATTTTGAAATTCCAATGTATATCGCCTGAACAAGTTCAGAGTGTACAACGGCTGAAACATCATGAACATGGCAATAAAGACGAGGACAACAGTCCGAACAATGTAAACAGTGACAGTACTTCAGATAATAAAAAAAATTGTACAGGTTGTATAATTGGAGAAGATGGAGAATTTATTTCAGAAAACAATCACTAACTCTAATGTCTAATGAAGAGAGTTATTCAGAATGGAAAGAAGACATGGAAATATTGGCATAAAACAAGGACCTACTGTATTTTACCATTACCTCTGATTGTTTCAATGAAACATGTCTCAAAGGAAAACAAATAGACTCAACAGGATTTATCTTCATAATAAGAGTACAAATGCTTATACAACTTTTAAGCCACTCTAACAACAAACCTTCAGATAACAACATTAATTGTTTCCTTGTGTGTTATGTAATTGTTATGGGAACTTACCCATAATAATAATGGACTATTCCATACATCATAAATACTGCGCCTCAAGGGAGCAGCACTTCAGAGACAGAGTCGTGTCAGACGATTACTGTAAGACATTGGAATAGTGATACTTGTCGAGACAACATAGTTCACTCTAACCAAATCTGATAGTCATTACTAATACTTCTACTTCTTTGTACATATTTCTGTTTGTAATATATCTGTGTTATTCTGTACCTGTGTTCGAGTTATTCTTCATTGGTTCTACCTTCAACGTGGTACAAGGAACTTGGACCATAACAGTATTAACTGTACAAATAGCTAACAAAATTCTGAATACTCAAAGAGAAACAAGCTTCTTTTTTTTTCGTGCTTAGTACTGAAGAGAAAGTGTCTCTGCAGCCTTTGTGGGTGATTATTTATTTTTCACTCTACAGCCCTTTCTTACAGACAAAATGTTGCAAGCTTCTTGCTACTATCTTGCTATTTCCATGGCAAATGCTCTGACAAGCTACATTCCTTACATCCACCAGTTAAGACCTTCACATCTATGAACACCCCCCCCCATGCTATATAGACTGAACCACTGCTCTGTGGAACAGATACCCAAGAGGATGCTTCCCAATCATTACAGTCTTAAACTCAAGATTAACTTAAACTAGGGTTAAGTATTATCTATCCTATATATCCTCATAAACTGGCCTTCTTGCCTCCAACACTTTGCATTCATACAATAACTTCATTCAATAACCCTCTAGCTTGAGTAACTCTTGGGCCTTAAATTGGGTGTAATATTATTAAAAAAAAAATGAAAAATTGTCATGAACAAATTGTAGTAATTTGATATTTGGAAATATTTTGTTAATTAAGAGTGCCGTGTCACTGCGGGAAATCTGAACAAGAGATTGTAAACTTTAAATGTAGGTCTAGAAGTGCTCAAAAAATTTATTGATGAAGAGAAAGCTGTAACTGCCAAGTTTTGCATGGAAGTAAGTTAAACACCACAGAGGCCAGAAAAATAGTTATTTCTTTGTGCCAGTCGAGAAAGTATCAGACACCTCCTGATCAGCCAGATCAGACCAAAAATGGAGTGTATTACTTCTATATCAAGTCTGGAGCTGCTCAATCCTCACTTTCCAGCCGTGACAAAGTTCAAAATTGTCTATGTGATCTTGTGAGTGATGAATTATTTTCCAACCTACAACCTCTTTCTCTCATCCTGGGTATGTCGATAAACTACATCCGACAGCAAGACCTTTGATCCGGAGGTTTTGAGGAGCATGGAACCACCTCTTAATTGCTTGTGTTCCCAGGTCCACCCTGACCCGGGATGGTAGCACTTGTCAGAGTCCCAGCTATGGGCAGATAGTTAATCAACAAACTGGGGTCAAAATGACTAAAAATAGGTTTTAATACCAGCAATACATTTTTGTAAAAAAATTATTACCAGCAATACATTTTTGGGAAAAATTACAAAAAATATTGCCAGCAATAGAAATCTTGTCGGGAATTAAATAACCCATTGAGGGTGATATGCCATAAAACAAACCAAACCAAACAACCTTTTTCTCACAATGTTGCAGGTTTCTCTTTATTCTATTTCTATTTCCATAACAAATGTCTTGACAAGCTAAATTCCTTAGTTCCACCAGATCAGACCTTCTCAGCTAATAACCACCATACCATGTACACAGGGTTGACTCATTCTCATTCCCTTTGTATTTCGTTGGTAAGGAGGAAATTCCATTTGGACGGCTTCTTCCCAAGAACCACTACTTTGTGGAACATACTCCTAAGAGGATACTTCCCCAATCACTACAATCTTAACCTTGTCAACTATTATCTTCTTTTAACAACCTCATTCAGTAACACTCTACCTTGAGCTGCTCTTGGGTCTTAAATTGAGTGAACAGTAAAACAAGACAAAGAAGATCCTGCAATGTTTTGTCTTCCAAGCATTTTGCCAAAGACTATCATATAAAAAATGTTAATGCTATTACGGAATCTTATTAAATTTAAAACTATTCAACTTTGAAGCACCTTATCAAATTCTGTTTCAAGAAACACCTGTTTTATAATGAAGATATTTTGACTAACGATATAAAAATGTCTACTCTTGAGAAAATTGGTCTGTCAGTATTGGACTCTGCATTTACTGAGATTATTGCCAGAGAATTCTGGTTAGAAGTGTTTCTGGATATACTGAATAACAATAATAATATATGTGAAAGAATATATATTACAAGAATTTAATATGAACTGCCAAAAAGCACTCAATAGCTAACTAGAGGTATAATATTCAATAAATTATCTGGTTCACTGACTCGAGATTTCCACATGAAAATACTCATCAGAAATTTGCAATAATAAGGAAATTACATATGTAGAAAAAAAATTAAATAGTCTTAAATTTAAACCTTGTGATGTTTATAATGAAATTCTAGTATGTTAAGAATTCCAAATTTGAAATTGTGTTCTTTCACTCAGAAAGAGGAGAAACATGAACTCTGATGATAAGTTCAAAAGATTTGTTAAAAATCTGGCCCTATATCTCTTACATGAGGTATTATGATTACTTACATTATTTACATTATTCGGACTGTTATCCTCATCTTCATAGCCATATTCACAACGTTTCGGCCGTTGTACGCTTTGGCCTTCTTCTGGGGATTGGATCTCTGAGATGTGGTATTATGATTAATTGCATTATTTACATTATTCAGACTGTTATCCTCATCTTTATTGCCATATTCACAACACTTCAGCCATTGTACACTCTGGCCTTCTTTCAAACCAAACCCTTTATTTCATCTACTGGGGTATGTTGTTCTAGTTCCACATACCATGCATCTTCCCCGGTGGATGAAATAAAGGGTTCAGTTTGAAATTCCAATCATCTGAAGAAGGCCAGAGCATACAATGGCTGAAACATTGTGAATATGATAATAAAGATGAGGATAACAGTCCGAATAATGTAAATTATGCAAATAATCATAATATCACAAGTTAACGAGATAGGAACCGAACAGATTTTTTTGCACTGTTGATTTACTACAACAAAAATGTTTAGAAAGTGTTTTAATTGCTAGATCATCCGCAGTAAATTTGCATCCAGAATCTTACATTTCTCTGTTCTTGACAGATTTTCTATTATTGCCATGTGGGATCTTTAATATCAAAAGTAATGGAAACATAAAAAAGAATCTCAATGAAATTGGATAGATTATATGCCCAAAACACATTTTAAAAAAAATTCTTTCACATTTAAAATTATCAGTATCTCTCTTTCATTCATGTGCATGTGTCGTTACATCAGCATAAATATAAACTTAGTCCAATGAAATCCTAAAGAACAAAATGCATCACAGGAAAACTTTTCCACTTTGTCATACTTCCTTCTTACTTTGTTCTTGATATATAAAAAATTTATGTTCTTATCCCATGCATACATCCATATATATATATATATATATATATATATATATAAATTTCCAAGAGGATAGAATCCAGCTAGAGCTCAATGTTCAGGACAGATCAAGAATATAATATAATAGAAAAGGGTCAAACACTAATATTCCATGGTTATAATTTATTACATTGGAATAGTAATCATGATCCAATTCATCAGACTTACAAATTCAAAAAAAGCTTTTTTTGAATTTGTAGGTTTCTTGAATTGGATCGTGATTACAATTCCAATGTAATAAATTATAACCATGGAATATTAGTGTTTGAGCCTTTAATGTTATATATATATATATATATATATATATATATATATATATATATATGGACAGCAATCCTTTTTTTATACATTTCATTGAATTAGATGGGTGGGAAATTTTTTTTATATAATATTTTTATTCAATTGTTCTGGTGTTCTCCCAATTTTTCTTTATATACATACTATATGCCAAAAGTTTCAGACTACCTTGCCACCCTCCGTAGTTTATAATTAATAAGTTTCACACCTTCTTTGTTTTACTTTAACTCCTACTCTGCTAGGAGGTTGAAACTATTGGAACCATTATGTATGGCATTCATTTTTTTTTTTTTTTTAGAAAGAGGGATTAGCTAAAATTTAAAATCTTCTACTCCTAATGTAACCATTAACCAGCAAAGTAGATTAGGCAAAAAGAGCTAAAATTTTAAGGAATTTGCAGTAATGGGTTAATTTTTTTATTATTATTGTTACTACTACTACTGGCCAACAAAATGTTTTTAGTATATTAGGTGAGACTGTTTCTGGGGTATTTTAGGAGCCACTAAATTCAAGAACATTGGTTTTGTCCAATTGGTTCTAGTTTTTAAGACATTGCTGAAACGTGTTTTAATGATACTAATTGGAAAACTGTTTTACTGGTGCATGAATATTTCAACATAACCGCATTTATTATGCTATTTAACATATTAATTGGTACTCAAACAATACTAAACAAATGTATCACTTTCATTTAAGTCTCCTGATTGTATATGAATAATTAAAATATGATATTTACTTACAAAATGCTACTATTTTAACAATGAACAAAAAAAAGTCAGAACATTTTCCAATAGTATCCTCATTTATTACAAGAGATTAAGTACATTTTCAGATTCATCAGACCAGATTTACTCTAAAAACATTCCAATATCCTGTCCTTTTTGAAAAAAAAAATGTTTTGTTCTTTCTCATATGATGAAACCCTCCAGGACGAGAGTGCCAGTGGCCTGAAGTGAGTTAGTAAATTAACTTTGAAAAAGGCTCACAACCTTCAATTTTTAGATGATTCTTCAAAATCCAGAGGATGGCTCCAAACTTTTGGCTTTAAACTTGTTTTTAACACTTTTCACAGAATGCCTGGAAACTCTAATCTGAGGCAAAAGTACCAATCAGTATGTAAATAATTTGATTATTTTTTATGGGTACTCTTCTATCAGATCAAGAAAAAGTACATTCTAGTGACAAAGTAAATTGGGAAATAAGATTTGTAAAAAAATTATTTTTAAATTTAAAAATTAACAAAGATTTAATTGTGTGTAGAATCAATCAAATGGCAAACTGGTAAAATTCAGACAAGAATTCAGAAGACATTGATTTTGATTCAGGAGACGACAAACAAAATAAACAAAATAGTGTGCTAAAACTGTTTTGTTTGTTGTCTTTTTTTTTAATCTAGAAGAAAAATATGGTGGATGGTAAATAAAGTGAAGGAAAAGTTAATTTTAAAGATTTGTTTTTGTTATTTTAGCTTTAAGAAATGAGGAGGTGAAAGGGACGAAATTGGAGACAGTGGCAAAAGGAGATGAGAGAAAGACAAAAATAGGAGGGACAGCAGAGATGGCAGAACAAAAAATAGGAATCTCGGCTAAAGATTGATACTTGTTAGAAAATACCACCAACTACACCCAACACGGCTAATTTCTACATTTGACTTCTTTTTTTTTTAGTAAGAGGAAATAAAAAAAGATAAACAAAATAGAAAATAGAAAGAAAGAACAAAATAAAAAGTAAATATATCAGATATTGAAAGAATTTAACAAACCAAATTTGTAAAGTTAGGATGGATTTCACAATGAAATGAGAAAAAAAGTACAAGAGAAAGCAGCAAACAACAGATAAAAAGAATTTTCTAGAAAACATTTAAAAATTGAAGGAAAAGTTGGGAAAAGGTGAAGAACCTTCTAGAAATAATGTCTGACACTTTGTGAAGTTGATGTAAAAACCTAATATAACCAAAGAATGCTGAAGAAATCTCTCAAAGAAATGAGACATGAAGTTTTGGAAGGAAAGATAAAAATAACTTTCATGTCACAAGAATAAAAGAATCTCTTCCAGGAACATGAAAATGCAGGCAACATGTCTTTTCTAAAAGATTAGCACTGTTAAAGAAACCATTTTATTTGATATAAAGAATTTGTACATGTGATTTAATTATAACAGGACATAATTCTTTTTCAATTTTAGATTTTCTTCTATATGACATGTCCATTCAGGATGTGGGAGATCATGGCTCTCCACAAGTTCTTCGCCTTTGTAACTCTTAACAATGTTTGTGTTTTTCTTACACATCCCACTTCATGTTCGGTCATCTATTTACACAAGCTTGTTAGGTAGGTTACTTGTTGTTTTCCCCCTGCCCTTCAATATGTTATGTGAATTTCATATTCTTAAAGACCCCTCTCCTCATTATGTGTCCCAGAAATTTCAACTCTTTCTGATTTTAAATTCAAATGTCCTTCTCATTCCCCTTTTCCTTGCCATCCTGGGTATGACGATAAACTACATCCAGCAGCAAGGCCTCTGATCAGGAGGTTTTGAGGAGTGTGGAACCACCTGCTGGTGTTCCCAGGTCTACCCTGACCTGAAGTGGTAGCACCTGTTAGGGACCCAGCTATGGGCAAATAGTTGACCCCACAACCTGACTCAAAGCACTATGAAAGTGTAAAAATAGATTTTAATACCAGAAATACTTTTTTAAAAAATTAGTATCAGCAATAAATATTTTAAAAAAGAAAATATTACCAGGAATAAAAAAAATCTTGTCAGCATTAAATAGCCCATTGAGGTTAATATGCCACAAAATAAAACAAACCAAACTATACATTTAAAAAAAAAGATATTACCAGCTATACATTTTTGAAAAAAAAAGGAAATTTTGTTGGCATTAAATAACCCATTGTGGTTGATATGCTGTAAAACAAACCAAACCAAACCTTTTCCTTGAAACTTTTTTTATTGATCACATGCTCTGTCCATGGTATTTTCGACCTTCTTCTGTAGAACCCTATCTCTGTTGTCTCAAATCTTCTCTGCATCTGTTGCATTAGCATACTGTTTCTGATATGAACTCAACTAAATTCTTCCTCTACATTTCTAATATTTCCAGCTCATTAACTGCCCCTTAAAAAAACTCACTTTCAGTCCTCCTAGTGTTTTTATAATGGTTGTCTCTCATAAATAAACACATATCTACCTGGACCCATGCTTCTGCCTTTAATCTGCTGCCATCCATGGCATGACATATCTTAACACACTTCATATAGAAAGATTGAAATTACATCACAGCAGCACTCTTTTCTTTGTTTCTGACAAAATCTTATATGTAAAGTACAGTGTGTGTGTGTTTGTGCATGTCTGTATCCAAGCAACTCCTCTGCTCTCACTGGGCCAATTTTAATGATTCATAGCTCATTCAAAAGCCCTAGAAAAGTTAAGTACAGGGAACAATTTTCGTTGAGCTCAGATTCAGATTAAGTGAGGTTAAAAATATATATTAATATATTATACTAGCCAGTATTGTTGCTTTTATGGTTTAAGGGAAGTAACTCTTATTTTCCTTTTGTATCCAAAATTGCAGCTAGCTTAAAATTTTAAGCTATCAGGCAGCATTTAAGCTAGCTCCTGTGGAGGACTCTTGGTTTGGCCTTCATCACAATAGCAAGGGAGGAGTAGATGCGATAGGCATCAATAAACTACAGAAGGACTCTAAATTGATCGCTGCATTTAAGTATTGAATTAATGATTAAGCTTACCTTTCAAAAGTTCAACAATAATTCTTCTGCTGCCGCTTAATTTAAAGAAAATTTGATGTATGCAGATCCTTATTTCTGTACAAACAATTATTTTAATTTTATGGGTGACAAAAAATTAGAAATTAGAATTAGTTATACATTCAACATTTGAAGAGTTAGAGAAACATAATAGCTAATTAAGTAAAACCTATATTATGGAATCTATATGAATAAATGCAAAATTGGAGCTCAATTCTCCAATGAATTCTGAGATTAAAAAGCCCCAGCTCTACTTTATAGTAATTTGGTATTTTCTCAATGCCCCATGAAGTCACATTGTCAGTTTAATGTGGGGAGCCCAAGTGCATACACCCAGGCTTGGAATAAAAATTTCCCAAGTCACTGCAGCCATCAGTTGCACTGGCCTTGGTGCAAGCACCAATCCCTCTCTCTAGTGCAATGAGAGGGTGCAGCCTTGGCAGCTGTTCCCCAGGGCTGGGCACCTCTCAGTATAATTTTCCTTGGTTGCAACTTTGTCCTTCAACAGAGCCACCCCTGAGCACACTCCGCCCAAGGACAGAGACGCAACTGAGAGATGATAAATAAACGTTACAAACTACTTTAAAATAATTTACACATTAAAAGCTCATTATCTGAATTATATATTATCTACTTCTAGGCAATATCACTCTTCAGGTTTAACTAATTTGTATATTGATTTTAAAAAAGTTTATTTCATTAACTAACTGTCCTTCATTACTGTTCTTTTATTCAAGGACTGTTTTGATTTTCATATCAAAAATAGTTCTGTTTAAGAATATCGTCTTATATAGTGCAGAAAAGTGTTTGAAACTTGCATTTTACTTGGCCTTCAACAAGTTGGCATCTATTTGTAAAACTTTCCTGAACTATAACAAGCCAATTTATGAATGAAATGTTCATTTAAAATTTTTGTTTCAAAGATTTCAAGTAGTGAATATATTTTACTTTGTGAAGTGATAGCAAGTGGGCAAATCCTGCTATTTTCATATATGTTACAAATTAAACGAAGCAGAACTGACTATTAAAGGATGAAAATTTTTTGCAGATTTTGACATCATTCTGGAGCCTTTTTTTCTTTCTTTTTTCCCCCAAATCCATGAATTTGTTTTGCTCATGCTACGTCTTGAATAAACACAGAATATAACATTCACTATTTTTATCCATAATGTTGAATGTATTAAAATTATTCAACATTTTAACAACGGGAATCTCAAGTTAGTGTCAAAAATTTCTGAAAAACATTGTTGATTTATTTAAGATGGAGTGAACTATTATGACATGTCCTTAAGTTGTATTTAGATAGTTTGTATTTATTTTCAATTTTTCCAGTTGAAGTGTTCACCTATATTGCAATATGATGAATTATTGTACATAATTAGGTTACAATAAAATTTGTATTTTATATGAATACTACCTTATGATTCGGGCCCTATATCATAGATTTGGTGGGGCTTCACAAGACAATTGCACTGGCCCTGCCTGTAAAGATGAACATTTCTAAAGAGTTTAAGATAAAATGATAATTTCTGGGAATAACTGACAATGTTTCATCTTAGAAATGGATGTATAAACAAGTGGTTAGAACATTATCATTCAAATCACACTATTGGTCAAGTAAAGAGGTGATGACTTGATAATATCACTCTGGAGAGATGAGAGTGGGTGGCACCATGGGGCTTGTAAACCATAATATAGGTTGATCCAAGCCTTTTGATTGAAACTGGACAGATGCAACGGTTCAGAAGCCATTGGTAGTCATGCAAATACAAAGTAATATGTCATCACTTAATGGGGAGATAGAAACTTGGCTGGCAACCTATCAAGATGGTGTCTCAATAGAACACCCATCCCCCAGCAGAATGTATCAGCTTGAAAAACTCACAATGTCTGAAATCTTCCGAAAAGAAATGTCAGATGAGCTCACAATCTGCTGCAGACGGAAATAGTGCAACATGATGACTGGGAATAAAACTGGTTTCTAAGTGTATATAAGTCTGGCACAAGGTCAATAGTGTGAGATACGCAGTAAGGATCAAGCTCACTACTCAGGACTAATGATCTGCAAGACCAGCTTGTTAATCATTACATGGCAAGGACTCCATCTGTAAGAATTAATTTTCCAGTTAAATATTTTTTTTTTTTTTTAAGCATATTACCCCAAGCAAGGCTGGAAGCCACTAGTACGCAGGGGGTTACAGAAGGTTTGGAGGAAGAGCAGATAGGAGTGGTAAAGGAGAGGATGTGGAGAAAGATAGTGGATCGATCAAGGCTAGGGCGTTACAGAAGATTTGGAGCGAGAGCAGATAGGAATGAAAGGTGAAAGGATGTGGAGAAGGGAAGAGGATAGATCAAGGCAGCTGGAGATGTCGATTGACATTACACTTAAATAGTTGGAGATTGTATTTGTCAGGGAAACAGGAATAAGGAAGGGAGTTCCACAGGTGAGATGTGTGAGACATGAAGCTATTGGAGTAGAAGAGACGTCTACATCTAACAGTTTCAACGGTGAAGGGGTGGGAACGGGATGCCAGCCTCGTGGGACGTTTAAATTCATGAGGCCTAGGAACCAGCGAAAGCAGCTCCTCGGAGCAATTACCGTGAAAGTATTTATAAAAAAGACAGAGCGAGACAACGTTGTGTCTGTGAGAGAGAGACTGCAGACGAGATGACCGATCGGGGCCAATTACATTGCATATCCGTCTCTGGATCTTATCAATATATACATATTAAAAAAAATAGTTAAGTGGGATCAATATTTCAATACTGTTTATTGGTTGTACCAAATGTCTTCTCATTTTTAATAACAACATCAAAAGAATTAAATTATTAATCTTCACTAATATTTACTTTCATCTTAATTTTTAGTTGCTTTTTATTACAACTTTATCCAGGCTGCCATGGCAATGAAAACACAGTATAAATTGGAAATAAGAGAGAGAATCTCTTCATGATATTTCAATTCCTGTCTCTTTTATTCATGTCTGGTTAAGTGCCTTGATTGCTTTAAATGCTGAACAGCTTTGTGAGTTCAAATCTCACTTTTTAACTCTCTTTTCATTCCACAATCTCTCTCACTGTTATTTAGTTTTAGTTCTTGCATTAGTACTATTAATAACAGCTGTATTATCTTTTATTTTATTAGATGAAGCATTTTTTATTAGTTGAAGTATTGGCAACCATTATTATTGGTTTTTGACTAGTATCTACTTTCATCTTTGTGGTATAAAAAAAGATTATCATCTGTAGTCAGGATCATCGAGTCAATGTGAACAATCCTTTCCTTAGCTGCATAAGTAGTTTTGAATTCAGAGTTTTCCTTCTCCTAGACTGGTTGCTACCCAAGGCTATAGAACCCAGTCTGTCCTACTATTTTCCCATAGCAGGGGGTGATGCGGCTGTGAAAAGTAAGTGTGGCTTAGTTTCAAAAAACAAGACCAAGTGTGGCTTAGTTGCAAAAGCAAATCCATGTGTGACCTATTCACTAAAAGTGAGTCTAGATGTGGCTTAGTCATGAGAAGCAAGTTCTGGTTAAGAAATGAATAAGTCCGGGTTGTGTAAGAAAAAGTCTAAGTGTGGTTTAGTTGCAAAAATCAAGTCTGTGTATGGCTTAGTCACAAGAAGCAAGTCCAGGTGTGGCTTAGTCGTGAGAAGCAAGTGCGGTTTAGTCATGAGAAGGAAGTTTGGGTTCTGGTTTAGTTGCATGAAGCCAGTCAGGGTGTGGCTTAGTTGTGAGAAGTCAGAAGAATCCGCTACAGATGTGGCTTAATCAGTATAGACACTCAGGCATTTCTAAAAGATAAACTTACAATAAGAATTGCAGATTTACCTTCAAGTTTCACTAACAAAAGATATAAAATCAAAAACAAATATTTTGGCCAATTATGGCAAGTATAAAACTATTAAGCAGATGTAAATGTTTCCAGCATTTCTTATTTTGAAAAAAGTGTTTTTTGTGTTTTGTATTCAGTCTCAAGTTAAAAATCTGTGCTGGAGAATTACCTCGGAGGTCCAAGAGGGCTACAGTAACATAGTCTAAATGTGCGTATAGGATGAGCAAATTTTTTCTTTCTTCTAAGTTAGTTTTCATGATAGTTTTGCAAATTTCATAAAATTGAAACCTAAATGTTATTTTTCACTTCATACTAGAAGTGGGGGCTGAAAAGTTCTCAATCCCAAGCACGACCCACAATCTGACTAAATAACCAGACATTAGAATGTTTTCAAAACCCATTTTGGCACTTGCTCTTATAGACCCGAGATATTAAATCTGACACGTATTAATTTCTATTTTCACTCCTTATTTCCAGTGACTCCAATTATCACCTTGCGGATGAAGATATTCATCACTTTATAGCAAATGACTCCTTTTTTTTTCTTACCAAACCCCTGAAATTATACCAGGTGAGATGTGTTTTTCCAAAGGTAATGTATTAATTCATTTCAGCTCTGGGCATCTCTCCAAAAACTGTGGAGTTTGAAACTTTTTTGTTGGGATTTGTTTTCACCTGTAATTTTCTATATTTTACATTTGAATATCTTGTTACACCCAATATGGACAAAAGGTGTTTCTCCAATTTGTAATTTTTGTCTGAAAAGGATGCAATCAGTTTGTTTCTTTCTGTTTATTAAACTTTATTTAGTTAGACACAAGGCTATGATTCTTGGGAAAGACAGACAAGTAGTCTTGTGCTGCCTTCTATACAGTTTTGAATTTAAAGTAGTCTTTCACATAGACAGGCTGCTATTCTTGGCTAGAGATCCCAGTCTACTTTGCTATTTAACCCATAGTTAGGGAGAGATGAGATGGATTCATCCCTTTCTCAACGGCATTAATGCAAAAATGAAGACAACAGACTAGCCCAGAATTAAAACTTGGCTTGCCAATTCCATTTTCCATGTTGATAACCATTACACTGCCAAGACATCCAATAAATACTCCTAACATTTATATATATATATATATATATATATATATATATATATTAGTGAATATACATAATATCCAATGTCAATAGCATGACTTGGAGTTTCATGCAGTTCATGCAATCTTCAGGTGTGGAGATCTTCTGACTGTTATATAGGTTGCGTTCTAGTGGTGATGATTCAAAATTGTGTGTTAAAACTTATAATACCTGAGTAAGAAATATATTTATACATATGTGCAAGTATATTTGTGCATGTATGTACATTTTTTACCCTGCCCATTCCTATATATATATGTATGTATGTATGTATATATATATATATATATATATACACACTACAGTTCAAAAGTTTGAAGCCACCGCCAGAATTAGCATGGGATGAACTTGACAGAAGAGTGAAAAAAATGAAAAAGAGCTCTTAGAGTCATTGAAAAAAAGAATGGAATCAATTATCAAACTTTTGCTTTGAGAAACTTTTACAATGGAGGCTAAAAATTTGTGCTGCAGTAATCAAGGTTAAAAGTGGATATTTTGATGACAGCAAAATTTAATCATAAAATGCTTTTTTTCTTTTTGTCCTAATAAAAGTTATAATGAAAAATTATTTCTCATTTTTTTTTTAACCTTGTACAATAATTTTCTCTTACTTAAAGTACAAAACAACTACTTTTTGGTTCATATTAAAAATGGGGTAGTTGCAAACTTTTGAACTGTAATGTATAAAAAATATATGAATAAATAAATAAAATAAGATTAATAAATTGTCAATAATAAAAATAATTTGCATGATACCACTGTACACTATTTCAAGCTGCCACATTCCAAAGAATACAAGGACATAGACAAGGGAATTCTTAATACCACACGGACACCACATTGGTTCTTGAAAATGACTGTAATGTTTGAAAGTACTTTAATAAAATATTAGCCTTGGACTGTTTATCCACAACTTTGAGTGCAATATATAACACCTTATTTGAAAATTGAAAAAATACAATAAAAAATTAAACATATATATGAACTTTCCTCTATGGTATCTAGACTTTGTCGATTTAAGCACAGTGCTAGATTGGTAGCAAGTTGAAATGGCTAGATGTAACTCTAAGTTCTATGCTAACAGTTTCTTCTCTTGCACTTCTTGCTTGTGGAACTCTTTTCCAGTTTCTTGCTATATGTTGGACTGAATCTATCCCGGAAAACAGCACCCTCCAAAAAAACGCAACTCTGTTGCTATCCACTTCTCACAAGTAATTTGTAAGAGAACAACAAAATTTTCAGAACATTCTCTGAGAAGGATGAGCTTGCCAGTGATGTTTTGTTGTGGACACCAAAATATAGAATCACTAGTACTGATGGTCCATCTAAAACAAAGTTTTGGCAAATATGTGAAGACACAGAATGCCAACCTGAAGATGGAAGATGGATAATCATAAAAACTGGAAAGAAAGAACCTCAGTTTTAATTTTCACTAATATAAAAAAAATTCATCAACTTTATCCAGACTGTAGATTTCAACACTATTTATTTTCACTAGCCACTCTTAGATTTATGTTAGGACATTATTCTTCTTAAATTTCCTCCCAAACTGAAACTTATCTATCTACCTACCTGTCTCAGTCTATTATTGATCTCTTCATTATCTACTTATCTCTATTTATTATCTACCTACCTACCTGCTTCAATTTTATTATCAATATCTGTCTTGATCTATTCATTATCTACTTGTTTCTATTTATTATCCCTTTGTCTTTCTGTCTTGGTCTGTTATTGTGCAGAAGAAATCCACTTACCTTCAAAAAGGGTGAGGGTGTGTACCTGCCGATGCTACTGGCTCCATGACACAAAGAAAAACCGGGGAAGACACATACCATTGTTTAAGACAGAAAACGGTTGGTGGAATAGCCCGGATGTGGTGTCTATGAGATTGATGGAATAACCCGAATCTGCTGCCAATGGATTAACTTACCTGCTTTGGAAGACATATAAAGTCAGTGGCAGTGAACAGGAAGGGGAAAAAGAAAGCCGATTGCTGGAAGAGTGCATTTGCGACGCTTTGTGCTTGCCTTTTCGTCTTTTCTTCTTTCTTAGTTTGGAAGATTTCTCTTGTCTAAGGTTTTGCTTTTTTTTATTTTTTACATTTTTTGGCTGCTAGTCTGTTGGTCACACTGACATTTGTGATTTGTGTGTGTGTGTGTGTATACAGGGTGTACCAAAATACTTTTACAAACTTGGGGGTGGGGTCCTCCTACCAAAACAATGACAAAAGTTGATAGAAACAAATGTCCATGAATCCTTTGTTTTTGAGTTATTAAATTTAAAGAAAGTTTACAGTAGATGGTGCTGTGTTGTCATGTAGATTAAGTTACATTTGTCATTCATGTACATTTGTGGCTAGTCTGTCTTCAATGTTTAATGTGAGTTAAATAAAAAGTGTTCCATTTGCGTCCTGGGTAAGACGATAAACTAAATCCAGCAGCAAGGCCTCTGATCAGGAGGTTTTGAGAAGTGTGGAACCACCTCTTAATTGCCGGTGTTTCCAGGTCCACCCTGAACCAGGGTAGTAGCACCTGTCAGGGTCCCAGCTAAAGCTGGTTAACTATTACCAGCAATACTTTTTTGAAAAAAATTATTACCAGCAAGACAATTTTGAAGGAAAAATATTACAGAAACAGATTTTTGATAAAACAAAATATTACCAGCAATAAAAAAGTTGTCGGCATTAAATAACCCATTGAAGTTGATATGCCATAAAACAAAATAAACCAAACCAAAGTGTTCCATTTAACATTGGCAGGATATTCATATTATGAGTAGGCAGATATGATTTTTATATATGGCCACACAAATGGTAATGTTTTGGTGTGAAGAACCCACCACCAAATTTGTAAAAGTATTTCTGATACACCCTGTGTATATATATATATATATATATATATATATATATATATATATATATATATATATATATATATATATATATAGCAAATAGGAGTTGTTTAAACAACTCAAAAACACAAAAACAAAAGAAAAATGTAAAATTAAAAACAAAAAGTGTTACTAAATTTTACTATTTTGTACTGTATTCAAGAATTCTACCAATTTAGTTACATTAACATTTTCTTTTCTGTTTATACAACCCAAGCATAAAAAGCTTAAGCAGCCATTTAAGCAAATTGAGTACTAATTAATTGAATAATTGTAGCACAAAAATTAAATAACCCCAACTACTCATCAAAATTCTTAAGTTGCTTATACAAAAAAAAATTATGCCTTATATAATAATAGATCAATAAATTTGCAGACTAAAATATGGTCATTAACTGATTTTTGATCTAAACTCTTCTTTGTATAATGTTCAGTTTATGTGATGAATGTTCACCATTGAATTAGCTGAATGATGACAAAGAAGATGATTTTGAAAAATAAATATTTTTGAGTCAAATGCTTTTTTCATCATTAAGCTAATATCTGCTCTGATGATCTAAACAAATTTCTTATAAATCAAAAGTAAATGTTGCTTATTTCATTTTCAGTCTAATCCTATTAGTAAGAGGAGCCTATGTTGACATCATGTTAAATCACCAGTTTCTGTATGATCACCAATGTTAAGCAACATCAAGCCTGGCCAGTACATAGATGGGCAACTGCTTGAGAATATCAGGTGCTGTAAGCTTGGATATGCAGATGGCATAAAGACCTTATGGCCACATCATGTTGAAGCACAGGTTCCTGTACGATCTCAGGTTAAGTAACATTGAGCCTGATCAGTACCTAAATGGGTAACCACTTGAGAATACTAGGTGCTGTAAGTTTGGATGTGCAGCTGGTGTAATGGATAATGACTCAGAATTGTTAATCAGAGAACCAAGTTCCAATTCCAGTTGGGTTCATTACATTTCCTTATGTACAAATATCCTTGTAAAAGGTATCAATCACCCTCTTCATCCTCCAGCTATGGGTTAATTAATAAGACTTGTATCACTAAAAGCATTATTATCTCCAAATAAAAAAAAAATTGTCTACAAAATATTTAGATATCGGTATTAAATAACCGATAGAGTTATTGATAGGCTGCTAATCAAAGACAACCAACCAACAAATTTCTTAGAAATGTAAAGTAGACATTGCTTTTTTAATTTTCTTCCGTATCCCATTGGTAAAAAATCAAAATCAGTTTCATTTATATTTTGTAAATCCAGAGTAAAATAATATTTTGAGTTTTGCTCAACACAGGATTTCTTCTCTTTTCATTCTTTTTTTATTTTAAGCTTTTTTATCACTTTTTGCTATCAACATGCCTCGAAAACGAAAATGGTTACTTAAGACAATGTCATTGCAAATGCAAATTTGGAATTTGTAAACATTTCTGTCAGGAGCATTTTAATTTACTTTATAAGTAAATTAAAAATCTATTAAAAATTTTAGAAGCTTTTCTTTTTTTAAAAATAAAGGAAAACAAATGGAGATAACTGTAAGCAATAGCCAAATATGGAATTATATTTAAATGGCAGACCAAACTTCTTCTACTCCTAAAAGTCAAGGAACCACCAATGACCTTGCCATTTGTTGTAAATTGTGGCTTAGGTTTGAAAATATATTTTTCCAAAATTTTGAAATATAGTTTGAATCCCAACCCCAACCAGTTCATATAGATTTTATTATTATTATTATTATAGTCAAATGTTAAAATTTGATCAGTTAAAATTAAATTAAGCAAAAAAAAAAAATTTTCTGAACATCTTGAAAGCCACTGTAAACCAATTAGGTGCAGGAGAAAGTCTCTGCAAAGAATTCAGATTCCTAATCAAATTCCAACATTCTTAACCAATCATTGACTGCCTGCTTTTACCATGAATCTTCTGTCTCCTGATTCTTGTATCAAATCTCTGTTGGGAATATAGAAAAAATAGACTTTGTTTTTATACAAGGGTGCATTAATAAGTCTATAGCCAGATATATTTTTCTTTTATGTGCCATGTCCTTTCAGGATCATGTCTCTCCACAACTTCCTATCATAGTTCTAAGTAATATTTGCACCTTACTCTCCTTCCCAGTTCCTGTTCAGCCATCTATTTACACAAGCACCATTTGGTAGGTTACTTACTGTTTCCCTGTTTCAAACAATATGTCCTCTGAGTGTCAAATTTTCCAAGCTCATTTTCTCATTATCTATCCCAGAAATTTCAATTGTGTCTTTTCTCTCAAAGTGTTCTTTTTGTTTCCATTTTCCTAAAACTTTCCTTGTTGCTCACATGCTCTGTCCATAATATTTTTATTATCCAAATCAATGTTTCTGGTGTCACATGTTTCCTCTTCATCTATGGAGATATTGTCCAGGATTGACTGCCAGAGTGGAGAATTGATATAATAGCAGTTCAGCTCTTTTTACTCAGTTCAGCACTTTCTCTTCATCTTTTGCTGTTTCTCTTCATCTTTTGCTGTTTCTCTTCATCTTTTTCACTTTCTCTTCATCTTTTGCACTTTCTCCTCATCTTTTGCAGTTTCTCCTCATCTTTTGATGTTTCTCTTCATCTTTTGCAGTTTCCCCTCATCTTTTGCTGTTTCTCTTCATCTTTTGCTGTCTCTTCATCTTTTGCAGATTCTCCTCATCTGTTGCTGTTTATGTTCATCTTTTTCTGTTTCTCCTCATCTTTTACTGTTTCTCTTCATCTTTTTCACTTTCTCCTCATCTTTTGCAGTTTCCCCTCATCTTTTGCAGTTTCTCTTCATCTTTTTCACTTTCTCGTCGTCTTTTTCACTTTCTCTTCGTCTTTTGCTGTTTCTCCTCATCTTTTGCAGTTTCTCCTCATCTTTGGCTTTTTCTCCTCATCTTTTGCTGTTTCTCTTCATCTTTTGCTGTTTCTCTTCATCTTTTTCACTTTCTCGTCATCTTTTTCACTTTCTCTTCGTCTTTTGCTGTTTCTCCTCATCTTTTGCAGTTTCTCTTCATCTTTGGCTTTTTCTCCTCATCTTTTGCTGTTTCTCCTCATCTTTTGCTGTTTCTCTTCATCTTTTGCTGTTTGTCTTCATCTTTTGCTGTTTCTCCTCATCTTTTGCTGTTTCTTTTCATCTTTTGCTGTTTCTTTTCATCTTTTGCAGTTTCTCCTCATCTTTTGCAGTTTCTCCTCATCTTTTGCAGTTTCTCCTCATCTTTTGCTGTTTCTCATCATCATTGGCTTTTTCTCATCATCTTTTGCAGTTTCTTCTCATCTTTTGCAGTTTCTTCTCATCTTTTGCAGTTTCTTCTCATCTTTTGCAGTTTCTTCTCATCTTTTGCAGTTTCTTCTCATCTTTTGCAGTTTCTCCTCATCTTTGGCTTTTTCTCCTCATCTTTTACTGTTTCTCTTCATCTTTTGCTGTTTCTCTTCATTTTTTGCAGTTTCTCTTCATCTTTTGCTGTTTATCCTCATCTTTTGCTGTTTCTCTTCATCTTTTTCACTTTCTCGTCATCTTTTTCACTTTCTCATCATCTTTTTCAGTTTCTCTTCATCTTTTGCTGTTTCTCATCTTTTGCAGTTTCTCATCATCTTTGGCTTTTTCTCATCATCTTTTGCAGTTTCTTCTCATCTTTTGCAGTTTCTTCTCATCTTTTGCAGTTTCTTCTCATCTTTTGCAGTTTCTCCTCATCTTTTGCAGTTTCTCCTCATCTTTTGCAGTTTTTTCTCATCTTCGGCTTTTTCCCCTCATCTTTTGCTGTTTCTCTTCATCTGTTGCTGTTTTTCTTCATCTTTTGCTGTTTCTCTTCATCTTTTTGCAGTTTCTCCTCATCTTTTGTTGTTTCTCCTCATTTTTTTTTTAAGTACACCAAATGACGATGAGAAACTCCCTACAATTTTTAAAAAAACATTCCCTTCCAATTTTATTTCATAGAATTTGTTCAAATGAATTATTGCTGCCGCATCTTTTTCAACTTAACAGGCATTCCTTTTTCAATTCTATTTTAGAGAATATGTTCAAATGAATTATTACTGCCTCAATGTTGGTCCAGCTTTCAATACATAGCACCTTCTTTTAACTCATTCTGTTTCAGATCCATACATAACCACTGATTTTGATATAATTCAAAGTAAACATTGTGTGTATGAGATGCTACACTCTTAGTGACAATCTGTAAGTCCTGACATTTTTTTATGTGCAGATATTAGTCTTGTGTGGTATTAGAGAAATAAATAGCAACAAGAAGATGAAAATTTCACCATCTCTAAAAATAGATGGATAATCAGAATTGCCAGGCCATAAAATAAGGGGACCAAAATTTCATAATATCAAAAACATGTTCAAAATCACCAGGCCACAAAGCCATAGTTTGACCAACCAATCAGATTGCTTTCATAACCAAGATTTAAGGCCATGAGTCTCAAAGCAGCATTTTCAAAACAGATCTATAAATGTGTATATAACCAGATGGAAAATCAGCCAATACCAGAATCAGCAAATAAATTTGGTCCATTCATAACATAACCAGAACTGAAATAGGACATTTGTACAACTAGCTGGCAACATGAGATAGCTACACCATTCTGCTTCATTAAAAACATATATCCTTTCCATCTTTTTAAGCAGCCTGCAGTTTTAGTGGAAAACAAACATATCTTCCTTTTTTATTATAAATAGGCAGTTACTATATTTGCATACATTTATATACATATATAATTGCATTCTTTCTCTCATTCTCTCCTATATGCTTCCACAAAACCAACACCTATAACTGAAATAAAAACTATACTATTTTTTGAATTGCCAGACGTCTTTTGTATCATTTGTCCAAAAGTTGCAAGTGCTTGAGTCGTTCACTATTAGATTATTCTTCATATAAACTTAAATCTGTAATGAAACTCTTAAATAATTATAGGAATATCAAGGAATGTATATCTTTTTTTTTAATCTGGGTTCCTTTTCATCCTTACCTATAATAATAATATTCTCGTAATCAAGGGAAGTAAGTTGTGTTTTGTAATTTAGAGTTCTTTCCCTTGCCGCTAAAAAAAAGGAGGGGAAAGAATGTTCTTTTTTTTTCTCACCTTCAAGTGTAATGACCTGTGAGTCGGTGATCATGAATAGAGAACTATTTGTTTAACATTTCACTACTTAAAAATATTAAACTGCAGAATATCATAGAAGTTTATTTGATAAGGAGAACCCAGCTTGAAAAAATAATTATATACATTTAATTCGAAGCTAATAGATTAAATTTAATATTTCCCATAAGCAAAATACAGGGTGTCCATAAAGTTCGTGTGCACTTTAAAAAATTTATAACTTTATCTGTATTTGCGATAATCTGTAAAAAATGTTTTAAATATAGCTAAAATAACTAATGTGATTTCAGGCATTACTGTAAATCACTTGGCAAATGTTTTCTGTGAACTGCAAAATCATCTTACCCTTTATATTGCTCATGATGGAAGACATGTGGAAACTTAAATAAAATTTCAATAAAACCATAAAAAATATAGATTTACTTCTTTCTAATCCTTTTTACAAATTATTTCTATCACAAATACAAATAAAGTTATAAATTTTTTTAAAGTGCACACAAACTTTATGGACACTCTGTATTTTGCTGTATTTCAAACTGAATTGAAACTGATTGGAATCATTTTTTCTGATTCTCAGTAAAATCGATAAAATCGGTCATAATGACAAATTTGTCAACACAACATAATTCTCTTTGTTAAAAATATTTCAAAATTAAAATGTACTTTTCTGAAACATTATTTGAGAAAAATTAGCTGATTTAAAGTTTAATTCATCTGAATTGAAATGAATATTACTTTTAGTTTAAAATATCACAGAAAAGCATTTTTAACATGGAGGTGGATGTTTTTTGATGTTGAGAAATTTATCTATTATATACATTTGAATCATTTAGATTTTAACTGTAGCCAAAAAACTATTTATGTAAAATTCAAAACACACTGAGGTGCAAATACTTTGATATAAATGAAAGTTTATAAACAAACAATATAGTAACCAGTTGATTGTCTTTATTTAAATGGAGTCAACAATTGTGTTTATTTTTTATAAGAATTCTGTCACTAATGTCTGCAGAAAAGAATCTAAATAGAAAGCATACGAAAAGGTATGAATGAAGGTGTGTATGTAACTGTAGTAGGATCAGGTAGTAATAACACCATACGAAAATATACACTTTCCTCTTTACCAAGTGAGTGACAAAGAGAACTCTCTCTCCCTCTCTTCTATATATTTCCTTTCCTTTCCTTCCTTCTATTGTTCCTATCCTTGGTTACGGACATGAACCTGGACTTAGTTTATGTGGGGCAGTGAACGTCATAAAAAAATCAACCAATGACAACATGATTTGGGGTAACAGTTAAAAGCACAAGGGTTGGCGATTCATCTGCTGTGAGTTTGACCTGACGTACAACTCCAGAAGAGAAAGAAGAAGAAAGGATGAATGCAATGAATTAATTTCTGTCAACCAGAAGGAACACAACAACCCTGTATGAACTCAAATCACAAAAAAAAGAACTATGATGATAGTCAACCATTTTAAGCACTGTAACCAAATGGAGTCAACAATAAACGGTACTATAGACAGTAAATTTGACCATTACTTCATCTCTATATACCATATAACAATGTCCTTGTGTGTGTGTGAAGATTCTATGAAGGAGTGTTAAAAACTTACATATAAGAAGAGTTCTTTGATTTGTTGGTTTAGTTGAATTATTAGATTGGCTTCAGTATTAGTCAAGTAGTTTTGGGCGGGCAGTTTGCTGTGTATTATTGTGTATTATGTTCAATTCAACATGAAGTTTACTGGAGGCTAAAAGATCTCCCGGATGGCAATGAGACGTTTTAACTCTGAGAGAATCTGTGAGTAAAGAAAGCCTTTTCTCACAGTTGTTAGCATAAGTTTTTTATCAGACAAGTGCGATAATTTCATGCTTATATTATTTATTCATTAATGTCTGTTTTCACTGTGTTTTGTTCCCCTGTCATTTAATCATGGTCGTGTTACTGATATTTTTGAAAAAAAGTAAAGAATAATGAGTACATAAAGAATCATTTCAGCTACCCAATCTGTAGCTACAAAGTGAGTGTTATATCCATTGTCAGCTATGACAGATGAAAGGCAGGGATATATATTTAACCTTTTCATGTTGACTTGTGCCAAACTTTGCTAGACTTAGTAAATAACTTAGCATGCCTCAGTGTGGGGCAGTGGTTAACAAACCAGTGTCACAAATGATTACTTCTGAGTATTGAATTTAATCCTCACTGGGTGTCACATAATTGTGGCCTTGTACTAAACTAATCCATACTAAGTAAAATAACAATCTTGAAAAGATTATATATATATATATATATATATATATATATATATCCCACATATAGCAATACCTAAGTTTTAAAATGCATTTTAAAAAATGAAAAATCTTTCTTGAAACTTTTATTTTAGTTTTAATTCTAAGCTAATAAATTAAATGTAATATATATATAATGTCTTTAACTAATTACCCATTAATCTTTAAAATTGAAAATATTTTAAGCTGTTTAATATTTTATTGAATTTTAGGTACTTTGTCGTTATAGTCTTACTTACAAAGACGCTTGTTGAGGAAATAGAAAGTTACTAATAAATTTTAAATTTACTATAGTTACCTCTCTTCATTTCTGAAAATGTCATATGTGGAGGTCCAAATTTACAAAAATCGGCTTGTTTATACACAACAATTAAAAATTTGTTTTTAAATACTGGGGATTGATGAATTGTAGTAAGCTTTTCAATTTATGATTAATAAATACAGCTTTTATTAATAACAATATCACTTGACTACTACAAATTAATGCAAAAAATTTAAAAATCTATAAATTATTCTATTTAAAATTAAAAGAATTTTCATTTTCTTTTAATTTTAAATAGAATAATTTATAGATTTTTAAATTTTTTGCATAATTTTACTACACGCGTTTCTGGTCTCGCAACCGTCTTCAGGTAAAGGGTGGAGATTTCCACATATTATTAAAAATAATTAATTTTTTTCCTTTATGTCTTTCAATGTTAAATATTCACAATATGAGATTCTCTGTTTTTGTGTGTTAGTAATCCGAATGTCTTTCTTGAATTAGCAGTGAAGAGTTCTGCGCAAAGGGTCATAAAACAATTAAGGTCGGTTTGAGAAATGATGAATTAGTTGTCAGTATCTTATCTTTTAATGTTTTAATGACCCCTGTGTGTTCTTAGATCTATTTCCATTTTCGTGTGTTTCTGTCAGCATGCGTGTATATATGCGTGTGCATATTCCCCCCTCAATACATACACTGTCTCACTACGAGGAATTAGTAAACACATTTGTACACATACACACATACATAAACACACACACACACACACACACCCCGTCCCACCACAAGGAATCTGTACATACACATACATACGTACACACACATACTTCCCAAGTTACATGGAACCAGTATACACATACACACACACACATACACATATATACGTACATACATACACACGTACTTCTTAAGTTGTGTGGGGTTTGTGTGAGTAGTTCCCCTGCTTTTGTCAATATGCGCGCATATATATGTGTATATATATACATTTTTTGTGTTTCACAGATACCCGCATGTGAGCGTGCGTGCATGTATGGGAATGGCTTGATCACTGTATTTGGTCACTATGTGTGCATGTTGTGTGCTTTTGCGTGTGGGGTCAGGATCTATTTAGTTCCGGTTTGAATTTGTTTATGAAGTTTTTTTCTTTTACAAGAAGACATAATACCAGTGGAACAAAAATCTTTGATGGGATCGACTGTCCTTTGCTGTCATCTCAACTCAGACTTTAATGGCAACCGAGGACTGCGATAAACAAAAAAAAGAATTATTTAGGACTCAAACTAATTCAAAATTTAAAAAGAAAATGTTTATAATAATCAAACTCTCTTGATCCCAAACATTTCAGAAAACAAGTTCTAATTAATAATAATTTCATTTCAGTAAATTTTATTTGCTTCTTGGTTTTGTTTAATGACATATCAACACTTCTATGGGTTATTTAATGCCGAAATCTAAATATTTTGTATGCTATTTTATATTTTTGGAGGAATTGTAATACAAATCCTACTAATTAACCCATAGCTGGAGGAGAAGAAGTGGCTTCATACCTTTCCCAAGAGTATTTGCATGTAAGGGAATATAACAAACTTAACTAAAATTGGAACTCAGCTTTCCAATTAACAATTCTGAGCAATTATCCACTACATCACCCAAATATCTAAGCTTACAGCACCTGGTGTGCCTAAGTGGTCACCCATCTAGATACTAATCAAGCTCGATATTTCTTAACTTTGTTAATCATACAGGAACCATCATTTCAACAGGATGCACCTGTAAGTCAGTAACTTTTGTATTAATTTATTATAATGTAAAAAGTTGTTTAAAATAATTAATGTAAATCATTCCAAATTTTCTATCCTTTACTTACAAATGCAAGTTATTACTCTCATAAAGTTATTACTCTCATAAAGTTATTACTCTCGTAAAGTTATTACACTCATAAAGTTATTACTTTTGTAAAGTTATTACACTCATAAAGTTATTACTCTTGTAAAGTTATTACTCTCGTAAAGTTATTACAATTGTAAATATCCAGTTTCAAAAGGATCATGATAAGTAGTTTCGTGCATTTTTGAATAATTTAATTCCATGTCTTATAAAAGAGACCCTATGAACTCTTTAGATTCTATATGAACCTCGCAGTTTGAAATTACATGTACAGGTATTTTTCAAATTTTACTTTATATTTAAAAACTCTGGCTTTGAACTTGATGCCTGAAATTTTGATTTGTATTATTTCATTTTTTCCCCTCCAATTCTTAATCTCTTCTAAATTCAAAAATTCTAACTGAGATCATATTTTTACTTTTTATCTGATAGTAACTCCCAAATCAATATTTTTCAACTTCCAATGTTTGAGAGTTGTGAAATATTTTTTATTTAGATAACTCTCCTGGTAGATAGCACTTTAAAACGAAGACATTTCTCTTTACTTTTGTTTTAAAGATAATACTCGAGTTACAGCTTTAAAAAAAAAATGTTTTTCTGGTATCAAGATTAAAATTTGTGATCAGGATTTTTGTTTTTATTCAGTTTTTTTAAGATAATCTTTTATCAATTCACATTTGCAGCAAAGACTTCTACTTTGAAGTTAAAATAACTGAAACAGCAGAAAAGAACTCTGAAACAATTTTAGTTTCTCCTTTTCTGTAAAAGATAGAGGCTATTCAGTGTAATTCAATATCATGTTTGCAATTTCCAGCCCATCTTCCCGTTATATGCTGTGTATGGTTGCAAGAAAAACAAACAATGTATTGCCGATAAAATGAAAGGAAAAAAGACACGTTAAATTAAAATTAACTGTATTATCACAGACATTATACATTGTCTGTTGTCATTGAGGGAGGTGACACTTGTGGGTGAAGAAGTCAAGATCTAAAGATGGGTGTGCAGATGTGTACTGTCCTCTCACTGAAGTAGGTGCTAAAGAGGTGGGGATTGTTGCCTTAATCTCATGTTAGGCCGGTTGACCAAGAGACTGCTGAAACTGCCATGAACTGCTTGAGGGTCACCAAGCGAGTCGTTTTAAACACTCATGGTGGATACATGACATCTTTTCATGCTTTATTTTTAGCAGCAAGGTTCGTGATTGCTTTTTTAACCTATGTTTAAATTTTGAGTAGGATGTGAGCCAGATGCAATCCCAGAATCCTATGTAGAGAGAGCTACTTTTTTATTTTGATCTTGCTATCATAACACTCACATTCACATTCATCTGACAGGTTTTGATGTACGTTGAATCCGAAAGAGATCTAATTTGAAGTAGAGTATAACATTCTTATAAATATTTTCATTTTGATTAAGTGAAACTACACTCTTTTTTTTCTTCAAAGCACTCAGTTTTAGTTCATTGTTCGAGCCTTACTTTGTGTCATAAGATTTAATTCTAACCATTATATTGAAGTTCAAGGAAAAAATAAAAGTCTTGAATTTGAAATGAAGATCAGTTGCCTCTCTCACCTCCTGCTTGCTCATTGTAAATTTTACAAGCACATAAGATTACTAACATGCACACATAAAACTAGTCTGTTGGCCAATTTATCTAGTATTCGGATTTGTATGAATCACTCATTTATAAAGACTGTAGAACATATAAATAGGCAGGTAGCTTAATGATTATTCGCGCAGACAGTGGAATCAGTGTGCCAAGTTCAAAACTGCTCCTTATTGCAGTGGCAAACAAAATTTACAGATGTAAACAATAGGTCACCATTTTTAGTAGAGGTGAAAGAAAATGGAATAAATTTCAGCAAGATGATATTTTCATGTTTTATAAATGGCTAATAAATGATTAACAAGAAATAAAATATACTTGTATGCTGGCAAAAACAGCTGAAAAGGAAGAAGACATTAAAATCTAGCTATTCGGAATTGTGTATCTGTAATGCAAACTTGTTTCTTATTGGCCAATATACATAAAAAAAAAAAAAACCCTCTCCAAGCATTCAAAAAAATAAACCCAAAACACTTAAAACAATTTTCATGGTTCACCGCTTGAGCTTAAAAGGCTATGAAAAATGCACAAAATTTAACATACAAACTGCCTGGCCTTCAGAAGGATAAAAATTTCTCAAAAACGTGTATATAAAAAAAACAAAAAAAAATACAACGTAGACCATTATACATAGATCTTTTAACATTTTTTGCAAATAATAAAAATAAAATTTTTATATTCTCTGCTCAAGAGAATGTGCAATAAACAAATTTAGTTTATTGCAAGTTTTTCTTTTTTATTTATTTATTTAATTTTTATAGGGACAATACAAAGATATTCATTTAAGAAAATTTTATACAGAAAAGAGTATATTAATATTTTTTCAGTTTCAATTCTAAATATAAGGATCATCAAGACGGTGTTTCCTAACTTTCATTGTAGCCTTTCTTTTAGGCCCTCCAGATTTAAAGGTATTGGATACGGAATTTATGCCTTTATTGCACACATTCATTTCATTGTTAATTGATGAATTAATTTTAGGATTATTCACCCCATTCAAATCCTCT
Source organism: Acanthosepion esculentum (assembly GCA_964036315.1). Taxonomy (NCBI): domain Eukaryota; kingdom Metazoa; phylum Mollusca; class Cephalopoda; order Sepiida; family Sepiidae; genus Acanthosepion; species Acanthosepion esculentum. Next base: position 132,144,501 of record OZ038483.1, on the reverse strand, counting down.
TGCTTTTCTGCCTCAACTAGGGGGGGTGAGCATGCATTAAAGATATTACTAAAGGGTATAAAGGTTTGAGAGAGTGAAACTGAATTGATTCATCTCCTCTTTTTATTTTCACTAAACGGACTTTATGATCTTCACCAAGAACCCTTCCCTCTAGCCAATAAGGTTTACTTGGATTTTTAATGAGGAATACATTTTTGTGATGTCAATGAACACTCATTGCTACTTTTGTGAGGCCAACAAATACTTGTTGTCACTTTTGTAACGTTTGTTGTAGTAGAGACTTTGTAATGGCAGATACAACTATAATACACCATTGAACAATGCTGGTGTCAGACATCTTCGAATAGCACTCACACTGATAGTACTTGCTTGATAATACTTGCTTGAAAAGTAACCACCATATATTGATCTGAATAGAGAAATAGTATAGTGAATAGAGTAGAGAAAAGAGGCCATGTAGTAATAGAGGATAGAGTAGATGGGTTTGGTTGTTTTGTTTAAAGGCATTCCAACCTTAGGGGTCATTTTATGCCGAAAATGATTTTGAGTCTGGCAACATTTGGTTTTCAAGAATGTATTGCTGGAAACATTTGGTTTTCAAGAATGTATTGCTGGAAACATTTGGTTTTCAAAAATGTATTGCTGGAAATATTTGGTTTTCAAAAATGTATTGTTGGAAACATTTGGTTTTCAAGAATGTATTGCTGGAAACATTTGGTTTTCAAGAATGTATTGCTGGAAACATTTGGTTTTCAAGAATGTATTGCTGGAAACATTTGGTTTTCAAAAATGTATTGCTGGAAACATTTGGTTTTCAAAAATGTATTGCTGGAAACATTTGGTTTTCAAAAATGTATTGCTGGAAACATTTGGTTTTCAAAAATGTATTGTTGGAAACATTTGGTTTTCAAAAATGTATTGCTGGAAACATTTGGTTTTCAAGAATGTATTGCTGGAAACATTTGGTTTTCAAAAATGTATTGCTGGAAACATTTGGTTTTCAAGAATGTATTGCTGGAAACATTTGGTTTTCAAGAATGTATTGCTGGAAACATTTGGTTTTCAAAAATGTATTGCTGGAAACATTTGGTTTTCAAAAATGTATTGTTGGAAACATTTGGTTTTCAAAAATGTATTGCTGGAAACATTTGGTTTTCAAGAATGTATTGCTGGAAACATTTGGTTTTCAAAAATGTATTGCTGGAAACATTTGGTTTTCAAGAATGTATTGCTGGAAACATTTGGTTTTCAAGAATGTATTGCTGGAAACATTTGGTTTTCAAGAATGTATTGCTGGAAACATTTGGTTTTCAAGAATGTATTGCTGGAAACATTTGGTTTTCAAAAATGTATTGCTGGAAACATTTGGTTTTCAAAAATGTATTGTTGGAAACATTTGGTTTTCAAAAATGTATTGCTGGAAACATTTGGTTTTCAAGAATGTATTGCTGGAAACATTTGGTTTTCAAAAATGTATTGCTGGAAACATTTGGTTTTCAAAAATGTATTGCTGGAAACATTTGGTTTTCAAGAATGTATTGCTGGAAACATTTGGTTTTCAAAAATGTATTGCTGGAAACATTTGGTTTTCAAGAATGTATTGCTGGAAACATTTGGTTTTCAAGAATGTATTGCTGGAAACATTTGGTTTTCAAAAATGTATTGCTGGAAACATTTGGTTTTCAAAAATGTATTGTTGGAAACATTTGGTTTTCAAAAATGTATTGCTGGAAACATTTGGTTTTCAAGAATGTATTGCTGGAAACATTTGGTTTTCAAAAATGTATTGCTGGAAACATTTGGTTTTCAAAAATGTATTGTTGGAAACATTTGGTTTTCAAGAATGTATTGCTGGAAACATTTGGTTTTCAAGAATGTATTGCTGGAAACATTTGGTTTTCAAGAATGTATTGCTGGAAACATTTGGTTTTCAAGAATGTATTGCTGGAAACATTTGGTTTTCAAAAATGTATTGCTGGAAACATTTGGTTTTCAAAAATGTATTGTTGGAAACATTTGGTTTTCAAGAATGTATTGCTGGAAACATTTGGTTTTCAAGAATGTATTGCTGGAAACATTTGGTTTTCAAAAATGTATTGCTGGAAACATTTGGTTTTCAAAAATGTATTGCTGGAAACATTTGGTTTTCAAAAATGTATTGCTGGAAACATTTGGTTTTCAAGAATGTATTGCTGGAAACATTTGGTTTTCAAGAATGTATTGCTGGAAACATTTGGTTTTCAAAAATGTATTCCTGGAAACATTTGGTTTTCAAAAATGTATTGTTGGAAACATTTGGTTTTCAAAAATGTATTGCTGGAAACATTTGGTTTTCAAGAATGTATTGCTGGAAACATTTGGTTTTCAAAAATGTATTGCTGGAAACATTTGGTTTTCAAAAATTTATTGCTGGAAACATTTAAATGTATAGCTGGTAATATTATTTTCCAAAAATGTACAGCTGGTAATATTTTTCCAAAAACGTATAGCTGGTAATATTATTTTTTCAAAGATGTATAGCTGGTAATATCGTTTTTCAAAAACTCACTGCTGGCAACATTATTCCTTCAAAATGTATAGCTGGTAATACTATTTTTCCAAAAACGTATAGCCGACAACCTTATTTTTTCAAAAACGGCCTTTCTGTTGGACATAGTTTATCACTATACCCAGTATGCATATGCAGTTTACCGCCATACCCATGGATGCGGATACAGTTTACCATCATGCCCATGGACGCGGATGCAGTTTACCATCATACCCATGGACGCGGATGCAGTTTACCATCATACCCAGGACGGGGATAGAGTAGAAATAGCGGTCATATAGTAATAGAGAATAGACTAGAAAAGGAGATCAATCAGATGTCACGCGACCTCCTACTTACGCGTTTCCTCTATAGTCACATGGTCTACTTAATTCAATAATGGGATCACCTGTGTTTGCTCACTGGCAATCTATGTTCAAAATCAAGTGTCGGCAGCGACATGTTATTCCTATATAACATACATCATCAACTTTAATGACATTATTAAAATTATTTTCATAAAAGTCCCTACATTGTTCTCTTAAATTCAGTAAATACTCCTCATACCAAAGTTCATAAAACTTGAGAAACATAGAATCACAAATTTTCATACTCCTAATGATATCTTTTCTGGAAGGAGGATCATTCATTTTGAATAAAAAAGCCAGCATTAACATTAGAACGAAAAAGGCTGTTGGGTGCAATAATCTTCAAATTGGAGTCAGATGAGCATCTATAGGTAAGGGGTCTAGCATTTACTGCCTTCTGAATATCTGACAGAATAGTGAGTAAATAAAAATAATTCATTTTTGAACATCCAACAGATTTATACAGGTATGACTTTATTATTCTTATCAGGTACTCCCATGTACTACCCACCCGTGCAGAATAGTATTGTAAGGAGTTTTATGTTATAGGGATTAAACTTTGCAGCAAATTCATCAGAAGTAAAAAGTTTTCTAGAAGGTTACATCCAACAATAAAGGATCTGGCATTATAAGTAAATATGAGAAGATATACCATTAATGTTGGTAAACTGAATAAAGGCAAGAATGAAAGCATGAATGCCTATGTCTTTGACAAGATCAATGTGTACAACTTGTATATTGAAACATGTAAAAAGAAGCAAATACATTTTACTTACACCTCCATTCCCCTTCATTCAAACATGTCCAGTATAATCAATATCCATATGAAGGAAAGGCTTGACCAGATTCATTTGGTGTTTAGGCAAATTAGCAACTTTAGGATACCTAAAGGAAAAGGCATTAAATATCTTACAGAAGTAACATCCAGAAATAACCTTCTTCACTGTATGCCTGGCTTTAGGAAACCAGAATCCAGACAAAATCTCAATTTGTTTAAAGTGGCAACAATGCCTAAATGTTTACATTTGTCATGACAGTCACTGATTAAAAGTTAAGTGAGTGTCTGTAGCAAGCAAAATAGCATAAATTATCTCATTAAAATGCAGAGATTTTACCTATTCTACCATCTAAATGGATAATTCCTTTTTTATCTAAAAATAAGTTTAAATTTTTAAGTCCGGTGCGTCTTTACCAAGAGGTTGTAAAAGATAATTAATTTCCTTTTCAAGGGACTGTTTTTACATTACCTTTATCAAGTGTTTCTTAGCACACTCATTATGGTCTATATCCACACCTTTCAATCTGTTTATAAATTTAAATATCAGAGATGTCACTCTGATTAGTTTCATTAAGTTTGAAAATTTCTTGAAATGAATAATAGAATTTTTAACATGTGCTGAGGCCATGTTAGGAAGTACCATAGAATGGACGATTTCTTTGTTGTCAGAACTCAAATAATCCAAACTGCTGACAGGCCAGATCACAGACTGCTTTTCCAGATATTCATTTCCAGAAAACCAGAAATAGAAGTTTGGCTGACATTTTTAAAAGGATATTCTTCTTGTAATTAAATCAGCGGGATTCTGCAGAGTATGTATATACTTGAAATTTAGAGGCATGGAATATTTATCAACTAATTCCTTAGTTATTTTGCTAATATCCATTATTCTGTTTTTAACAAATTGATTCTTGGTTTTAACATAGGTAACTCCATGAGATCACTAAAAAAGATCATAGCATGATGAAAAAGACGCCAAACTTGACAAAAACAAAATTTTATCGTCTATCTATCTATTGGTGATACAAAGAGAAACAAGGTTTTTTTATTCAAAATTTAGAATGTTCTAAAAAAGAAAGAAAAATTTTTTAAAATAATTAAAAAAAAAACTTTGGTCTTTCCTCTTAATAATAACATAAACATTTAGATGATAAAATTTTGTTTTTGTCAAGTTTGGCGTCTTTTTCATTATGCTATGCTCTTTTTTTAGTGATCTCATGGAGTTACCTATTTTAACACCTTCAGAAAGTAACCAAGACAATACTATCCGGCCATCAACAGCTACAAAGGTATTCTTGATAGACATATTTGAAAACATCTCCAAAATATTTCCCAAAACCTTGATTGCTAAAAATACAGCAAGCAGTTTTAAAGTGGGTAAAGTTTGGGATTTTAAAGGGGCTACCTTTGCCTTAGCAAAAACTAAAGCAGACCTTCCATTTTGTACAATGTAGGCCACAAACCCATAAATGTTTTTGGAGGCATCGCAAAGTATGTATATGCCTGCAGGATATGTTTCATCTGCAGCACATCAGCGAACATTTAATAAATTAAGTTAAATTAAGTCTTTGGGTAAACTAGACCAAGAATTATGAGTTTCAGCAGAAATTACAGAGTCCCAATCCATTTTCTGGTGCCATAACTCACTGACAAATATTCTCCCTTTTAATTGTAATAGGCAAATATAAAGATAATGAATCATATATGCCAGAAATGTGAGATAAGATGTTTCTTTTTGTTTTGGCATTCTCATCAATAGAACTACGAGCAAATTGTGTGATGTCCTTAGAAGGATTCTATCTGTAACCTAATACCTTCTTTAACTCACAACCATGTTTGACAACATTTTCATCTTTCATCATTTAAGTTTTCAACTCTTCACAATTACTATTGCAAAACCTCAAATCAAAGTTTTCTTCAGTTATTCTTTCTATTGATTCTTGATAAAGATACAATAACTTTTCAGGAGAATTATCAGTTTTCACTTAATTATAAACATAAAAATTCCTCTTCAACATTTCAATGCATTCATCCTTGGGAAACTTGGCATTATGTTTAATCACATACTTCAATATAAATGGACTGGCCACAAATACCCCCCACCCACCCAAATTAAGGTTATATAATGGTAACAAACTAAACTTTCTCCCTTTTTAGTAAAAAAGAAAAATCTATTTTTATCTTCTTCTGTTTCAGGTTTTATCATTAGAAAAGCCGTTGTTGGCAAGAAGTGCATATCTGTTAGTACAGAAGAACAACAATTATTCCAACATGTTTCCCTGAGGTTTAAAGCCGGGTAGACGGCTTCATTCAGTGAAGTGGCCCCATGAGTCTTAAGTGAACAATGAAAGACTGGCCTGATCTTGGTAATGGTTTGGTTCTCCAATTTAAACACAATCCTATGAGATATCCAAAGATGGTCTTCAAACCTATCAGGAGAAACATCTATCCATTCTATGATCCGTTCTTGCTGATTCAATAGTTCACCATATTCTTCATATAGATTCTGCGGTTCTAATTTCTTTATTGCTCTTTAGAACATTAAGGGATACGGCTGGCCAGAATGGACAGATTTAACTTTGTCCTCATCCCAAGCCAACTTTACATAATAACAATTGCCTTTATGTTTTATAGATTTATCAAATCGCTCAATTTTCTCTCTTTCATAATCCGTCCTGGGTACGACGTTAAACTGCATCCAACAGCAAGGCCTCTGATCAGGAGGTTTTGAGGAAGCGTGGAACCACCTCTTAATTGCTGGTGTTCCCAGGTCCACCCAGACCCGGGGTGGTAGCACCTGTTGGGGTCCCAGCTATGGGCAAATAGTGAACTTCCAGGTCTTTCCCACGTCCTGGGTATGACGACAAACTACATCCGCGTCCTGGGTATGACGACAAACTACATCCGCATATTTGATAAATATTATCAACAAAATAATTGCTTTTTTATAAAGATCACAAAAGACCAGAATGAAAATGAAAAAATATTATTACCAGCCCTACGTTTTTGAAAAAATATTATTACCAGCTCTACGTTTTTGAAAAAATATTATTACCAGCTCTACATTTTGGAAAAAATATTATTACCAGCTCTACGTTTTTGGAAAACTACTATTACCAGCCTTACGTTTTTGGAAAACTACTATTACCAGCTCTACGTTTTTGGAAAAACATTATTACCAGCTCTACGTTTTTGGAAAAATATTATTACCAGCTATACGTTTTTGAAAAGATATTATTGCCAGATATACGTTTTTGAAAAAATAATATTACCAACTATACTTTTTGGAAAAAAACTTTTTCAGCATTAAATGGCCCAACGAAGGTCGATATGATGGTTAAATAAACAATCTATATATCTATCATATCTATCTTTCATAATCACTTACCGGGTTTTCTTCATTTGGCAATCAAAGAGACTCTACACTAAACATTTTCTCCAGGTTGCATTCCACATAGCTCTCATTAAAATTTCCTATGAAGGGAGATGCCCCCCTTTGGTTCTAATAGAAAATTTGCATGTGTACTGGGGCAAGAAGAATACTAAGAAATTGCAGTACAGAAATTATCTTTGGTAGATTTTTCATGGGTTTTAGAAATAACTATTTCATTGGGAAATCTTTTACACTCCCAAATGGAGTTATCCCTTCAGGAATCTGCCAAGCAGATCTATGCATACATTCAGTCATTTGCATGGGTCCCATATACTGAATTAAATCTCCACCTAGAAGACCATGAACAGGAATGGAATTTTTACCTCCCACAAAATTAGCTGCCAATTCAAGCTGTTTGGATTTTCCACAACATTATTAAACCCATCAAGATTGAATTCAATATCAAACTCATCCTCAACTAGAACAAGTAAGGAACGATGAAAATCATTAAATCTGATATCAAATATTACTTCTCTCAGTTTCTTTTGCTTGGCACCTAAAAATGTCTTTACTTTAAACTCTGTAGATGGAATAAAGTCATTTTTGCCTCTTATCTTTGTTAACACAGATTGAGAGAAATAAGATCTATAACTTCCTGTGTCCATTAAATAATTGAATTTATAAGGCTTGTTTCTGTCAAAGACTATTACGGATGCTGTAGGTAAAATTAAATATTGTTGTTTACTGCTATTTTTGTAATACATATTGGTGGGCAGGGTTTTATTTTGTTTAAATTTCTTCAGGCAGGGGGCACAAACATGTCCTTTCAATTTACAAAATTTACATTCAAATGTCAAGGCATTTTTTTGGCTTCTATGCTTGTGACTCATGCAAAGAAAACATAAACTTTTTTCCCTTTCATTTAGCGAATCTAGATTCCAGAGAAGGGAACTTAGGGCATGAAGTGCTAGTATGACTTTCATTGCCACAAAACTTGCATAAAATTGTAGTTTTCACATTGGTATTGAAATCCTTTAATGCTGAAGAAGATTTGCGTTGATTTGACACCTTATCTGATCTAAGTTTGACTTCTTTATTAAAGCTGTTCTTAAATTTTGTTATGGCCAGAGTTTTGATCACTTCAAATATGAAAGTATGTATCAGCAAAAGATAATTTGTCCTTGCAGTATGAATAATCTCCCTTTTCAAAATATTGAACAACCTAGAAAAAATAGTATAGCTCATATATTTATTTCCAGGAGTGTTATCTGCCAGAAAATTTAGTTTGAATGAGTTTTTCAACTCCAATAAGTCTGCTCTAATTTTGGTTAAATACTGTTTGATTCCCTCAGAGTCCAACAGGCTTATTTTCTCTTATTGGCTTCAATATTTCGTTCGCAATATTCTTCTTTTAGCAACTATATAACAACATCGTAATTTTCATTTGTAATAGTTAAATGTTGAATAATCTGCAGAGCGTAATTTGCTAGATATCCTGTTAGGTATTGTTACTTGACAGACGTACATTTTACCACTGCCATACAATTTTCAAGGCAAACTTGTTTTCAGAGTTTTTGCCACTAAAACTTGTGCAGTTAAGTTTTGAAACGAAAGAACATGTACCAGAATTAGAGGCTTCATCTACCTTCACAACAGAACTATCATCAATTTTTTAAATTCGTTCGCCTATCTTAGCCAATTTCTCCAGTGCATCAGATCGAAATTGTTCAAAAGTATAATCATCAGTCTCTGAATGTTCAGTATTTCTATTAATGGAGCTATCACCTATTTGGTCTGTAATCACCTCCATTGTCTCTAACTACTTATTAATTGCTTGCTCCTGAGCAGAATGATAGACTTTTAGAATATTTTCTTTGCCCTTTAACGAGTTTATAAACCTCTCGATCCTTTCTTTGATCCTACATCTCCTTCTTAATAAACTAAAAACCTCCTCCATTTTTAGATAATCTTCCAAAGATATTTAAAGTTAAGCAAAAAATTTTTTTGTTTATAAAAACAGAATTTTTGTTACTTCAGTAAATACAATAATTTTTTTTTTTAATGAATAAATAGCATAAAATTTTCCAGGCTACATTAACATAATAACTCCAATCATTAATAGTGGATATACAGAATCCATGCATAATTCTGTTGAAAAGTTAATAACTGGTTAAAGCATTTGGTTCAATTCAGTCACAATACTGTGTGCCGATCTATTATGCACAAACATACATACATACAAAAATACAAATCCCATACAACGCCAAACATTCATTGGTTAATAAATCACCACTACATTTCTACAGGCAATTTACAAATCGCAGTAATGCGACAATTTTGTAATTGCTCTATTTTTAAGTAGTTAATTTTGCACACTTTTGGAAGAAACAGATCACAGAAGCTTTCTTAAGTCTCCCCAAAGCTTGCTCGCTGATTGGTTGATGCCAACCAATCAGATCATTTGCACGTGAAGAATAATTCTTCCCACAGAACAATTTGGAGCCTATAGTTGCTTATTTAAGCCAAGATTTTTCTAATCCCAACAAGTGAGATTTCAACTGCCAGACGAATCCATGACACTTGAAACCATACACCAACTTTCTCACTCACACACACCACTCACATGCTGAACATACCTTGTACCCACTCACATAAACTCTTCTTACACAACAATCTTTCAAGAACAATCATTACAAGAGATTCTTATGAACATTCTTCCAGTGAACTTTGGAACACTAAAATAACAGTTAAAATAGAGACAACTCTTGTTTTATTCAACCTTTTCTTACTTAAATGCATGCTTTCCTTCACATCGTTGTTTGATATTGTATATTTTGTTAAATACATATTTTATGCGTAACAATGTCTTTTGGTTATCCTTTTTTGTGTGAGCCCTGTTTCCTAATCTAAAGTTAAATTAATGTGGTGAAGTCCACCACAAGTTGATTTTTTCCACATGTATTGATAAAGTGGAATAAAGCTTATGTATAAATTTATTCAGGCTTTCTGTTTTAACTACACACTGTAAAATGTAAAGGTGCAGATTTAGTGATAATCATTTTTTCCATCATAATTTCCTTTTGAAGTGTGACCCAACAGATCAAAATGTTGTCTAGTATTTTTAGAAATTCAAAACTGCTTTAAGCGCAACATCTGGTATGAATTCTGATTTCTCACCAAAAGCCTAAGAACCAAAGTTGTCTGCCCAAAACTGATATTTATATAAATTTAGTTCGGTGTAAAGATCTAAAAATATAAGTAAATATGTTGAAAAAGATACTAGATTTCTAAATCACACATGACCAAATGCTTTTGATAAAAAGAGAGAATTTCTTTCTTGACATAATGAAAATAGTAGTGATGTCATTGAGGAAATATTTTAAGTAGGTTCAGTGATACATTTTAAAATAACCTAAACATTTTTCTTCTCAATCCAAGAAAGTAGATTTGATATTCACTAAGCTTAAAATGTTTTTTAATGCATAACTTTTTGATCTGACCAGGGAAACAGGTTTAAAATTTGTTCCATATCCACAACTGAATGGATGCATATTAATATATATTTTTTCTTTTTAAATCAATGGCAGAATTTTATTTTTGAAATTCTCTGATGACTTCAGAACAGAATTTTTAAATCTGAGCTAAATGAAAGTTTTTCTAAGTTTAGTCTAATAATCTATTTCTAGTTTTATCATGCACGAGAAAAAGTTACCCAAAATCACGCAGCAGAGTCTTGTAAAAACAAAAACAAATTTTGTTTTTTGCATTCAGGAAATAACAACATTTGCCAATATTTTTTGTTGAAGATGTAAAAATTTTGCTTTCCTACCAACTCCAAATTCTTGTGCCAGACACAAAACTTAGTTGGTAGAAATAGCAACTTTTAAAAATAGGTGCAACTTAAGAAACAAGATGACCACTGCGTAAAATTTTAAAAGGAAAAACACATTTATTTACAATTTATAAATTCAAAAAGTACAAATCAAGGGTTGCACAAAAATTTCCTTTTGTGTGGCTCTTTGGGCAGGAAAACAATTTCCTGGGGGTAACAAAAAAAGATATTACCCACAGTAAGAAGAAAAAATGTGAGACAATTTGTTCGATAAGAAACAGATTCATACTCAAAAAATATGTCACAATTAGTTTAAGAAACAGATTCATGTACAAAAATGAATCCCTTCAAAAATAGGGAAAATAGGAGAAATAAAAAAGGAATAACCAAGTGTGGCACAAGGCAGAAATTTTTCAAATAGCCACCATCTCTGTTCTTAACAGTATACACAAACAGGAATGTCTCAGCTTGAAGGAGTTTTTTTTTTTTTCAACCTTTTTTCTCTGTTCACTTGTATCTTTGGTGTGAAATCTTGTGGTGTAGGAATCTGCCTTCTATCTGTCACATCTGATTTCTGACCCATGGCTGGATCGTCCTTTGAAGGGCAGGTGCTATGCTCTGTCCGTTTTCTTCAATGGCACATCCTTGTCTCCTGTCTTGCTCGTCCCATCTGCTAATAGCATTGTTTTTTATTGAAAAAGTGACCGTGACATCAGCTCCAGACAAAATCTGACATTGGCCAGCAAACTTGTTTCTCATTAGCCAATATATATAAAAAAAACCCTCTCACCCCAAGCCAGGCGGGAAGCCACTAGCACGCATGTCGATTGACATTACATTTGAATAGTTGGAGATTATAGTTGTCAGGGAAACAGCAATAAGGAAGTGAGTTCCACAGGCGAGAGGTGCAAGATATGAAGCTATTGGAGTAGAAGAGACGTCTACATTTAACAGTTTCAACAGTGAAAGGGTGGGAGTGGGATGCCAATCTCGTAGGACGCTTGAATTCATCGAGTCTGGGAACCAGCGATAACAGCTCATCGGAGCAATTACTATGAAAGTATTTGTAAAAAAGACAGAGAGAGGTGACGGCGCATCTGTGAGAGAGCGACTGCAGACGAGATGACAGATCAGGGCCAATTACATTGCATATCCGTCTCTGGATCTTATCAAGAACCCCGAGGCAAACAGAAGGGGCTCCAGACCATATATGGCAGCAATACTCCATGCAAGGGTGAATGGTTGATTTGTAGATTTGGTGGTTCGATTTCAGGGAGAAAAATTTCCTGGCCCGGCACAGGGAGCCAACTTTCCTTGCGGTGGACGAAGCAATTGACTCAATGTATTTGTTCCATCTCAGGTCAGCAGACAACGTGAGACCGAGCAGCCGCAGAGAGGTGCACTCGAGAAGTTGAGTGTCAGACATTCTAACAGGGATGGATCTCTGTGGTGATTAATAGAGAGCAGTTTTGTTTTTGAGGCGTTAAAGTTAACCAACCAATTCCTGCCCCAGTTCACAACCGATTGGAGGTCCTTTTCGAGACGAATGGCCAGGTCAATTTTGTCAGCAACACTAGATTTGTTTTTGAGGCAGGAGTAAATTGTAGTGTCATCCGCATAGATGCCAACTTGGGAATCTATGGCATCAGAAAGATCGTTTATGAAGATAAGGAACAGAGTAGGGCCTAGGATGGAGCCTTGAGGAACACCTGCATTCGTGGGATAGGAGCTGGATGAGAATCCGTTGAAAACGACCTTCAATTCATGGTTTGACAGGAATGATTGTATTAGGTCAAACAATCGACATGTAATACCATAACCCTGAAGCTTGTGAAGAAGGCCGGCATGCCAAACACTATCAAATGCTTTGGAGATGTCTAGGGCCATGACACAAGCTTCTCCGTTATTTTGAAGAGCTTAGTAGACAAATTCAGTGATGGCATAAGCACATCAGCTGTAGATTGAGCAAACCGGAAACCATATTGCTTGTCTGAGAGCAGATCATGGGATGTAAGGTGGTTAACCACTTTGGCATTGATTAGGGCTTTGAAGACTTTGCTGAAGAGGGGTAGGAGACTGATAGGATGGTAATTAGAAGGGTCAGAGGGATCGCCAGAGTTCTTAAAGACAGGAACAATGGATGAGGACTTCCAGCAGTCTGGAAAACAAGACTCCTTGAGGCAGTAGTTATATAATTGAAAGAGGGCGGGCGCCAGTTCAGGCGCGCATTTCTTCAAGACAATGGCTGGTATCCCATCTCCACCACTAGCCTTGTGGGGGTCTAAATTAGAGATAATGCCCAATACCAATGATGAGGATATGTGTAACCTGCTCAAAAGGTCCTCAGTTCTGAGAGATAAATCGGGTATGGGTACACCGGAAGAGTCAAGCGTTGAATTGAAAGAAAATTTCCAAGCAAAGCATTCAGCCTTGTCGGCAGAGGAGGTCAGGACCTCAAACTAGTTGAACAAAGGAGGTATAGAGGGTTTGCTATTGTTCAGTATGCTCTTGCAGAGACGCCAATAATCCTTGGAGACGAATTTGTGAGATGCAATACGTTCCTTCATCCGAGCAGCAAATAGTGACTTTGCTTCATTGAGGACACGCTTACACTCGTTACAGGCGGAGGCAAAGAGACGTCTATTGCAGTCGGACATGTCGCTACGATATAGGTGGAAGAAGTGGTTCCTATGGGCAATGGCGGCTGAGCAAGCAGTGGAGAACCAAGGGGAGGAGCGCGATTTGACCGTAAATTTCCTTGAGGGGATGAAAGCGTCAATTCCAGCTTTAACCCAGGATGAGACCTCTGAAGCACATTCTGGAATGGGGAGCTTAAAGACAACATCCCAGGGGATATCGCGGAGGAAATCACGGAACGAGTCCCAGTCAGCTCATTGATAGCAGAACAAGGTTCTAGTGGTAGGAGGCTCCTTGCAGGGGGTAGTGTTGAAGGAGATGTTAACAGACACTACAGCATGATCGGAGTTACCAAGAGGGCAGAGCTGCATGGCACTACAAGACTCAGGGATGGAGGTAAAACGCAGATTGAGAAGAGAGGCCTTACCATCCCGGTTGTAGGCAAAATATGTGGGGAAGTCAACTATCTGTGTGAGGGATTGAGAAACTGAAAAGTTGAGAGTATGAATGCCTGCAAGGTCAGTAGTAGCATTCTTAAGCCACTTGTTATGATGGGCGTTAAAATCGCCAAACACAAATATGTGAGCGAACGGATGGAGAGAGAGAGAACCTTGTCTATGCTGTCAGAAATGCTATCAAGTATTCCACAGTCTTGAGAGGATGGAGAGTGATAAAGGAAGAAGAGATAGCTTACAGCATTGAGAAGAGATAGCCAGTGACACATGTACAAACGGTTTGGCGATTCGAGAAGCAACTCTCTAGCCAGAGGAAGATGGTCCTTGACGTAGGTGCCAAGGCCATGCATGTGAGTTAGAGAGTCTTTTCTGAGGAGAGGAAGGTAGCCGGGGATCGAGAGATCAGAGGAGGGGATAGACGAGTCAAGATTGGTCTCACACAGAGCCAGTATATCTGGGCACTTTGCAATGAGGGAAGATTCGACACTGCAGAAATTGGTTCTAATGCCACGGATGTTGGAAAACAAAATGTTGAGGGGTTTAGGTGATTTTTGAAGGGCTAGTTTACTTTTTCAATCTTTGTAAGTCATCATGTGGAATTATGGTTGGAAGATAAGTATTCAAAATATAAATCTGAAACACTTCAAACAATTTTGACAGTTCACCGCTTGAGCCATAAAAAGCCATAAAAAATGCACAAAATTTACCATACAAACCGTCTGGTCTTCAGAAGGATAAACCTTTCTCAAAAACGTGTATATAAAAAAGAACAACCTAGATCGTTAACATTTTTTGCAAATAATAAAAATAAAATTTTTATAGTCTTGTGCGTCTCTCGGTCTTTGTGGAGTTTTGTGCATCTCTAGATCTCATAGATCTTTAATGACATAATCAAAATGGCTGCTCAATCAATGAATACCAAATGTTTCCTGATAAGGAAATGGTTAATAATACCACTACCATTCGCATAACCAAAAAAGATTTAAAGAGAAAAGAATGCTTTGCACTGAACGTTCCTATGAAGTAGGAAGAGCTAGTATTTATAAACAATGTAATATTTGTTAAAAACACATAGATAAACAATATTTGATTGTCAAATGTTGTTAATTTTGGTCAGAATTGGTTATTTATTTACAAATTCCTTAAAACATGATTTTAATATTGGCACGGTTTTGTTATAGTTATAATAAACCTAATCTATCAATCCATCTGCATTAGACCTTAAAAAATTATACTATCAATAATGCTTGCATTAATTCCTGACCACTGACAATTCATTTCTTCCTGATTTTCAGTGTATTTCTAAAGTAAAATCATTAGCAATGCATTTTATACAGAGTAGCCCTTGTCCATAAGCAGTGTGAAAATGGCAAATAGATAAAGAGTCTTACTTTTCATAATTTCCAATAAGAATTTAAGCTACCAGAAAGACACGTCTATGTTTTTGGAGAAGGTATATTCATATTTTCAAATAGAAATTCGAGTGAGTTGAATTTATCTTTTATATTTCTGATGAGGATATATTTCCCAATGGGGAAATGACACTACAAGCTGGTTTAGTTTTCCCATGCAAAAAAGCAAATGTTTGTCTTGACTTGAGATAGTGCAGCTAAAGACTGGCCACTTTCAGCACTCTACAGATTGACATCACTAAGTGGATGTCATGTGACTCTCATGATGTCATTTCAACTAAAGGGAGATAACCACCTTTTGTATTCCTACAATAACACCCAGTCATTATTACTATCTTCTTTTTTGCTTTCTCTTCAGTACAACACCTCACCAGTTCCTTACCTGTGACCTGGGTTAAGACAAGGCAGGAAATATATGTCTTCTGTTTGCCCAAATTCCGATGTTAAGTGATACTTAACATGTACAGTGTTTATATTTTCTTTACATTGATAATATTCTCCTGTTTTTTTTTTCTACGGTACGGTTCTCCCTGTATGAGGCATGAGGAAGGGGGCACTCAAGGAAGAAGATTATAAGGGGTAGTATATATGGATAGGAGGGGAAGATAAGACTCTAGACTTGAATTAGTTAAGATTGTAGTGATCAGAGAAATATCCTCTTGGGAGTCTGTTCCATAGGGTAGTTGTTCACTGGAATAAGCTGTTTGAATGGAACTTCTCGACAATGGAATATGGAGGGAATGTGGGTAGTTTGCTACCATGTAAGTGGCATGGCAAGTCCTAGCTGTGACGGTCACAGACCTAGTAGAACCAAGAAATGCATTTCGTCCGAGCACTTTCCATGGAAGTAGCAATAGAGCACCAAGAGACTCACCACAAGCCACCTGTGAGAGAGAGGTTGAAAGGTGGGAAATAATTCTTCTCTCAGAAGGACTTGGAGACACTTTTGAACTCTATCAAGACTGGAAAGTCAGGTCTGGACAGCTTCCGCCCAAATATGGCAACAGTACACTATTTTCAGCCTGATCTGACTCTTATAAGAGTAGAGGATAGCATGAAGAGTCAGGTTCTTATTGGAGCAGTACAGGGAGCCGATCATTTTATCCGCATCTTTAGTGATGGATTGTATATAGGTGTCCCACTTGAGGCCGGGTGCAAGTTTGAGGTCCAATATTCTCTCAAGGCACAGGGCCTCCTTATCATTCCTGGCAGTAGTTCAGAGTGATTGGTGGTGATGGAATGTAACCAGCTAGTTCTTTCCCCCCACTGAGAAGTTAGTGCTAGATCAGATGAGAGATCAGCTGCCAATCTCTGATCATCAAGAGTTTTAGAGGTGCACCCATATATTGTCATATCATCGGCATAGAGATTTTTCTTAGGTAGATCATTTGTGTAAATCAGAAAGAAGGTTGATGTGAGAAGTGACTCCTGGGAGATGCCTGCATTGACCACCAGGGCCCTGGAGGACTGGTTGTTAATAACTACCTTCAGAGACCTGCATGTTAAAGTAGATTTTATAATCGAGAAAACCCTTCCAGTGATTCGATAACTGAAGAGCTTGTTTAGCAAACCTTTGTGCCACACCTTGTCAAAGGCCTTTGAGATATCTAATGCTATGATCCTTGTAGTGTGTGTATCATCAAGGGCCTCACTAATTCTATGTGTGTAATGGTAGTTAGGATGTCAGCAGTGGATCGGGCTGATTGAAATGCATACTACTCGTCGCACGAGAGGTTGTTCCTATCTAAGTACTTAACGACTTTCTTGTTGATTAAGGCCCCAAAAAGCTTTTATTGGTGATACTGAGGATACTAATGGGGTTATATTGAGGGGAAGGGGGATCAGTCAGCCACATTCTTGAAGACTGGCACACACACTTGCAACTTTCCACAGGCTTAGGAAAGATTTCTCCTTCGAGCAATGATTTTGCTAAAGTTGGGGATAATTCAGGGTTGATATTCTGAAAGATGACCACTGGAATTTTGTTTGGACCAGTGACTTTTTGGGGGGGCCGATGCTTTTCATAAGTCTAGAGAATTCTCTTACTGAAATGAGTATATTACTGAGATTGTGTTTGGTGAGATGTAGGAAGGGGAAGGCCTTTGTCATCTAATGTTGAGTTTGAAGCAAAGATCGAGGTGAAAAGCTTCACTTTGTCAAGGAGGATATTAACTTGGGACTATTTATAATAGTGGGCACAGCCACTTTGCGTCTGTTCATAATTTGGTTGGTGATCTTCTAGAATTCATGAGATCCAATTTGTTTCTTTTCAACATTGGCCTGGACAGTTTGCATGTAGCTTCACTTGGCATTTTCCAGAACTCTCTTACAGCGATTGTGGGCAGTTCTGAAAGAAGTAAAGGCCAGATTACACTGCTCCTTGCATTAGATTTTGAAGTAATGGTCCCAGTGAGCTATGGCTGCAGCACATTCAGAGGTGAACCAGCGCTGACTGTTTGGCTTTTGCTGGAATTTTTTGAGTGGTATAAGGATCCATTCCAGAAAGGATCCATTCAGAGATTAGGTTAGCAGTTTTGGGGGCAGCCTGTTTGTTTAGGGCAGCATATAGGACCAGAAGTTGTCGCAGTCTGCCTTTGCATAGTGAAAAACCATTCTATGAAACAGTAAATCAAGGGACGTCATTAGTTTGGAGTCAATGTGGACATTGACTAGGGAAATGGTCTGACATGCCAATGTGGGGGTAAAACTTTTGCTGAGCATTTGTTAGGGCAGGATATTAGAGAAATGCAGAGGAGATTCACTTGATGTCCTGTCATATAATATATGGGACTTGGGTAAGTTCTTCAATGATCTGGGTTAGTACATAGGTGATGGAGAAGTCTCTGCAACATCTGCCTTTCTCATCAGTTTTGTTAGAGTGGACTAACCAGACTTTGTCACCGCATATGTGAAAGTTGGCTGAGAGAAATTCAGTAAAGATATTGTCAATCCTCTCTGATATTCCATCGAGGATTACTGACCCTTCGTCCTGAGGATGATACAGAGCAAAGACAAATGTGGTACTATGGATGAGTGCCACGTGGAAGCACATAGACAGCAGATCAGGGTCCTTGATGTAGGCACTGAGTCTATGACTGTGGCGAATTTAGCTGGTTGTGTTTTGTTATAATGGGTGATTGAATTGCAGGCTCCTGTAATGCGATTGAGGTATTGATACTAGTTTCAAACAGGAACATGTGGTCAGGTTTAGACTGAAGAAGATGAAGTTCCACTTCTGAAAAGTTGGAACATAGACCCCCTTACATTAGAAAATATGGCTGACCTGGTGTCTACTTCTTTTTGAGGTTAGGTTTACTAATTTTGTTCATTTTCAATTTGATTGCTTTCCTGCTTCTTTTGGTTGGTTTGGTGGGTGACAAGTAGGCAATGAAACAGACACACCCATTGCAGATGCATGAATAAATAACCTGGGTTGACTCACCTGGAGATACTGCTGTAACAGTACTCATCGTTATGGCATTTTGAGTCTCCACCGCAGACTACCGCATGGTCAGGAAACTATTCACAAAATGGCAGTACAATAGACCCAATACCTGCTGATAGAATAGTCTCCTTTGAAGATTTGGATCCCTATTAGGGGGATAACACCAAAACCCAGAAAACGTTTACCGCCAACACCCTCAATGAAAGGGCAAATAACCCAGAAAAGATTCAAACTCTGAGGATGCGTGTTTCATCCTTCTTGGGTCAGAAATATTGTATCGGCCAGAGACCTAGTGTACCAAGGCAAGCTTGCTCATATACGAGATAGATTAGCAGTTAGACACAATGCAATTGTTTATTCTCTTGTAAACAGGGTTTTACCAGGGACCTTGGTAATGTTTTTGTCTGTAATTCATGATAAATAGGCTTTGGTCTTGTGCAGCCATTATAAATGCCTCTGTCTCCATTTTTAGCCCTTCACTCTTCAGTCACTGATGGGGTTTGTGTTTATCCACATCTTGTTACTTCTGTGAACATACTGACCATATAAAGATTGTTGTCTTGTCTCTTAGCATTCTTCTTTTTATTATCATTATTATTAATAATATCATTCAATGTCAATGGATTATCATGATGTCTTTGTATTGGATTAGAACAAACATTCCTGCTTCTCTTGCATATTTTGGTTTATAATTTTTAACTTCCTCTAATCAGGATGAATTTTAAGTTTGAACTTTGCTATCTTGGAAAGCCTCAAGATCTTTGACATTCTGTCTTAAATCAGATTCAAAATTATGCAGCAAAAATGAAATATTCTGCATAAACAGCCATTTAATCAGGCTGGTTAAAATGTGATTTATTTTTCAAATGAATAAAATCCTTGCCTCCGCAAAAGTCTCTTAATTATAACAAGCTTTAGCATCAGAGTTCACGAATTCTTAGACAGGGCGCTTTCATAATGAAATCTGTATTCGTTCCATTTAACTGACTTAATTTTCAAATGATTTCAGATCAAGTCAGGAAAGGCATCTTATATCGTTTGTGCACTGCTACAAATACCCAAAGTAGTCAGGTAAACTTTTGAAGAAATATAATAAATGGTTATAATTTTCTTGGACATTGAAGAATTAAAAAAATAAATTCTTTGCAAAAATCAGTTTTGTCTGACCAACTTCCATTCTCTTTAAATTCCATCGAATTTCCTTTTCGCATTCTTTCAACCTGAATGTTTTTTGTTCTGTAACTAACTTCTTTATGTATGGGAACACGCATTCTGATTAGCATACGGCTTTATATATAAGTTCCCAGCATTTTTCTTTCTCTTATTCATATATAACCAAAATAATTTACTAAAACGTCAGTTCAATAGAAATATTGGCACTATTACCCCATTGATTTCTGTCATTCAGCAATGGGTTGCCCCGAGTACGACAATCTGAACTGATATGTGGGCCTCATGCAATGGATTATTTTTTCCGCTACATCATATAACACGTGTGTTGGCCCCGCATTAAACTGGCCTTATGTCTAATTTCCTTTCCTTATTTGAGGCAAATAAATGCAATGAGTAATGCTTGAACATATCTACACTTTGACAATTTTAGTTTAAGTTAAGAAGCCAGTGATTTTTTCAAATTTGATATTAATTAACCAGTAAATTTAAGTTTACCTGACAAAATTGAAGGGATTTTTTATATTTTACAAATATTGACTTTGTTTCTCAAGATTTATATTTTAATTTAAATTTAAATATTATAATTAAAAATAACAAACAGAATTGTTTCCAGACTGTCATACTTTGGGCAAACTACTGCAGAACGACAGGAAGCAATGGGGGGTGCAAAAGGGTAATAACACCGACATATTTAATTATCCAAATATGTATATCTACATATATATGTATTATGTATTCAAATAGAGGAGGCTGTGCTGAAAAGTTTTTGACATCCCAAAAAGGGATTTAAAAAAAGAAAAATTCTGATATTTGATCATATGGTCAGATTTTGGGAAGTAGGTTAGGCCAAAAACCTTTCAGTGCACTTTCATATATTCCTGTAAGAAGAATGTCCAAATGGTGGTTTTTAAATAGGTTTTATGGTAACTCATTGAAATTTACTTGACTTGGAAAGTGTAAATTTCTTTCTGATTTTTTTTAAAGTAAAATTTTCTTTTTGTTTCAAATATTTCTTTGCTCTAATGTGTAGCTACAGCTAATAACAACATTCCCCCCCCCCCCACAAATATTTACTCCTCATGGTGTTAGTTTCGTAATTCAACTCTAAGAAACACCTTCAGCGATATCAGCCAAATTTATATTGGGTGGCCATGGGTAGTATCTGGCCAGTAAGAGTAGATAATTGCCCAAACATTTATAGTGGAAAACAAAGAAAATAAGAGAGAAGAACCGGTCAAGTTTTTCTTTTGTAGAAAGAGAACAAAGTATGGAAATGTTACATGCCTTCTCTCCAACCCTGAAAAGGAAAACTGTGTGAAAGTTACAAAAGTCTGTCTTTACTCACAAGTCTGTCACATTATGTTCTCTCAATCCATGACCCTTAAGTGTCACATTACCAAATAAACTGGGATAGAGGAAAGAAGGTCATCCTAACATATATAAAATTGTAAACCGCATTAATTTCACTTAAGCACAAAAAGTAACTCCTTTAAAACTGATCTCCTGCAGTAAAAATAAATTACACATTTCTGAGAAATATTTGAAAGTAAACCTTTCTATTATGTTCATCAATGACATCAGAAGTGGATGGTGGCGGTGGTATGGCAGTTGCAGTTCCACCTTCTCACAATTAGACTATAATTTTTTTACCTTGTTACGGAAGGGAGTGAAATTTTTCTTGTTTAATCATTTCACCCAAAGCAAGGTAATAAAGCCACTAAGATGCAAGGGATTATTGAGTGTTAGAGACTATGAGAAAAATATACGGTTAAAGAGAGAAGACAATAAAAGAACAATAATTACGAAAACAGAACATAATGATTGACATCCGAGTTGTTAACAAGGCTCTGTATTGAGGATATGACATCAGTGCTGCATACCTGTTGTCTTAGATGGTTTGGTCACATCCAACGAGCTTCGTCATGCATCAGGACTGTCTTAGAGTTCAGGGTTCTTGGTCACAGAGGTTGAGGTAGATCTCGGAACACATGGAAGGACTGCATTGAAAGGGATGGACAGGAGTGCAGCCTTGCCCGCATTAGCCCACTTGACAGGTATGCTTGGAAAGAAGAAGTGAGAGCTAGCCGACTCCTGTTTACCCCAGTCACTGGGAAAACCCTCAGCAGTATAATCAAAGCTCCGGATTTTGACTTGACTTGATTGAATGTTAAATTTTTGAAGATCAAAGTTAACAGGGAAGCAAAAAGTGGGAAGAGAGTTCCACAAGTGAGAAGTGCGATAGAAGAAACTGTTAGCATAGAACTTACAGTTATTTCTTGCCATTTCTAGAATGATGAGACCTTGATGCCAATCTAGTACTGCACTTAAATTCATAAAGTCTAGGTATCATAGAGAAAAGTTCATCAGAACAATTACCATGAAAATATTTATAGAAAAGGCACAGGGAAGCAGTGGGAAATTGACTGAAGCCGAGGTGTCAGGTCAGGACCAGTAACATTGCAGATTCTTCTTTGGATTTTATCAAGGATCTCTAGATATATATCAGGAACACTAGACCATATGTGGCAGCAATGGTAGACTTATAAATATGGAAAATAGATTCTATTATAAAAAAATTGTCTAGCTGCAAGTATTTACAGAAAAGGCACAGTAAAGCTACATTGCAGTGGTGGGAAAGTGACTGAAGCCGAGATGCCAGATCAGGACAAATAATATTACAGATTTTTCTTTAGATTTTATCAAGAATATTTAAATATATAGCAGGAGCATCAGATCAGTGGGGCAGCAATATTCAAAGCATGGGCGAGTCATAGACTTATAAATATGTAAGATAGATTCTGGTGAGAAAAATTTCCTAGCTGCAGACTTAGCAATTGATTCAAGTGGAAGACTCTTAAATTAGTATCTAACATGAAAGTGTATCACTGAATTCCTTTGTGCCAAAAAATTGCACTCATTTGCATTTATTGATGCTTGCTTTATGTTTCAAATATGAAAGCGAACATAGAACTTTGCTGGACCAAGTAGTCTAAAGCACATTGGATCAAAAGTTGGTTTTGCCTACAAAGGGGGACACTGGTTCAAACCCTGCAGGAGAGCACATTTTCTTTATTAACTTTTCAACTCTGCTGACCAGTAGATATAATACACACTGCACATCCATTTCAAATACAGGTATCCACTAAAAATAAAATTTGAAGTAATATATATATATATATATATATATATATATATATATATATATATATATATATATACATAATGTGTGTGTGTGTGTGTGTGTGAATGTCAGTGTGTCACACTTTTTCAATTTTATTCCTAGATGCCATAGCCCAACATATCATACCATTTTGGAATCAGGCTGACTCCATAAGCAAATTAAAAACATTCTGGGCCGGATCTGGACCTGCAATCCTGAAAATTTAGTTTTCCAAAGTTTTCATTACTGTGATTGTTTTTGGGGATTTTTTTTATATGACTTTTTGCGACAAATTTTTTTGTACAATAACAATTCTCATAACTTGGAAATAAATTTGGGAATAATTGAAATTAATTGCAAAATCTGGTGAAAGTCACCCATGAAAGATAAATAATTGTTTTTACGGAAAGTAAGGACCTACGTACATCAAATTGTCTTTATATTAATTGGCAGTGGAAGAATTATTGTTGAACTTTTGAAAGGTAAACTTATATATTAATGCAATAGTTAAATGCAGTGATCCATTTTGAGTTCTTCTGTAGTTTAGCAGCAGCAAAAAGAAATCTCTGCCAACAGAGGACCAGATTGCAATCAAAAGAGCCAAGGCTGCAGTAAGCAAAAGAAAATCCTGTGTAAATGAAAATGATAGCCAGGAGAATTTCCAATGTTGAGAATATGCAAAGGGACTCTCAAACTCCTGAACAAGCTGAAGACCCAATCAAAAGGCCTCTGCAGGACCTAGTTTAAATACCACCCAATTGAGCTAGTATACATACATACATACATATACATACATATATATATATATATATATATAGTTGTGTTTATGTGAGTTAGTAACCCAGGGTTTCCCACCCTTTGCGATCATCAGACAAAGTTGTCTGACGATTGCAAAAGGTATGAAACCCAGGGTCACAAACTCACATCAATGCAACTAAATATGTTAGCTCTATCACTGATATTGATCGCTTTCCAAAAAGTACTGCGCATATATATATAAATAATATAAAAAAATGCATATATATATATATATATATATATATATATATATATATATATATATATACTTTAAAAATCAGGAGGTTAGTTGAATCCTCTACCTTGGTTTCAACCGTATGGTATCTTCAGGCCTTTTTTTATCCAATGACCTCTTCTTAACACTTTATTTTTTTTAAAAAAAAGACTAATGAATGTTACATTATTATTTTCAAAAATAAATAAACAAATGCACAACGTTGGGTGTAATAGAAAGGGAGGAGGAGGATGTGAAGGAGAAGGAGGAGGATGTATTGATGGGGGGTTAATTAAAATATACATTACTTTTTTTTATCCGGCCACATATGTGCTTAAGAAAAATTTTCCAATATGTAAGCAAGGACTTAAGACTTCGTATTTCTGGTTTAAAACGTTCTTTGGATCTGGAAATGTCATAATTGCTAATTTTTCCTGTTGGCAGAATTTGCAAATATGGTTGTGGTTTTTGTAAGGCTTTAAAACTTTGGATTTCTGGTTTAAAAGAAATTTCCAGATCCATTGAACCAGTTCTTTGGATCCAGAAATTTCTTTATCATTCCCCATCCTCTCATGACTGTTGTCAGCAAATATTTTTGTGTTTGGCAACTTCAATGCCCATCATGTCAAGTGTATTCATCACTCTAATACCACTGACCTTGCTGGCATTCAGATTTTGAACTTATCAATTGCTCAATCTTTCACCCAAATAGTAGACTTCCCCATGTATTTCCATAGTAATTCTGACAGACATATTTCTCTATTTGATCTCTTCCTTACTTTCAGCCTAGACTCATGTCATGCTCTGCAGCTCTGTCCTGTTGGCAACTCTTGACCATGTACTGTACTGCAGACACTATTTCCCCTCTCCCATCAGGCAAGAACTCCCTATTGACAGAACAACTTTCTGTTATCAGTGATTGAGACTCATTTCGTGATTTTCTTCATGATGTCCCTTGGAATGATATTTTTAATCCTCCAGTTGAGAAACGTGCTACTGAGGTCTCTTCTTGGATGAAAACTGGCATCACAGCTTTTGTATCAGTATGGAAATATCAAGTGAAACCACAAACTTCCCCTTGTTTCTTTTCTGTCTGCTCACCCACTGTAGCCCGCAGGAGTCACTTCTTCTGGTTCTACCAGGTCAACAGGTCGAACTTTAACAGACGTCTCTTTGTCAACACTCATAATATATGTAAGCATGTCCTCAAAGAGACAAAGTCACTATTTGCTAATAGAATGAGATACTTGGTTTTAGAGATTACTGGCAGATCTGCAAGAGTGTACTGAACAAAGAGCAAATCCCAAGTCTCTCCTCTCTTTAATCTATTTGAAGTGTTGTTGTCTACTGCAGATAAAGCAAAGTGCTTTACTTGGAAATTCTCTTCCAACTTCACTCTCAACTCATCTGGAGTATCCCTGTCTGATTTTCACTCTGGAATAGTCTCTCTACTGAGTGATATGCACATAATTTCATCCATCGTTTCTACCGTCATTTATAAACTAGATTCTCACAAGGCTTGCAGATTCCACGGTACCCCTGCAATTTTCCTAAAGAAATGTCCTTTGGAACTGGATCCTGTTCTCTCCAAACTATACATAATGCCTCGCTAATTCTTGTTTTTGGAAGTCCTCTTTTGTTGTACCTGTCTTTAAGAACTCTAGAACATTCTGACCCCTCAAATTATTGCCCTATTAGTCTCTTACCTATTTTTGGTAAAGTACTAGAGGCTCTAATCAATGCTGAGTTGATTAATCATCTTATTTCACATGGCCTCCCTTCAGAAAAACAATATGGCTTCTGCTTCTCCAGATCTACAACCAATGTTAACAGCTATCACTGAATCAAGCGTTAGATAAGAAGGAAAAAGCTTGGGCTGTGGCTCTCGATATTTCAATCGGTAGTTAACTGTAGCAAGGAATAACTTAAGTTAATAATTTAACTTTTAATGCCTCTGTCATTTAATCATCATAGAGAACATTTTGTACCTGCAATCAGCATGGCTGATGCTAACCTCCTTCTTGGGCTCATATTTTCCAATGACATGAAATGGAATGATTACATTGAATCAATTGCTAGGTCAACTGCTAGGAAAATTGGTTTACAATCTCATGCCAGACAATTTTTCTCATCAGAACCCATCTTGCACTTTT
Organism: Acanthosepion esculentum; assembly: GCA_964036315.1. Lineage (NCBI taxonomy): Eukaryota > Metazoa > Mollusca > Cephalopoda > Sepiida > Sepiidae > Acanthosepion > Acanthosepion esculentum. Next base: position 132,118,176 of record OZ038483.1, on the reverse strand, counting down.
ATAAATCTACTATTTGTACAGGCATAGAATATTGCTACCATATCTGGTCTTGGGCTCCTACTATATTTGACAAAGTTCAAAGCGTCTGTAATCTATCCTGACCTAGTGTCACAACTTCAATCACTTTCTCAACAATGTGATGTGGCTTCTCACTGTCTTTTCTACAAATATTTTCATGGCAGTTGTACTGATGAGCTTTTCTTCTTGGAAGCTTGACTGCATAAATTTAAGTGCACTACTAGATTGGCAATGAGGCAAGTGTAGAAATTTTATTTAGTAACCCATATTTATATACAAAAGTAATGAGGAGAAAAATCACATTAATAATTTAGATTTTGAATTAGAGAACACTCTAAAATATCTTCAAATCTATTGTGTAAAAGGAAAGGTAAACTATGGAAGACTTAAAGTGACAAGTTTTTGGAATATTAAATAAAAGAGAATGTTGTTAATTTTTTTTATGTAATTATTATTTTTATGTATTTTTTATATTACATTATTTATTTATTTTTAAAAAGTCATGAATTAACCATTTCCCTTTAATTTAAAAAAAAAAATATGGTCATGCATAAAAGTATGTTGTCTTTAGGAAGGAGATATTTGAAAAAATTCAGGGTGTAAGTTAATATTTTGGCAAGAATTGATAACTGCACTTTCAAGAACATTTCATCTAAGTTATTTTCTTTCTTAAGTACAGTATTTTTTAGATCCAAATTGTGGTTGAAGTTATTTTTCTATATAATTGCTGCATTGGATAAATTGTCTGAGATCTTTTTATGTTCAGAAATATGTTTTTTTTTTTTATTTCTGAAAGTTTCACCAATATATTGTAAGGAACAGCTGTGACAGTGTATCTTATATATGTAACATCAGGATCATTATTATAGCCATTTTTGGTTTAGGTCCTACCCATAATAATTTTGGATGTAGTTGTAATCATTTTTATATTAAGATTGAATATTATTTTGAATAGTAGATGTTATAGACTTTATAGATAATAATGTCTATTTTTATTTAATTTATTATTGTTTTTGTTGCAGATTTGTTATGCTTTTCTTTTAGCATTGTGGATGAAATAATCAGGATATTGGAAGGTTTTAAAGTATTTTGAATATACATTTCTTTTTCATGTAAACATTAGAGGCTGCAAATTCCCAGTGCTCTTAAATAAAATCCTATAATTACTCCAGATTTGATTCTATTATAGTGATGAGAATAATAATTCATGAGGCCATACTTATTGTCGAGTTTCCTTTAAACTTTTAGTTACATGCCATCATGGATTCTATTTAGCATAATATCAAGGAAGGGTAATGCATTATTAGTTTCAGTTTTGAAAGTAAAATATATTGTCAGTTCAACTTTATTATATCTATTTACAAGGTCTGGTAAAATAGTGGTATCATGTGAATATATTAGAATATCATCTATTTAGCTAAAATAAGAAAGATTTTGTGGTAACATAATTTTGAAAAGTCCACTTTCTAGAAATTGTACAAAGAAGCAAGCTAAAATGCCACTAAGAGGGGAACTCATTAGTAAACCACATCTTTTTTCTTAAAGGTTGGCAAAAATGAAAAAAACACTGATTAGTAATCAATTGGCATATTTTTATGATCTTATGTGTGGAGAGATAATTTTATTTTTGATTTCATTGTTTTGAATAAATTTAAGCATTCATTTTTGGGAACCTTTGTATACGAAGATTTTATATCTAAGCTGGCCGTACATTTGTCTTTTATGTTTTTAAATCTATAAATAAGATCTGAGTTTTTGTGTATGAGGTAGTAATTGTGCTGAGTAGTAAGATTCAAATTTTGGTTCATATGTAGGATTCTACCGATTTCTGATATAATGACTTCATTGGAATACCTGTTTTATGAACTTTAGTAACCCTTAAATTGTTTTAACGTGATTTTCTATTCATTATCATTATTATCATTATTATTATTATTCCAAGGAGATCTTATTAATAGATGAACATTTCTTGACAGTGAAATGATTAAATCATACTACAATATTAACTTACGGCCTGGATTTTTCAAATATCTCTTTTCTTAAAAGAAATGTTCTTTTCTCAATATACCTGAGCATAAAAACTTTCAAAATTAAAAGAAAATGGTTAACTCCTGACTTGTATAAAAAGAAAGTAAAAAAATAAGTTAAATAAGCAAACAATGTAAAATAAAAAATCAATAATTACGTAAACCACTTTCATTTAATATTTCAAAAGCTTACATCACTGAGCATCCTGCATTACATGATAGCACTTACAAAATGCTACAAAGGACAGGAACTTGTGGAGAGCTGTGATTGCCCATGTCCTAAAGGGATTATGGTACATAGAAGATCCTATCAACAACTTGGTGTTAAAATCTTTTGTTACTCAGACTGGCTACTTGATATATTGTCTTTTATTTAAACATGGTTTGCAGACATAATATTTATTTGAATTGGCTAACCTCCAGGAGAATGACCCCATTGCACTTTCTCAGGTTAATGTTTGCCTCTGACATGAAGTGGAAAGATTATATTTGCTAGGTATGTTGCTAGTAAAGTTGGTTCACTGTGTCATGATAGATTCTGGTGAGAAAAATTGTCTATCTTTCACATAAGTCTACCATTCGCCCACTCATTGAATATTGCTGTCACATCTAATCTTGTGCTTCTTTTATACTTTTAGAGAAGAATCTGTAATGTTATTGGTCCTGACCTGGCATGTCAGCTTCAGTCTTCATCTTTCCCACTGCCATAATATAGCTTCCCTGTACCTTTTCTATAAATAATTTCATGATAATTATTCTGAGGAGCTTTCATCATTAGTATTGTAATCATTGTAAATATTTATTAGGGTTTCATTTTTAAATGTTATTTTTATTATTCAACCGATCTCGGTGTAAGATAAATTGTACAGATGGGAACTAGTCAGGACTACATAGAGACCTTGAGGTATTATGGTGACTGTTGTAAGGAATACTGTGGTATGTTTGGATCAGTAATTGTGGCTTGCTAAGTTTAAGATAAGACAGAATAAAGACCAGCCTACCCTTACCCCACCTTTTGGCCTTGTGCCACATATTTGTATTTGCAAAGTAAATATTGCTTTCCTCTGTAGTACCTAGACTTTAGGAATTTAAGTGCAGTACTTGATTGGTGGCAAGGTCTCATCATTTTACCATCGAAATGGCAAGATGTAACCATAAGTTCTTTTATACAATAGATTTGAAGATAATTTAGAGTGTTCTCTAATGGAAAATTTAGATGCTTAATGTTATCTCATCATTTGGGATGGTTTCCATCTCTATTTCATAGAGCCAGAGGGTGGAGGTGGTGAGTTATTTTTTCATGTCACGATAAACCAGGACCCTACTTTTCTGTTTAGCATAGATGTGACATTTAATTGGTTAATCACGACATACCCACAAGTCTATTTTTAATTGTGAGCTTATTTCCCCCACCCCCTTTAACTTTCGGAAAAGAAATAACAATTTGTTTTTAAATTTCCTTAAAAATCATTTAATCACCAGTTACCATCGCCTGAAGAAATACAATCATAGTATTGAAACATGAAAGCTTTTGTGTAGTGATTTCAAAATGTTTTTATTATAATCTCTTATAATAAAAATGTAACAATAATATATTGCTCTACTCTATTCAGCATTTTTTAAAGTGGAATTTTACTCCATCTGTTCGTTCTCTCATTTGGATATGTACTTATTTCTCTATTTGCTATCTCGTCATTTCTGCTGAGGAACATAATTTTAAGGGAGCTAACTTTCAGTCAATACATCGTGCTTACCTCCCTTTAATACAGTCGCATTAAAACTTTATATAAGCAGTTTTCATTTTTTTTTTTTTCCTTTGTGTTCTCTGACAACAAAATACTTTTTATGCATTTTAGAATTTTTCATCCTTTATTTGCTCCATTTGTCTTATTGCGACAAATGACTTGACCCACAATTTTGGTTTATATTTACATATAGACCAAAAAATGATGTTGTCATTTGTAACAAATGACAAATGATTTGATTTGGAACTGATGTGTTTTAATTTATCATTAATCTTATTCTTCATTAATTAATGAATAATAATCTTTCTTTCTCTGCATCTTAAGTATTGATTGATTGATTCTTTTTATACAAACACTATCTTTTTTAAGTGGTGGATCAGTTTCATAAAATCCTTGGGGAAAATTGGGAGCGGAGAGTAATTTGTTTTGAGATTGTCCCTTTTAGGCGATCCATGTGTGCTTTGAAAATAAAGAAAGATTCAATTACCCGCTTTAAGAAATGTACATCTCGCATTGAGATGTTTCGAGGCTCGATCTATCTGCTAACTTTATTTTCATATGTAAAACATAAACAACGCTATTTTAAGTCCAATATTCTTTCTTATTACGATCAATGTAGTGGGTACACATTAAAACTTGCTTTATCATATAAATACCCTTGAGAAAAGGTATGAATCTATCACCACCTCACCCTTGAGTTAAATAATAGGACTTGGGCCTGGAAAGATCATTGTTATTCTTAAAAAAACAAAGAAGTTATTCTTACAATCCAAAATAGGTTTTGGCTTTAAATAAGCCATATAAAAATAAAATTAAAAACAAACAATATCTGCTTAAGAAACAGTGATGTCAACCCACACGTGCATACTCATCCTCTTAATATAACATTATTTCTGATAAATGGCAGATTTAAAAAATTCATTAATTGCTTAAAAGTTACCCCCACCCCCCGCAATAGTGTATGTGTTTGCACATATAGAATATCATGATTATTTGTCCTTTTCTTGCTTTTTTTTTTCCTTCCCACGTTACATTCACTTTGTGTGTGTGAAGGATGTATATCTGAAATGAAAGTAATGATGATGAGAAAAAAAAAATTGCATTTTATCAAAGGCACATTTGCATGTTCTCTTTGGCTTCTTGAGTTTGTTTTTTGTCTTTCTTTCATTATCATTGTAAGGAAAAAATGTCCTGGGATCTCTTAGGAGAATTGGGTATCATACATCAAATTTATCATCTTATGATTTAGACTTGAAGAGAGTTTGTCTGCTGGGCTTGTTTGTTTTATCTGTATCTGTTACAACTGTTTGGTATTGTTGGATTTTAGATCAGGAACTAATTCTTTTTTTTAATACATACATACACACATTTTTTATATATATATATATATATATATATATATATATATAGTGTGTGTGTATTTTGGCAGCAAGTTTTCATTGAGGCAAGTTTTGCCTGCTTATTTTCAATAGAATCTGTTCATATTCTCAGATGAGCTTTTTGGTGGCAGTATTAAAAGAAGAGAGAAAATTACTGTGTTGATACATATTGCTTTATTCCGAAGACTTTCGACATAAAAACACACCCTGAGGATGGCATGTTAAAGACAAAAATGTACTGTCCATTATTTCCAAAGACAAAATTGCTATGTTTATCTGAAAGTTATAATTTTATGAGTAGAGTGAGGACCGCTAGTTTTTGTGTCATGCGGTATATGTTTATGCTCTTAACTAATTGTGTGAAGAGTTCTTTTTCAAAATGAAGAAAATAGTATGAGAAACTATTAATATAGACCTTGATATCTTAGCCTATCTATTGTAAACTTTTTAGAACATTTGTGCAGTATTCATAATTAATTTTTTTAAGGCTTGATTTCAATTTTTTAATATAGATAACTTCAAGGAATTTGAACTAAAAAACATAAAACAAACTCTTATTAATAATAACTTTCCTAATTGTTTAATCATTCATAATGACACTTCCCTACCAACCGTGTTACAGAAAAACCAACATTGTATATAAATTTAAATGTCCTCTGGGATATTGTATCTCCAACAGGAAAAATAATATTTATGTTAGCCATACTACGACCACATTGTCTCAGCAGGAATAACGTTTAAAATCTCTAAACATTTACAACATACTTGTCCACATTCACAATTCAGAAAAATTCTTGTTGTAAATTCATCCATACTTTCTCATGAAAATAATAAACGTAAAAATCTTTGAAGCCATTTATATTAAAAAACTGAAACCTAACAAAATTAATTATGAATACTGCACAAATGTTCTAAAATGTTTACAATAGATTGACTAAAATATCATCAAGGTCAATATTAATAGCTTCTCATACTATTTTCTACTTTTTTTTAAAAAAGAACTCTTCACACTTTATGATTAGTTACCTCCCCCAGAGCGTAAACATACACCACATGGCACAAAAACTAGTGGTCTTCACTCCCCACATAAAATTATAACTTTCAGATGAACATAGTAATTTTCTCTTTGGAAATAATAAACACTAGATTTTTGTCTTAAAAACACGCCCTGAGGATGACATTGTGTTAATGTCAAAAGTACTCAGAATAAAACAATATGTATCAACACAGTAATTTTCTCTCCTTTTAATACTGACCCCAGAAAATTCATCTGAGAATATGAACAGATCCTGTTGAAAATAAGCAGACAAAACTTTTCTAAATTATTCAATGAAACTTGGCTCAAAATATATATATATATATATACATATATACATACATACATATACACACACACACATTCCCGCATGTGTATCCACATACACCCAGACACATGTATTTTTTGTCTTACTTGTACACATATCTACCGTCTTCCTTACCCTTTCTGCTCATAATTCTTCCACACCCAGTAACCACTTGTCTTATCAATATATAGCCATGCATCCATACATATTATAGAGGCTTTTCTTTTCTATGTACACACCTAGATATGCATGTGCCCCCATATACATACACTCATGAAGCCATATAATATAAAAAAAAAAAATTGGCTCTTATATATCTAAAAACACGTTAGAGCTGTTGAGGTCTGTAGCTTTTTAAATCAGCTGACTCCAATTAGATCCCTGTTCCTCTCTCTCTCCATCAACTCGTATACCGCATTGCGATATTATTGTTTTTGTGATGACTGGTGAAATAAAGTATGACGCTGGTCTTAGATTCAGTGCATTTTCTTCTCAGTGAATCTTGTTCTCTTCCGATCAGATTGTCATTTTTTAAAAAATCAAAACTGTGGTCAAATGTATTTTACAGTGAAGCACCGACGCATTTGCATTGTTGTTATGCAAAATATCTCTGTGGTGTTCATATAATTTTTTGGAGGTTTCTGGATGTTTTGTCAATGGGCCTTTTGCACAGTTTATTTTCTATATCCCTGTCTTTGTTCTCTCATATCTGATATTAACTATAACTCTTATTGTTTTAGAAGTGGTGTTGATGAATTTTATGTCAAGGTTGTCCAAGTTTTGTTTTCAATGATGGCTGTTCATAGGTAGGATTATGTGTTTGATTTTGTTATGGCCAAAGAACACTGCAGTGATGAAAGGCATGTTTGATAAAAGAATTTCCACTTTGTCTCATTTTATTTATTTATTTATATATATATAATCAGGCATTGAACCATTGATAGTATAATGTATTTTTCTCCCCCTTTCATAATTCCACTATTGCAAAAAAGAAAAGGACATTTCTTTCGTATTCTGCTCCATGAAAACCTCATCTTTTACTCATCATGCACTTGTCTCAAAAATACTGACAAACAACAATGCTAGTCTAAATAATACCAAGAATAATAAATTTTTAATGAATTCTATATTGACTGCATCCTCTACAAAAGTGGCTACTTACAGATTCACATATAAACTGGACTCACATCTCACTTGCTATTAATTGTGATTTATAGTCAACATTAAATTACCTAAAATAATGATTTTTCTTTTTAGTCCTCTAATACAAGGGTGTGGTAGAAAGACCCTTCCACATAATGGTACACCATTATCACTAATGACTTCCTGTTACATGGGATGTATTTCTGCTTACTTTGTTCTGTTCAGAAATTCTAAGAATGTACAATGGAATTTCTGCAGATCATACAAGAATTATTTATATTTATGAAAAGTATCTTTGTCACGCATTAATATCAGATTTTATTTTCAGTATTAAGACTGGATTTGTCTTTTTATTTACAAAAAAAAGAAAAAAAACTAATAATAATAATGTATATTAAGGAGTTAATCCTCCAAAATCAATTTTAGAAAAATTTCAAAATTATTATTAATTTCCTTGTCATGAATTCTCAATTCAACAAATAGTGTTCAGTTTTTTTTGGTAAACTAAAAAGTTCAAACCAATGTGTCTGTCTAATACAGGAATCTTGAGATTTATTGTTGGTATTTAATTCAAACTCTGGCAAAATGAAGCACAAATTGAAGATGTTGGTACAGATAGATATTAGTACATTCTGGAATGTTACTTTGTTGTTTTCTCTCTTTCCATTGTGAACTCTATTGATGATCTTATTCAGTTTACATGGTCCAGTGATGGCCAGAGCACGAAGGTGTCATCTAGGTATTTCAACCATACAGTCAGCTTTAGTGAAGTATATGTTAGCCAGTGCTGGTGATAAGGGCAAGCCCATTGCTAAGCCTTCATGTTTGTGTAGAGAAACTAATATCTTGAACAGTGCATGGGTTCAAGACATTCGTATACTGGAAGTCAACATTTACCAGACAATACCTCAGCTTCAACAACCCTCACCCATAGAAAGGGATTGTACACTGATTATAACATTGAGCAAAAGTCATAAGTGGCAACCCAGAGCCATATGAACAAGAAATGGTCAGTATAAGCAGTACCTTACAATGTAACAACTACCTTGGGTACATGGCAGTAGCCCCGGCAAACTGGGATAGATGGGTACAAGAAGATAACAACTCTCATGGTAGGCAGGCTGAAGCTGTTTACTATGTGAAGGGATTATCGGAAAAAAAATACAAAAGATCTGTGGTCCATATAACATCAGGACAACCTTCAAAATTGATTTAACACTCTGCAGACACCTCTTCCGAAAAAGACCTCCCCTAGAGGAGAATATGATTAAGGACTGTGTACACCATTCCATGCAGGTGTGGTAAGAAATATAAAGGAGAATCAGGCTGCCCTTCTTAAGATAACACTGCTGTAACATGAGGAGGGGGGGGGATAGAAAAATCAGGCCTAACTTACCACGTGGATCATCCTGTGGGATGAGGTTGAAATAATAGAGAACATAACTAAAAAAATACAAAAACTTAAGGAATGAGTACATATGCTAGGCCACAAAAATCTCTTAAACTGGCCAAGCATAGAAATGAATACAATATGGGAACCCGTAATATGGAGTACTACAGAAAAAAAATAAATAAATAAATGTAATATGAGCTCTGGTTAAAAAAAAAAATATGTATACTAAGACATTTGGTTTATAAGTCACAAAAATTCATATACTGATGTCCTCAAGGACACAGTAGATAAACTTTACCGAAAGAGTTGAGAGTTCAATACCTGGCTACAGGTGAACAAAAAAACTTGGAGAGTTGAGTTAAAGGGAGATTACTGAGACTTCCGGAACCTCTAGGTTTGAAATCCCACTCACCAGAGGAAAGCCAAAACGTTGTGAATATGGTAAAGAAGATGGGGACATTTTCACAAAACAAATTTATGAATTAGTTGCATTTAATATTTACACTACGGTTTCCTGTATGTATGTAATTAAACACTGATAAAAATCTTGCCTTGTCAAGAAAATGAAAAGTTGAGATTTAATTTGATTGAAAAGTATGCACCCAACAAAGATGAAATAGATCACCACATTCCCCTTCCTTTAATAACTGATTTTTCTATACGAGTTGCAGGAGATTGAAAGTTAAAAAGAAAAATGATGCAATATAAAAATACTTAATACCTACTTATGAGCTGGAGAGAAAAATTAATTTAAGTCCTTTGAATATTGCATCTACATTGATGGGAGGGGAATCTAAACAGGTATTGCAGTCTAACCAATTCATTGAAATTTGCATATGTTGTAACACTTCTTTTGAGAAGTGTCAATAAATAGTGTAACAGATACTGAGTGTAGAAAATGGAGTTTTCAAGTTCTGGGCTTGTCTATTGTGTTCACTTTTGCGTAAATAAATCTGCATCTTATCCTAAGTAGTAGGTTCAACTGGGCTCTCTAACTTTGAATGACAACCAGTCTAAGAAGGAGAACTGAATTCCCAGATAAGGGAAGGGATATAGTATTGAAAAAAAAAAGAAAGAAGATTGCCAATACTATTTTGTTCCATATAAACCAATTTACCCATATTTGATGATATTGTATTTTTTTTTCTTCTTTGGCTAAAGACCCAATTTGTATAATGGCATTCAACAAAGATAGACATTAGTCCAAATGTAAATAATGTCTATCTTGGTAGTACCTGGCTCTAGGATTGATCTCAGACTCAATGAAAATGGAGCTGTCAATAATTGAGCAGCGCAAGAAATCAATCAACTAATTCACCCTTGGACAGAGGAATGAAAACATGCTACCCCCCTTAAATTAAATAAGTTCAATTATCTGTAAGAACAACAAAGACAAGCATATAAATAATATCTCCTCATTCCAAAATTTAGAAAATAAATGTGTTTGAAGGACATGTTGTTCTGTAGGCATGTAATCAAAGAACTAAAAGATTGCTGAAAAACAAAATGAAAGCGACAACAATAAATCAAAGAAATGATGGCATTGACCAAAACCAATATTTGTTCATTTAAAATATTTTAGAAGCATTCAATGAGACTACACATTTTTAAAAAAAATAATAAAATCTATGCCTGCTTGCATTATTATAAGATAACAAAATACAATAAATATAAGACAGACACTTTTAAGGTTTGTAAATGATTTAGTAGTCACTGTAATACATTTGTTTTTGTTCAAAGTTTGCCAATATGACTATTTCAATACATACATAGATAGGTAGATTGATAGGTAGGTCATGGGGAAGGGGAAAGAGAAAAACTCAGACATCCTCATATGTTTGTATACTTACACACACTCTCAAAAACTCACACATAAAATCTTGGCAAGTCAGTATTATTTACATTTTTACTTTTGTTTCCTTTTTAATAAATAAGAAAACCAGGCCAAAGAAAAAAAAATAATAATTTTGATTTTTTTTAATATATAAATAAAGGTTAATGTTTGAATATTGTCAGATGCAGTATTTTTTTTTTTTTTTTTATCTATTTTCATCATGCATTGGAACAAAGCGTCAAAAATTAAAGATAATTACAAAATTTTAGTTTAAAAAAGGAAGAAAAATAAAAAAAGAAGCTATTAATAGAATTACAACAGTCATCAATGTAAAGAATTTCAAAAGCTAAAATGTCGAAGACCATTAAAATATATAAATAAAATTACAGATTTATTTTCCCCAATTCAAATTATTTTTCTTAGTGTCACCAACAGATTATTTGATGCCCAGCACCAATAAATGATCCAGAAAAGGCTGCTCTCTGAATTGCTTAGTGTGACACCCAATCTCTATAGTAGGTGCTAAGAAATATTATTGTTGTTTACACTAGTGAAATGGAGAGAGAGGTTTTCAATTAAGGAAAATAACTACTTTGGCAACCTAGAACAACTATTGCCAGTTTTTTTTTCCTGGTTAAAATAAATGACTCACATTTCCTTGCTAATAAAATATCCAGAAAGAAAAAAGAAAAAATCTTAAATCAATTCTGAAATATTAAAGGAAATTTCAAGCAATGCTGAGGCTCAGTATGAGAAGATCAAAGTAAACACAAAAAAAAAAAAAAAACCCTCAAAATCTGAATAATAGAATTACTTTGATTAGTACTGACCAGAAGACACTTTACTTATTAATCACTCAACATTTCACCAGTACTAACACACTAGTTTGTTTTTAAATTATCTATCTTGCGAGTTGGGCGATGTCACTCAGCCTTCTATTATTTCAAATAGAATTCCTTATGGTTTTGCAGGTTATTTGTCCGTTTGCAACCCTAAAATTTCTATTTCATGTTAGAAACTGAAAAACGTAAGTTAATTTATTAATTCTTCTTAATGGCACATGTTTGTAAGTAGATAATATTTTGTGACATTTATTTCGTATACACGTCTTATACGTTTAAAGAGGAGGAAAAAAAAGACGGCAGTGAAGAAAATGTTTTTGATAACCTTTTTGTGCTCGCAGTAAAAAAAACAAAAAACAAGGGACATAACAGCAGTTATGCGGAAATCTGTAACTGTTTTACAGATTTATCTCCCTTGAATATCAAAATTCGCCGGTTTTCCTGTATGGATGGAACTTCCTATAAACTATACGAGAAGGTTTCTAGAATTCTTCAGTGACCTCCACTCCCTCCCGTTTCATATAAACAACAGTTCACTCTTATTCAAGTGAACAGGTTGGTACTCTTTCGAGATGCAGACTCTGCTTAAATGAGAACAGATTCTTTTCAGAGATAGTTTCATATTTTAAGCTTAAGACTTCAACAAGTCCAAGGCTCCACCTATCACATCAAGAGAAGAATACTGAACACTGCAATTATTAAGCAGTAAACTCACTCTTGAGGCACCCAGTCAGGATCAAACACTAGCAATAGACTATTTTTCTTATGCTAGGTTTAGGAAGCTAAAGAGAAATCGAACCTCATTCAATGGCTTGTGAGATTAGCTAGCAGTAATAAATCCTGGTTTGTGAAAGAAAGTAATATTTTCTGGAACTTTCACATTCAAGTTTTCTTTCTTTTGCTATGTTTCTGATCTTGAATTATTAAAGCATTACTAGCCTCTAATATGTTAAACGGAATAGTAGAAGTCTCGTGTCCTGGTATAAAAGCAAAAACAAGCAACAAAAAAGTTCATTTGTGGCCTAAAGAGCAAGAATTTGCCTTAAATAAACCAGAACACGGGTTTTGACATTTCTATATTTTAAAAGAGCTTGCATACTTTATTACTAAGACGAGGGCTAATAGAACCAGATATATTTTTTTTTTCAAATTATAGATCTGAAAAAAAAAATACTGCCATTCTTCTGGAGTTCTAAAACTAGCAAAGGAGAAAAATCAATCACATCTATATTGCACTCAGTCTTACACAAGCTTTTTAAAGAAAGAAAACAAAAATTGTGAATCTGTAAAACATTTTTAAAAATACAGTTTGTTTTTTCAGCAATCTCTAACAAGTGCTCAGGTTCCATTTCCTTTTTTTTTTTTTTTTTCCTTTTAAAATAAAATAGAATATTGGTTTTTTTTTTTTTTTTTAAAGCTGCAAGAAGAGGGAAGGAAGAAGTCTTAATTTTACTGATCAGCCAAATGGGAACATATTTATAATGTCCCCTCGTAATAAAATCCTTTTATTTAAGAATTGTCACCTACCCATCCAACCACCTACCTACAATACCCACCCTCCCCCAGATTTTTTTTTTTTTTTTGTTAACCGGACCACATGACTGAACAAGGTCAATGACCAAGTCTCGAGCAATTCAGTGGATCTGGAGAATGTCTTGTTCTGGTCCCATTGTGCTGCAAAAAAAAAGCACAAGAAAGTTAGGTTTTATTTTTTTTTTCCTTCCCATTTCATTTTGTTGACTCTACTTTTAGTCTCTCAGATAATTGCTTGTCCAGTTCCAAAAATGACATAGACAATCCAGCCAACAATACACACTACGGCCGTTTGACTGAATACTGCTCCCCAGCTCTTGGTGGCCTCTAATATATGTCCTGCAATGTACACTCCAACAAAGCCTGAAGAGTAGAAAATAGACAATGTGAACAACATTCACTTCGAATAGTCAGTAAATACAAACAAAATTCAGATTTTATTTCATTCTTCACTTACCTGGTATAGCACCAGCCATGTTCATAATGCCTGGGGGGGAAAAAAAGAAAAGAAAAGCTGTAGTAAGAAGTAAAAAAAAAAAAAAAAACGACCAAGTCTTTAAAGTCTTCAGCCATCTTGCAACATAATCATAGCATGCTGTATTCATAGTAAGGTTCAGTATAGTCAGTGTCATACAACAGAGATGTGCAGGTTTTGTGTTCAGATTGCACGTTCAATAATTACTGCACATGTTCATTGTAATAACAGTGGTGAAAGGAACATCCCTACACTTGTAGACCAGGTTCTGGAAGGCTACAGTATAAATGCTCATCGAGATCAATGCATTGTGAGGACAGCGCTCACTATTAAATCAAATGTGAGCCCACGAGTGTCAACACAGACTGATGGGAATCATTTTCATGCAGCAGTACGTACTGGCATGTGTGTCTCCACAATACTATCACACACATCTGCTTGGGTGATGAGAGCAGGTTCTGCCTACACCTGGAGAGCAATAAAAATGTTGAATAAGAAGCCTGTACAAGGAAGGTGATTGCTGTTTTTCCAGGATGATGCCCAAGTTAGATTTAACCGACCTTTCATTTAACATGTATTACCTACATTCAGAATATTACAATTTTTATTTTCCATTATTGTATATCTATATGGTGTGCTGAAAGATTTGGAGCTCCAAACCCACTTACCAAACAATTTTTTCATTTTTAAATACAGTTTTTGAGATTGTTAGATGTGTGTGTGTGTATATATATATATATATATAAATAAAAACAGAGTGCTCTATTTTGAAAAAAAAAAAAAAAATGATGAGCATGTAATGCTGCAATTTGGCAAATACCTCTCATCCACACACAAGCTTTGTTGTAAGATAATTTTTGTATTTTACTATTATCCCTCTTCAGATGCCTGAATTTATTGTTCAAGGCACTGTTCGTATTTGCAAGTGAATATTGCATTAACATTTTATATTAAAAAGATAATGATTTTTTTTTTCCAGGTATGCATTACTAATTAACCCATAGCTGGAGGGAGAAGAGCTGGATTCATACATTTCCCAAAGGTAATGAAGTGAACTGAAAGTTGAACTCTGCTCTCAGATTTCTGTCATCCATTACACCACTCACACATCCATTTGGTTGCTGAAGCCAAGGAATTTATGAGAGCCTTGAGACCTGATTTACAGACTTTTTTTTAATTATGTTCTCATCTGATGGAACTTGGAACTGTTGAAATGGGAGGGGGGTAATGAATAGAATTATTTCTTAATTCTGTCCTGGTGGACAGAGACTTCAATAAACATTTTGCTGCATGCTTCCGATGCATGATGAAGACACTTCATTTTCTCTGATTCAATAGAACAAGCAGTGACATATTTAAAAATTCTCAGTGTTTTCAAATCTGAATGACAAGCAGCTAAAAGCCAAGCAAATTGAATAAAATTCAGTTTTGGTCCCTACAAAAGAAGAGGGGAGCAGGACAGGATAATTTTTTTCTTTTCTTAGGAAAATAAAAGAAGGCTTCAAACGAACATACCAAATACTGATCCTGCATGTTTCGGTGCAATGTCCTGTGGGTTTATGAGAATGCCACTGCCATGGAAACCACAGCAAGCCACAGCACAAGCCAGGCAAAATAGGGATGCTTCATAACTGGATGTATAACTAATCAGCATGAGAAATAATGCACTACCACATAAAGCTATTGTCTGAAAGAAAAAGAAAAGAAAATTCAAATACATGAATATCAATGAAAAGTCACCAATTTCAAATTCAACTTGGAATCAAAGAAAATAACTTACTTCCATAAATTTTCTTACAAATGTAACTGTATAACCTGAAAAAGTAGAAGAAAATGATTGAGCAAAAAAATTGTTTATAAGTTTCAATGTAGATTTAAAAACTCCTAAATCTTGAACTGACTGAAACACAAATATCACAATGAATGAGGAAAAAAAGTTACAGGAAAAGAAACATTCAATTTTACAGATGGAAAGCAAATCAAAGTTAATTTAAAATATTAATGATGAACTTTATAAATTTATGCGTAGTAATAGATTGGTGGGAAGGTCTCATTATCTTTCAGTTGAAGTAGCCAAATATAACCCCGACTTCTATGCTAACCGTTTCTTCTATTGCATTTCTCACTTGTGGAGCTTTCTTCTGGCTTTTTTTCTTCCCAGTCAACTTTGATCTTCAAAAATCTTGTCAATTGTTATCTTGTCTTCTTAATTCCTCTTCTTTTATTGTCCTCTCACCTTAATCTTTGTTTGTTTTTTTTCTTCATATTCTCTAACATTCAGTAACTTCTTACATCTTAGTGGCTTTATTGCCTTGCTTGGGGGGTGAAATTAAAAAGTTTGGAACACCATCACTCCTGACAATAAGATTGTGCCTTAGGTTTGAAGTATAACTTTACTCAATACAAAATATTTTTATACAGGCAAAGTGTGTGTGTGTGTGTGTGTGTGTGTGTGTGTATATATATATATATATACACACACACACACTTTATATTAACACACTGAAAAACTAAAGAAAAAAAGTCTAAACACATGACTGCACATCAAAATAAAACACCATATATGTAAACTTACCTTTGCATATCATAATATCTGCTAGCCAACCACTGAAAATAGAACTCGGTATTGTTACCACCCAGGGGACAACATTGAATACCCAGCCCTGAAAATAAATTAGTACATACATTGACTTTAAATATCTGAAGATGTTTCTAAAGAATAATAAAATATTATAAATGTTGAACAATATACTCATATAAATGTAATAGACAAAAAAAAAAAAAGAAGCAACATCTGGAACAACATTTTACCTCAAGGCCTTATGTCTCAGATCAGAGTGTAATATCTGTGCACTAAAAAGTATTACATACAAAAATGTCTATGGACGGACATTATTGTTTTTTATAAATGTACACTTAGGCACCTAATAGATGGTCGGGAGGGGGATTTTTATTTCATTTTTTATTGAGGAAAACTTGTTAAAATTATACCATTTATTAATTTTGCACTTTTTTGACCTCTTGAATCATTTCCTGATCCCCATGCCTACCCTGCTCCCTGTTTAGTGAATATTGAGAAAAATTATCCTACTGAAGTAGGATATAGAGATTGAACTCATAACCACTAAACTGCATACATTTAACTAAAAATAAAACTCTTTAGTTACTTCTCTTAAATATAACAAACTAAGATTTTTGAAAAATATATTCAAACCACTAAAATTACAGTAACAATACTAAACAGTTTTGATTTTCTGCTGTTATAAATTGATTGTTTATTGTATTCTGAAAACTTTCTGTAATTTTTATAAATGCAATAAAAATTTAATTGTGGCTTCTTGTTTTGTTTCACAGTTGATGGTCTGCATACAAACCATTTTTTGAGTCATGCGATTAGCACAAAGTTCCTCAGAATTCAAGAAAATATGCTGAAGACTATTATATCCTATTTAGAACTGGATTTAAATATAGCTTGGGAACCAAGGAGGTTAATGAATATGACACATGGAAGCAATGCCATGTCCATAGAGAAAAAACTGGGGGGGGGGGGGGGATCAGGTTCACTCTCTCAAATTTGTTTGCAATAATCTGTTTTTTAGACAGGAATTTCAGAAGTTTTTGTTACCTTCGCAGATGGGAAACTTTCATGAAAATATGTTGGCATCCAAGACAGAAGCACAAAAAATGCATTGTTTTCACAAAAATGGCCAACTATGAGAGACCTGAAAATTAAAACAAATATAGATTTGACTATCTTTTAAATTTTGTTAAAATTCTAAACATTAAAAAGAAAAAAAAATACATTTATATAATATATAATTATTTTAATGGAATACATTTTCTGTCTATATTTCTGAGATGAGGTATTGTGTACACTATTTACATAATTCAGACTATTGTCCTCATCTTTGTCGCCGTATTTATTATGTTTCGGCCGTTGTACACTTCGGCCTTCTTCAGGTGGTTGAAATGTGGAACTGAACCCTTTATTTTGCTCACTTTATTTCATAAACTTAAGAAATCAGCACATATGCTAGGCCACAAAAAATAACTAGTAATAAGGAGTGGCAGAGAAAAGCAATAATAACAATGAAAATTGCAATATGAGCACCGGTAAAAATGGTTGCTGAAGACATTAGGTTTATAATACCCAGAAATTCATACACAGATGTCCTCAAGGACACATGGCACAGTGGATAAAGTCGTTGGTTAGATCCAGTGACAGGACCCAAACAGTGTGAGTTCAATACCCAGTTAAGGCAGTGGAGAACTTGGAGAAGGGAATTAACAGGAG
This sequence comes from Acanthosepion esculentum, assembly GCA_964036315.1. Taxonomy (NCBI): domain Eukaryota; kingdom Metazoa; phylum Mollusca; class Cephalopoda; order Sepiida; family Sepiidae; genus Acanthosepion; species Acanthosepion esculentum. Next base: position 132,100,150 of record OZ038483.1, on the reverse strand, counting down.
ATAACGAATAACTGACATCCATTAAAAACATGGAGCGAAATAAAGGGTCCAGTTCGACATTCCAACCAACAGAAGAAGGCCGGAGCGTACAATGGCTGAAATGTTGTAATAAATATGGGGACAAAGAAGAGGACAATAGTCCGAATAATGTAAATAGAATACATTTTCTTTAATATTCTCATCCAGATGAAGAAACCATTAAGCTAGTGAAAAAAAAGTCAAAATGCTTTAAAAAAAAAAAAAAAAAATAAATAAAATAAATAAATAAAAGACCATATTTCACATCAACAATTGCATTTAAAAACTTTTAGATTATTCACAGAAACTTGATAGGTATACATGCCATAAATATTTGTTGATGACTCTTCAGGATGATTTCTTTTCTTTAACTGAATTTCCATTTTGACAAAGATAATGGAGATGTTTTCCTATCACCTTCTCTACAGTTTGGAATTCAGAATTTTCTTTCTCTTAGACTGGTTCCTATCCAAAATTAAAAAGCTCAGTCTAACCTGCTATTTAATCCATAGCTGGAGGGAGAAGGCATTTGTGCAAAAGTGAACACAACAAACCAAGCTAAAATTTGAACTCTGCTTGACAACCTTCCGCACCAATATCTCCCTCACAGATCCTGCTACAGGGATCAAAGCCAATTATCTAACCAATCCAATGTTTTATGCTTAGAATTTTTTTTTTTTATTTCCTTATTTTAAAATAAAAAAAATAAATTCATTTTGTGAACATGATTAAAACATCAATTCTGTTTTTACATTTTTCTTGAATATGAAACATGAAAACAGATTAATCAGGAAAAAAATTCTTAAATAGAGTTTTTTTATTATATTATAATGTTTCCTTTACAGAAATTACAAGGAAAGTTGCTTGTTCATCTATATAGGATTCTAGGTCTTAAAGATTATACAATTAAAAGCCTATTGTATTAATTTACTGTTGTATATTTTCAGTTTTATTGCTAAAAACAAAATGTAAAAACTCCAAGTAACCAGAAATTTGTGTTTGTTTTTAACATAACCTTCAAGAAATGTAAAAACAAACTAATGGATGGCAATCCCACAATAATGTCTAATGAAATAATCAAACCAGGTTTAACAAAATTATCCCCTGCTTCACACACAAAATTATGGTCTACTTACCAAAATGCACACTTAGTAAATAAAGTTAACCAAGGTACTGAAGATGTATCTTTTGGAACTGTCTTCCCCGGTGCCACAACATTATCTGCCAAAGACACCACCACATACTTTTCTCGATGTTTCGAAATTAGACAATAGCGTAAAAGTAGTAGCCATATTATTCCACATATTCCTGGTAAAAAGAAAGCAGTAAAGTCATAAAACGATGTCTGTTGGAATTTTTTTTTTAGAAACTAACAATTAACCAACCAAATTCACTGCATTCATTAAGCATTCTAATGATTAGAAATAAAATCAAACAAGACAAGTCACTAATTTACTACCATTACAATTGATTCAACTACAATTTACATCAATAATCTCAAGTAACATATCAGGTTTTCTGTACAGATATTTTCTAATAAACACCTGCCTTTATTTTATTGTATAAATTTGTAAAACAATATTTTTTTAAATATTTCAAATCATTTTTTTTTTTTTAATTTCACATGAATTCTCACCTAAATACACATACATGGATTGTGATCAGTTTAAATAAAAAGACGATAAATACAGCAACACTAACACACAAGACCTTTTCCTCAATTATTCCTTTATAACAAACTGATTTCAAATATTTGTGTGAACAAAATTTCAGGAATTTCATCCTATTAAATATTTTGTGTATATCATGTTCAAATGCTGTTTTCAACCAGTGAGTCATGAAACAGAACACATTCATCCTTTAAGTTGTTATTGGAGAGAAATGGATCAATGAGGAGGTTCGATCAATTTTTTTTATGGCTTGCCAACAATTTGTGGATCATTTAAAGCCGAAACATATTTGGGATTGTAAGAATTTTTTTTCTTTTTGTGCAAGTGAATATCACGTTAACAAATTTTGTGAGAATAACAATGATTTTTTTCCAGACACAAGCCCTCCTGTTTAACCCATAATTGAAGTGAGGAGATGAATTAATATTTTTCCCCAAAGGTATTTGTTCACAAGTAAATGTAACAAATTTGACTGGAATTTGAACTCTGCTCTCTTATTTATCATTCTGAACCACTATGCCATTACACCATCTACACATCCACTGGGTGGTTCAAATAAAGATAAATCTTAAAAATTTAATTATCATTCAGCCAAAATGTTGGCTATAGTTCACATTTTCAGGACATAACTAAATTTTACAAATTCAAAACCTAATAGCCCAAACAATATAAATTATCCAGTACCAACTAAAATGAGTTTTATAAAATTCAGCTTGGTTTTACAGAAACCTTAGTGGTTGATAGTATTGTCACCAAAGTCTTGATCTTTGCTTAGGAAACAGTAATTTAAAGAGAAATCTGTTTTAAGACTGGCTCATATTGAAATTGTACAATTTGTTTGCAAATAGAACTTAAAAGGACTGACTTACCTGTAAAATAGAATGCACTGTGCCATCCATAGTTATCTAACAGCAAAGAGCCTATACTCCCGGTGAACAGGGTGCTATAAAAGAAATCAAGGAAAATATAGAGATTTAATTGGTCCAGAAACGATTTATTATTGATGGCATAAGAATTATTTATCCTTTTCAGGAATTTCTTTTTTAGCCGAAAAGAAAAGAAAAAAAGAAGCTTGAAACTTACCCAAGAAATGAGCCAGAAGATACAAAACTATATGTTAAAGATCGTTCTTGCTCAATCACTTTCCTTGATATGATACTTGTAAAACTAGGAAAATGAAAACCTGAAAAGATACAAAGGAATTCATTTTACAATCGGAAAAGAAATAATACTTCGTTTAGTTAAGCAGATTTCTTCTTTCTACCAGTCAACATACATGCAGCAAGAAGCATTTTCACCACTAAATGAGATAATTAAGATAAAATACAACGAGTTGTCTCCCTTGTCTCGAAACAGGAAATATTGAGTAGAAGGAGGGAGACGTCGTTTCTTGGAGCAAACTTTTTCTTTGTTCCTTTTTCAAGACAATTTGGCATATGTGTTTCCCCATACCCCACAAGCAAAAATTATTCACCAAAATACACGATCATGCTGCAGCCCTATTCAATTACTGGTGAAGTAAGATTTAAAAGGTTTCGATTCTAACCAGTTATTGCAAACGGAAAGTTAGTGATTATGTTAAAACTATGCCTCAAGTTGAAAAACTGACGAGCCAATTCTTTACGTTATTTACATTATTCGGACTATTGTCCTCATCTTTGTCGCCATATTTATTACAACGTTTCGGCCGTTGTACGCTCTGGCCTTCTTCAGGTGGTTGGAATGTCGAACTGAACCCTTTATTTCGCTCACTGGGGTAGACTGTTCTAGTTCTACGTGCCATGTTTATAGACAGCCAATTCTTTTTTTTTTTAGCAACATAGATAAAATCAATTTTTTTCACCTCAATTTCAGAACAAAGACTGCTAGCAAAATGTTACGAGTTTTTAACTTTAAATAAACTTTCATCAACAAAGTATCATCTTAAAATAAATTTAACACTTCACATCAACATTGCTTTTTTTGTTTTTTTCAAATGAAGTGCTCAGTTATTTTCAAATTCTATCATAAAAAGCTTGTAATATGACAAAAGAATTTGCAGTTAACTCAAATTTATTTTCTCAAGATCATTTCATAACATTTAATGTTTTCAGTTACTTATTTACAGATAGGATTATTTTTAATTTTGAGAAAGCTAAATTCATCTAGAAAATGATGTCCTATAAGGAATTGGTCATCTATTATATTCAAAAGAGTCATTATCATCTCAAGTATTAAAGCTAATAAACTTAATTATATTAAGTAATTTCTTCCCTGTTGAGCAAAAATGAAAACTTTGTCCACTTTTTCCTGAAAAAGGCTCGTAACAGCCTTAGCAACATAGCAAATGTTCAATTGTCTGAACAACTCTTGGAATTAGAGCAAATATTGACATTAATACTTTATACTAAAAATTATTAACTTTTGTATTGATGATTTTCATTACAAAGACAATTATAAAAACTATTGTACAAACCAATCACACACACACACTTACAAGGCGTTACTTCAGTGAAACAAGTGACTAACAAGTTCACTTTAGTTTTAAACAGAGTGGCTGGAATAAACAGGGTAAACAGAATTTTATTTTTAATAATTACAGTAATTGTGATAGAATGCTCAATCTAAATTAAGGGATGGAAGGAAAAATTCTCTTTGAATTTTTCTCAAAGAAAGAAAGAAAATCATTCCAGCCTGTCTTATTTAAAACTCAAAAGAAAAGAAAAAGATTTCCAGAAGGCATTATTTGTACTGACCTTGAAATATTCCCAGTAAAACCCGGGATAAAACTAAAATATTGAGTGTGACTTGTTTGTCTTTGCTTATATAAATAAGCTGAGGTGTCCAAAACGTAATAAGTGACCAAAATGCAGCAGCAATAGGAAGAACGACATCTCCCCCAATGCGATCACTCAGGTAACCACCAATGAACTGAGTCATAGTATAACCCCAAAAGAACGAAGATAAAACAGTGCCCTGAAAATAAGGTGGGAAAAAAAAAAGATAAGAAGCATTTTAGACAGTTTAAGTTTCTGTTAAACAAAATTCAGAAAAATCCATTTATACGGACAGGTACACTAGAATTCAGATGAAATTGCGAGTTCACCAACAACTGTAGTTGAAAAATTAGTTCAAGATCAATATTTTATATTAACATTACAAATATTAATGGAATTCTTCAAATTTATCACACTGAAGAGATTGTTACTGACATCAAGTATTTATCACATTCAAGACTCTTTTTCGTTTCTCAATGGGTTTTATAAATAAACTCTCAGATTCCTTAAATAAGTCTCCGCAGAGTTCAAGAGTTAGAAATCTACAAGTTTTAATTACATTATGGAAATATAGAATAACAAATCATTTATACAAATACTGACAATTGTTAAAGCTTATTTTGAAATTAAAATGCTGGAAAAAAATTAAGAGGTTCTTCATGTCCGCAGGCAGATAAGTAAAGAAAATAAATACTACAAACCGATTCTGTTTTATCCCAATGTAATTCTTTGGCCAGTGAGACCACACACAATGGCATGACTGTGCGGCACGCATATAACATGGCACCTCCACAGAATAACCCACACCCCCATTGGCGCTTCTCTTGTCTAAAAGGAAGAGAAAAAAAAAGTTAAATTAGAAATAACAGAAAATTTAATAGAAATATAAGTTTTGGGTTTTTTTTTTTTAAATTATATGTTATAAGAAATAAATTGCAAAAACTCAAATTGTTTGTTTATTATTAGTCTTGGGGGGTTTTCTGTGATTAAATGAACAATTAAATACTTTGATTTTTTTTCCACCACAGGTAAAATATGTAAAGTTAACAATTTGTTGAAGTCGGTCAATCTGTAGTCAGTTATTTCTTGCTTATTTGTCAAATGTACATTAATAAACAAGACAGCCATGAAATTTACATTTACCAAAAGTATTACTCCAGTACAGTTGAAAAGATCTTTATTACACAGTTATGTCATTCACATATAATATGTCCAGTGATTGCAAGTTTTATTATAGCAAGCTTGCCGTGTCTATTGGCAATGTGGCCAAAAGTGAAAAATTATAAAAATAAAATCTGTAAAGATCCAGACAGATTATAAATTACAAACAGAATAATCAAATGTTTTATATTTAATGACCAAATGACAACTGGCTTATTATGCTGAGCAATCAAAAGAAAATGTTCAGTGTATTAAATAAACATAATGAATTTACTTTTGGAACAATAATATACTGTATTTCTCAGCACCAAAGAAGCTCTTTCTTATCGACCCAGGCTAAAAGTTATTCCACACACGAGTCAAAAGTAGTGCCTAGAGCCATGTTAACATTTGTTGAGTAGATTATCAAGTTTCTTAGTTAATTCTTTTTGTCTTTGCTCTTTAATCCCTCCTCTGCAAATAAATGGTTAAACAGGTCTTGCCTTGATTTCTACCTTCTTATACATTGTAATACAAATAAAAAATAAAAAAATTCCAACTGACATCCATTAAAACAATAACAAGAAAAACAAAAACCCAAACAAAACAAAACATAAAATGTCGTCTAAATTACAAAACAATTAAAACAAAACTGACATCTCTTTTTAACAGATATATTTACCAAAATTACACAGAAATATTTTGATTAAATTTATTCAATAAAATTGCTATTGGCTTCAACCACAGCCTCCAGTCAACTTCAGAATCTCCTGCAACTCTTCTGGACGGTCTTGTTTAAGTGTGGTGAATGCTGCCATAATCTTTGCCATTACAAGGAGTTTTGTTGGTCTCTCGCTCAACTGCATCCTTCACATAATAATCAAGGGGGTTGCAGTCTGGGGAGTTAGGTGGCCAGATGTAAGGGGTGATGTCATAGAAATTTTCTGACAGCTATGACTAGGTTCTCCTGCTTGTGTGGCATGGTGCAGAGTCCTGTTGCCAGACATAGGGTCTTTCAGCAGCCATCCTCTTGACCCAGGGCAGCACTATCTCCTCTGTGTTGAATCTGAGGCCCTGTTGGAAGATGAATGGACGTATAATGTCACCATCACTAGTGATCACTGCAAACACCTTCGTAATCACCATTAGACTCCTCCAACTCTTTTTCAATCCTCTACACTGTCCTCAGATTGTCACACAAACACTCTGAAATGTTTTTATTGGAGCTTCCGGCATGAATTACAAGCAGTGCAGCATGCTTTTTCCAAATTCCTGGCAAAGTGAATTGACGCACTTTTTCTCACAGACAGTGCTCAACTGACCCTACTGTACTGTGCAGTCGACAAAATCAAAAACAAATAATGCGCCTGTGCAAAATGAAAAAAATAAAATGGTGACAATTTATTCAACGCTATATATATATATATATATATATAAAAAAAATAATGGTTGGTTATTACATTTTAATTTTATAAATTAAAATTTGGGATGTGTCCTCAATGTCAGGAAAGACATTCTTTCTTATTTTATAATTTCATTCTCCAATAACTTTTAGATTTCTCAGCAGCCAACTGCTCAAGGTGCCTTTTGAAATTCTCTTTCATTAAGAGAATTTTATAAAGACTGTAACTTGAAGTTGCATATTCATAGAAGATAGATGAACGAAATCTATCCAGCCAAGCTGTGACACCATTTGTCCAGTCTCCAAAGAAACAGGTTATCAAGCCTTATCCAAACGGTTACTGTCTTCAGTTGGCCTAACTCAAAGCAGTATTTGTTTGAATCAATCATTTGGACACCTCCCCTCTTACTCCCATCCACAAAGCATCATTTTCCTTGGATGATGAAAAATGGCCTTTATCAAGATTTGTGGTGGGTTGTTTTCCTGCATTTTACATTATTGTAAAAGTTTTTTTTTTTTGGCATCACGCCACAATCTGCTCAATCAATATGGATGTTACACATCAAAGTGACCAACATAACCAAACTGGTACAAGCCTTCAAGCTGATTTTGCAGATATTATGTTTGATAAAATGTTCATTTATCTCATCTAGAGTTGACCACTATCAATCTTAAACCCCACTTAGATTTATTTTTTCAAAATTATTTTAATCTGGAACAGATTTATAATCCAATCTTGTAGAGTACTCAATGTAAAATAACAGTGAATGCGTGATAATTTGAAGCACTGTTCTTGAAGCCAAAATGACTTTTTTGTTTTTTTTCAGTAGTTTGCTGATAAGCAGGCTTTGTGGTAGAATGCTCAATATCAAAAAAGTTTTTTTCACAATTTTATATATATATATATATATATATATATATATATATATAAAGAGGAATGCAGAGGACAAAATCTGCCAAATTTTAGTATCTTCCCATTCTACCACTGTGACTACGGAATCACTAAATGAAGGAAGATTAATAATGAAACATTTTTCATCAAGTTCAAACCAATAATTAATTCATTGCATAAATAGATTCTACCAAATTTCCTTATCATAAGCAACATATATAACCAGTTACATCCCTTGATTTTTTTTTAAAAATCATTTGTTCAAAACCTAATCATGAACACGTGGAGATACAGTTAAAAGTTTTTTTTAAGAGTCAAGTGAAACAGAGTCAAGTGAAGTGTGTGTGTGAGAGAGAGAAAAAATGAAATTGTTAGAAAGATTCTGTACAAAAACTTGTATAGACTAAAATAAAATTGGGAAAAAAAAAGGCACCTAATATTTATATTTATTTATAAAATATGTTTTTTTACAGAGAAAATTAAAATTAAAACTTTTTTACTTATAATTGGATTGTCAGTGTTTTTTTTTTTTCTTCGAAAAAGATAATTTGTAGTTTTTTGGGTTTTTTTGGGGGCTGAGTGGGATGTTGGTAAGAGTGTGTTTTGGTTTGGAAGATGTAAAAAGGAGATATTGTCAAGAGTCAGGCTTAAAATATATGTCGCTTTCTAATTTAGTGTTTGTTTTTGTTATTAATATATCTAGAAAAAAGAAAAGAAAAGAAAAAAAAAGGAATTTTTTTTTATTGGTGTATTCCATAGTGAATTGTATGTTAGGATTTATATTATTAATGGATACTTGGAAGATCTTTAGTTTATTCAGACTTTCATTCCACAATGAAACAACCATCTAGATATATATTTTCCAGTTTTCTTTTATGTTGCAACTGAATTCATTCCTATAGATTTCAGAGGTTCTTTCATAGGTTTTTAGTTCATGGTATCCCATGACTAGGTTGGCATATGTTGGTGCAAGCTTTGTCCCCATGGCTGTTCATGATTTTTGTCGGTTGGGTGTTTTGTCAAACATGAAATAGTGTTTTTTTTTTGTTTTTTTTTTAAGATGAATTCAAGGCCTTCTATGATGAAATTTCCTTTGATATGATTTGGTCGTTCATAGGGAAACATTTCTAGCCAGTATTTTATGGCCTCTATTCCATAGTCATGTGGGATGTTGGTATAGAAGTTCACAGCATCAATTGAGACCATATAAGCATTATGGTTTATCTCAGGCAGATAATTCAGAAAATCTAGATCATCTTGAATGAAGCTCCAAACGTGTTTGATAAGAAGTTTCAATAGGATGTCTAGAAAATTGCTTAGACTGTGCATCTCGCAAATTGGGACTGCTATTATAGGCCTTAGTTTTAGGTTGGTTGGTGCAGGTATATTCATGCGACCAGTTTTTGTAGTATTGCATGTTTCATTAAATAGCTTATGTTTGTGTATTTTGGGTAGTCCATAAAAATTGTTTTTTTATTTATATCTAAAGTTTGTAAGGTAGGCATGTTCCTTAGAAGTAAAACAGCCTCAGTATGGGTGTATTAAATTGATGAGGGTTTTTTTTTATCATTTTGTTAAGTTGGTATTCTCTGGATTCTTAATAGTATGTATCGTCCTGTAGCATATTTTGTATGATGCTTGTATACTGTTCCATGTCCATAACAACTGTGCCTCCTTCGTCTGCTTCTTTTATAACAATGTTTTTGTCCAATTTTAGGTCATTTAGTTGATTCCATTGTTGTCTGGTGAAGTTGGACTTTGTGGCATTTCTAGTTTGTCAAATGGGAAGGTGTGTGTGTGTGTCCACGTCATTAGAACGTTCGCTTTCTGACCACGAGTCCTGGGTTCAAATCTCATCAGTGTTGATTTGTCAGGAAGGTAACTTTTTGATATCAACGGTGTGGAGGCGGTGATCACAGTGTGCAGCACCTTTGGAAAGCACCTGAAAACCATACCAAGCCTTGTGAGTGAAATTGGGTACACTAAACCCTGAGGGAGCCATTTGTGGTTGTGCTAGCAAGAAGTCACAAGTCATCGTGACAGAGTTTGAGCGTGCTAGCCTTGCTCAGACTGTTGATCAAACACCCTCTCCCACAAACTGCAACTAAGGCCTGCTCAGTATAGTTATAGTATAGACCACAGGTGGGCTCTCTGGGTGTTGAACAAACACAAATGTGCCTGATTAGATGCCTGAAATGGGGATTAGCTAGCAGCCCCAGTAGACAGGCATCCTCAGATACAAGTGGCCAGCCGATAGATAGATAGATAGATAGATAGATTTCATTCAAACATGGTTTTCCCCAATTTTCAAATAATGATATGCATGTGCATCAAAATTATGGATAAACTGTCAAATGTACTATTTTTGTTTAAGTACCTTTGTCTGCCTCAGTCATTATCAAGAACTGGGTGATGTCAGACAAGAATTTCTTGGCTGCATCCAGATATTTTTTTTAGTTTGAACACTGGGATTCAAATTAACCCAAAGTAATGTCATGTCAAAGGGTTGCACAGAGATAAAAAGCACTGAAGAAGAATGCACTAGATACTTACATATTATTTTCTATGCCTACTAAATATTTTATACACACTTCAAGATAATGTCTGTCATGAAAGATATTTAATATGTGTCATTTCATTTGTGCAATAACGATTTCTAGAATTTCTAGTATTTTCTTGCAGTGCTTGTATTTTGTTAATTAGTAATATAATACTATACAAAAAATTGCCTCAAATATTACTTCCTTGCACCTTTGGGATTTGGATCAAACAAAAATATGCCAATTTTCTTTTTAAATGCAAGCTGCTAGGAGAGCTATCCCAGTAGAATCAAAAGTGACCTTTTTGAATGAAAAATAAAATCAAACTCTCCTAATGCCATCTAACATCTTCTAAAATTTAGATATTCTCAAACAAGGTCAACCTTTTAATATTTGTGGATCCAAAATGCTAAACTATTACTAAATAATGTTGCAGCTGACATGTGTTTTAGATATTCTGCCAGAGATGGCATTACTTAATCTATTATAATAACGACAACAACAAGAGTAAAAAGGTGCAGACGTGCACGTAAATACCTCCATCAAGACAGATATATATGAAAACATGTACAAAAATAAGACATTCACAACTAAACGGAAAATAAAAACAAATAGAATTTAAAACAAACATGACCTTGAAACATTTGGGAATAGGGCAATAAATATCAACAATTAGAACTCTACTGAGAACCTCTACCATAGTGATGATTGTCTGTTATTATTAGCATGTTCAATTTTTATCAGGTAATATCCTATTATAGTATAATTTCAATTAAACTTGGTAAATATCTACTGCTGTACTTGTAACATTACTTTATATAATTGGTATTAAAGACACATTGTTATTTTTTAACAATGATATGAAAAAGATAAAATTCCATGAAAAATTTTACAAATATCTTACTGAATCTTGCTAATATATTTTTTTTTAAGTTGTAAGGATCTCTTCAGTTATAAAAGGAAGACAGAGACACTAAATGATTGTTAAATTCATTGGTTGGTAGCAGATGTTTTATTAATCACTAAAATATTTACGCTTGGAGTAGATAAATTTACAATTGCAGTATTTATTCAATATCAGCTACTGTTATCTCAAATATACATCTATAGGTAGGTATGAATAGGAATTGAGGTTAAAATATATCAATCAATTAAGCACACAAAAATGATAAAAATAGTTGATAGCACTTTTAAGGTAATAATGGCAATAAAATAGGCAAGAAATTCAGCTATTAAAAACAAAGAGATGAAGGTATTATTTCATCAATAGATTATAAGTATAAACTGAAGTATTTCAGGTCTGATTTTGAAATCCTTTGAAAGCTTAGAGTTACTGCTAAAATCAAAATTAGCTTCACTAGTCAAAAATTAATATTAATGATTGAAAATGCTTCATATAATAAAATCTAAGGTGAAAATAGACGCAAATTAAAAATTAACAATGCTTAACCTCAAAAACATTAATGTTTAGTATATGATTCACACCAGGAAATCTAACATTGTCTTGAATCAATATAGAACTTTTGTTCTAAGAGAAGTTGATATACAATGACCCCAATATGTACTGGGCTCACCCTAATAAATACCAAAATAGAGTTTGCATTTAATGTTACACCAGAGCATAGGAGAATTGTATATAGGAGAGCCTGCTATCTCTGAGCTTGGTGGATCTAGAAGATATACCTTGGTGCATGTACACACAAAAATAGCATCCCAAAGAAAGGACCTGACAGTCTTGGTTGGCATCTCCTTTACCTTAAGCCCACCTTGGCATCAGGCAGTCTCCAACTTTTAACTGAAGTTCTGATTGATGTTGCAGCTCTTTTAGGCCGCAAGTCATATTGTGTCCACTTTGCCACTGGAACTTGGTCCTCTAGAGTCAAGTTACTGAGGATGATGGTCTGCGCAACCTCTTCTTCACCCTAATCTCCTCACGTGCAGGATTCTGTTCCATCCCCCTTTCTAGTTCTTCTTCTTCTTACCAAATTCCAGAGTCCCACAGCAACACCAGAGAAGCCAGGTGCATCAAATGGGTTAATTTGAAAGGTGACCTCATAGGATGTCAGTGACTGCACCTAATATGTAAGCAGGTGGTTGACCCAGCTGCAATCAGAATGTGCACACATGGGACAACTAGATGACAAGATATACAAGCAACCCACCAGAAATAAAAATAAAAAAGTAAAAGAAAGAAGTCTCTCACATCTACATGAGAAGAAGAATCTATGTTTGAAGAAATCCCAAAGTCACACACCCACTTGTTGATATTAATTGAAGGAGTCCAAAGGTGAACAGTTTCCTGTATGAGAGTTTGTACAATGGTAACGTTGAAAAGTTTAATTGCTTAAGAACAACATGCAATTAAAGTCATTCCAAACAATATTAGCAAAAACAATGGATTTATTTTTAATCTGATACTTTTATTACTTCAAACATTATTGTAGTTGAACCCATCTTTGAAATGGACACATTTTTATTTTAAACACTCACTTGAGAAATCTTAAAGAAAAAGTGCTCTTCAGCATTGTCTTTATTAAGATTTCTATAGTGTATAGACTGATAGATGTAATGCACTCTGCTTAAAATAAAAATGGGAGTCTATTTCAAACATGGGTAACCACTAGAAATAATTTTTAATGTAATAAAAAAAAGAAAAAGAAAAAGAAAAAAAATGTTGGATTAAAAATAAATCCATTAATTCTTCAGAAATTGTTTTGTTTATGTTTCAGATAAAACTGAGTAGATACAAGCTTCCAAGAAAAATCTGTACAGGGAAGTGTGCATTCCTTAAAAGGGAAAATAAAACCTTGCTGGGCTATGATGCTCTCCATGGCTGAGTTGTCTAAAGCACACCAGATAAAACAATGGTTTCTCCTACAAAGGGGGAAGCAAGTTCAAACATTGCCAGAGAGCACATTTTCTTTAAGATTTATTCTGAGCACACTGATAGACACAATATACACTGTTTAAAATAAAAATAGGGCATCTATTTCAAACATGAGTATCCACTAAAAACATAACATTTGTTATATATATATATATATATATATATTATATAAAAATAGTTTTCAAGACCATCATTTACAGAGGTATATCAATTGGATTCATTATAGTGAAAGTATTAAAGAATATCGTATTAACTAGTATCTCACCATTTTATGAAAGAAAACTAATGACCCAATTTGACTTTTATTCTGATAAATAGTGTAACGATAGCATGTAGATGATCAAACAACTTCAGCATATTGCCTACCTGTCCAAACTATCTTCCAAGTTCTGACTCTGCTGAATATAGATGTGTGCCTTAAATATGTTTGGAGAAGATCCCGATACCCAATCAGTTCAAACCTCATCAAGAGTACAATGGGGAGGAAATGAGAGCTCCAATCTTTTCCTAGACTGTTCCGCATACATACAAGCACAGATGTGGAGAGATGGGCACTTATTATTTACACATTTCATACTGCGTCCAAAAAATGAATCTACTAAGAGAGAACAACATTTCTTGTTTTCTCTCCAGAGACCAGCATGCTGACAATACAAGTATTTATAGTTGGGTTAAGAAAGATCTTGAACAAAAAAAAAAAAAAATCTCTACCAAGTGTTCCAAGAAGTAGGATTTAAAATAAACCTTTCCAAAACGGAAACAATGATATGGAATTGGAATGAAAGCAGTGATAGTGTGTACCCTGAATCCATCATAAAAATTCAAGATGAGGAATTACTAAATACTTTGGATACCTCACCATATGGATCAGTTATAACATTTAGTATAAGAGAAGGGGAAAACCGAACATAGAATAGGCTAAGGGTAATTTTATCCAACACTGCAAGATACTACAAAACCTTGTCCTATTCTTAAATACGGAATCAGACAGAGACTTTCCTAAGGATGTCATGCATGGCAACCAACACATCCAGAAAGGTCTAAACAGTCAATTGTATGCAACTACTTTCCCAGAACATTGATTAAAAATAACTTTAGTAATCCTGCAGGTCTTAGAGAGGACCATCCTTCTACAAAACTTTGTGAACTGGCACTACAGAATTAACAGCAGCAATAACTAAAATGGATAGCAACTTGAAGAGAAAATAACAATCAAGATGTTAACACTAAATTGCTTCAAACAAAAGGAAGCTTCCATCAATACTGGAAAGAGCAATAACAGTGGACGTAAACTTATTTTCCTGAAAAATTGATTAATAGATAGATTTTATAAATTTCAAACAAAATTAGTACCGAATGCCAAATGTCTCCATATAAGGAAACATATATATATATATATATATATATATATATATTAGTAGTGGTGGTGGTGGTGGGGGGGGGACAAATATTCATACATATACAAATTTTTAATTTATTGTATTTACAACTAATGAATAAACATACTTTTCATATAATTAATTGTACGCAGATGTGTAATAACTAAATATGTATAGAAAACAGCAAATTTGATTTACTAGAAAAGAAATACCATTTATCCAGTTTAATGGGCAAAAAATGTATTTGTACAATGTAAATTTCAGATTTAAAAATTTCTAAATTGCTTTAATACTCTAGATTATTCAAGTAGAATATTCTAGAATGTTCCAGCAATGTTATCATTGGTTATTTTTAGCATAAAAGAAATACAAACAGAACATTCTGATATTCATGCAAGGTTATCATTATGGCAAAAGGTAAAGAATTGACAAATTCACAAAAAGCTCTGGAGAGAAGGTAAAGTTACAAGAAAAACTCAGACAACCTGAATATTCTATTTACTACCATTAGTTCATTCACTGCAAGGTATAAAAAACTTGAAAACCAAAGAACAGGTGCTCCACAGAAGATTTGTTAAAGATCTTCAAGGAAATTTATCCAAAATCCAATGGTTACTCATCAAGTGTTGCAGGATGATTTGCTTTCATCAGGAATCTGTGTCACTAAAAGAACACTAAGCAATGAAATTCATAGGTACAATTTAAAGTCATGCTCCCCTCGGTAAACTCTATTGCTATTGAAAAGATGGAGAATAAAAGGATAAGGAAAAATCATATTGAGAAAGAGAATTATGGGCAAACAAAACCAAAATTGAATTGTTTGGAGGTAATTCTAGAAACCAAGTATGGAGGAAACATGGCGAGGTCTTCAAACGAAAGAACACAGTTCCAAAAGTGAAACTTGGTAGTGGCAGCATTGTGGTTTGGGGATGCTTTTCTGCAACAGGTACTGGCAACATATCAGTAACTGATAGAACGAATGCCACAGCTTATCAAAATATTTGGGAAGCAAATTTAATGATTTTAGTTAAAAAATCTTCAACTTCCTCCTGACTGGCTCATCCAACAAGATAATGTTCCTAAGCACACTGCAAAATCTTTAAAGAAATGGTTTGCTGAAAATAATGTAAATATCCTGAAATGGCCAAGTCAGTCCCCAGATTTAAACCCAATCCAGAATCTGTGGCGTTATTTGAAAATCCCAGTCTAATAGAGAGCTTCAAAAAACATCCCGGATCTGAAGACCATATGTGAAGAAGAATGGAACAAAATACCAACTAAAATTTGCAAATCATTAATTGTGAACTACAAGAAGAGGTTGGTTGCTGTAGAAGTGAATAACGGCCATTCTACAAAGTATTAAATGAAGATTATCTTTTCTTTTTTATATTGTATGAATACTTTTTTTCAGCCATTAAAATAGATATGTGGGATTTATTTCTATTAAATCAAAATCTTTTGTTTTCTATGCATATTTAGTTATTATGCATCTGTGTATAGTTAATTATATGAAAAGTATATTTATTCATGAGTTGGAAATAAAATAAATTAAAAATTTCTATGTGTACAAATATTTGTTTCCCCACCCACTGTATATTTCATGAACAAAAATCACACTCTGGGGATTTTCCCAGGGTATATTTTCCATTATTTTTTTTTTATGAATTAAAAAAAAAAAAAAAAAAAATTCAAGTAAGTAATCTCTCCCATATTTGCAACACCAAATTGAGTGATACAAATAAACATGTTACGCATTTCAGAGTGCACAGATATTACACTCTGAAGCTGGAAAGAAATGCCAACCCATATATATGATCGCCATTTTGGTGGTACTATCTTAAATAGCTTTCTTATGTTTGTATTAGTATAATTAACATGATTGTTATACCCACAACATTTCGGCTATTGTATCCTCTGACCTTCTTCAAGTGTTTCTCATACTCAGTATCCTTCTTGGAATGTTTGAACCAAACCCTTTATTCAATCCACAGGCATAGATGGCTCCCCCCCCCCCAGTATAATAAGTATGAGAACTATCTACCCCTGTGGATTGAATAAAGGGTTCAAGTAATGAGTATATCAATCAAGAAAAAGGATTTTTGTTCAAATGGAAAGACAATAATGGTAATTGCTCATCTAAAAGAGTCCAATGCAAATTATAGGATTTTATGTTTGTAAAGTAATAAAATATGTATGTATACCCCATCAGTTTCTGTCTTTCTCTCTATGAAAGTAGTAACCTTCTCGCTAATCCTTTTATCAATAGAGATGTAATCATGGTAATAATTAGATTATAATTTATCAGTTTCTCAAATCCAACAAATTATTTAAACTGAGAAAAATTTTTTTAAAAATAGGATTTATGAAATAACATTATTATGATACATAACTTTTAAATATATACAATGTTCTGACTCACTGACATCCCTATGGGCAATATCTATTGACAGTATTTTTTCTTGTACAGTTTAGGATTGAGTGACATTATCTCACCCATAATATTCTGAAATGAACCAAGAATGGAGAAGGAAACCATAAAATGGCATAGTTAGTAATAATACTACCACAGCTAACCACTTGCAGGTTATTGTCATTTCAAAGATGACTAGAAACCTAATACTGCAGATATTTGTTGAAAAAAGGCAACCATTGCAGGAGGTCAATTCTATGAAGCCACAAGTGAAAAAAAGAAAAAAAATGGCCGACTGAAGTAAACATGGAACAGCTCCACCACTCAAAAATTAATTTCCTCTAACAGGCCTCAAATGCAGCTTTATGCCAAATAGTAGCAATCGTTTAAAAGTTGGTATGGTTGTCACATTCTCTAGTGTTTTATAATCAAAATGAAGAGTTCATTTATTATCCTCGCTTAAATGCTGCCTTTGGTGGTCTCTCCTTAATGTTGTCACATTTTTTTTTAATGGAATTTGTATTATATGCAAATGCTAATTAATAAAATATCATCATCAGTATCACGTTAGACTGTCAGAATAGAGAGCAAAAAAAAAAATTATCAAGGGAAACTACTATAATTTGCAATTAATAGAGCAGGAGTTATCTTAAACATCAATGACACTTGAAAACTGGTGGTCTGATTGAACCAGAAATACATTATACTCCTAAGTTAGAGTAATTTGACAGTATTGCATTAATAAAAATTCTGTTACAATAACAAAACAGAGACTGGATTGTTATAATACACATTTTTTCCTTTTATTATACAATGTATTTATTGCCTAGCATTAACACTGACTGAAACACACACAATATATATATATATATATATATATATATATATATATATATATATATATATATATACACACACACACAAGTAAGTAAGATGAGAACAAAGAAGGTATAATTCCAACATTGATAACATTTAAAAGAAGGCTCAATACAAAGTAGAGCAATATTCTTTATTTTAGGATATTACATCGAAAACATGTCAAAATCGCTACACAATTGAAATCATGTTTCGATGCTTATCAACACCTCTCATCAGGAGATTCTAAATTACTGGTAAGTGAATGATATATTCAGATTTAAAAGCAAAATACACCCTCTTTTTACAAAAAAAAAAAGAAAAGAGGGGGTGAATATAAGGTTTGTGGGCTTTACTCAAATCAACCAATCAAATATGGCCTACATTAAATTTAAATCAAGGGAAGAAGCAAGAATTAAGAAATGATTTTCTATATTTGAAATCAATGGCAGCAACAGATGTCAAACAGGTGTGGATGTAAATGGATACATATTGTACATTAATCAATGTCATTTCTTAAGAAAAATTAATTGATAATCTTATAAAATGCTAGACAAGTTATATGCTTTGTGAGTTCCATACATAAAAAAACATTTTTATAGTTGATAAATAAATAGCTTAAGAAACCAGTAAATAATTTAAATCTATAAACTTACTTGATAAATATGCGACTGTTGACTAAAGATTTTTTTTATATAAAGTGTTAATAAAAATAACAAAATCAGTGCAAAATGTCAAAATACCAATACATCCATACAATGTGTTACTAACACTACCAGGAGATTAATACAAAATTATATTAAATCTAAATTAAACATACCAACAAAAAGATAAGTCATATACAGTGCAACACAGTTCAACTAAAATTTAAGAAAAAGTACTGTCAAATTCCAAGTCTAACTGAATTGTAAAGTAAAAAGGTAGACCGTGTTTGCTACTTACTGTTAACTCGAATCTTTGTTTTAATAAAGCATTTTTATCAAAGAACCTGATAATTTGCAATTTTTCATGTAAACACAGAAAACAGGGTTCATGTAAGGATCTATATGCCCTTACCATTTTTAAAATTTTCCAGTTCACCTTAGGAATTTTATTATTGTCTTTCAAAGTGCAAAAATATTTTTCAATATTCTACTTATACAAGATAAACTACCAAAATCAAGGAAAAAAAATAATTTTATGTTTATAGACTACATCCATGATTATAAAGAAAATGTTCCTTTTCACTTGTTGACCAGAAAAACCTTGAATTAAAAACATGTAAAAACAAGATTACATTCAGTTTAGTATCAATTATAACAAGTGACATTTGGCATTGATTTTCAATCAATACTCAGAAAGCCACTTGAGCTTTTCCATGCAAAAGCCTAGCACAGTGTGTGTGTGTGTGTGTGTGTGAGTATGTGTGTATACAGGGCGAGAGAAAGTCATCTATGTGTCATGTCTCTTCACACAACTTCCTGTCCTTGTCTGCCTTTTTGCTATCTCTCCTAATACCTGATCTGTCAACCATTTATACAAGCTCATTAGTTTATTTGCTGCTTTTCTCTGTCCCTCTCGTCTTCAATATGTCCTGCGAGTGTTAAATTTTTCGATGCCTCTTTCCTCATTATGTGACTAATATTATAATGGTAATTGTCCTATGTTAACTTCAGTATTTTGTTTACAGGACTAGAATTTTATTTTTTATGATGAAGAAAGGGCAGAATTTGTCCTTTTTATAACATTTCAAGTTTAACAGAATGCAATTAATTTCTATTATACTGAAATTTTTCCAAAAATGAAAATTATAATTTCAGTCAAATCAAATTTCTCTTAAAACAACTCTACAAGTTGGAGTCAAAATTAAAATTGTCTTATAAGCATCACTTGGCAATTTAAACTGACAGGTATAATTTGAATTTCCTAAAGTGTTTAAAATCAGACTCACTTATGAACTTATTGACAATGCAATGCCTGGCAGATGAAAGAATGTCTCAAAGAAAAACTTGGAAAAAAAAAAAGAAAAAAAAAAAAGTAATTTATTTATTGAATTGCTCTTGAATTTTATAACAAATAAATATATTATGTTTTATATATTTAACCTTCCATTTCTTATTCATAGACATACTGCAGGTTTATATATTACAAAAAAAAAAAAAAAAAAAAAAAAAGTTGAAGTCCACTGACAGAAAATAAAGTCGCAACATCCTGAATGCATACTTCAATTTAATCAATATTAAACGTACAGGTACTATTACTGGATTACAGTGTGTGTGTGTGTATATATATATATATATATATATATATATATATATATATATATATATATGTGTGTGTGTGTGTGTGTGTGTATGCATACATGATTGTCACTTCTTTACAGAAGGTAATCTCTTCACTTGGTAGCTTTTTTTTGTATTTTTCATTCAGAATTTTTTTTTATTTGCATTATTTATATGTGAGCTAATGCTCTTAAGTTCAGCAACAAACTTACAAACATTGTCACAAAACTCACACAAGTAACCTGCAGGTCTTTATTGTAAGGTTTCATTCACAGGAGTTTGTACCTGAGCTCTCTAGTGTGATTACACATGACTGACAGCCGCCAGTCGCCAAAAAGATGAAAACACAAATACTGCAAGCGTGTTGGTGTTCTAACAGCTGTTGAACCGATTCTATTTCTGCCTTCCTAGTGGCGCACTTTTTGTTGGAATACTCAATTCTCTTCTACTCAAAATTGTTGCAGCATTCCCAAATCAACATTCTCCCGTAACAGTTTCTCCAGTCTCCAACATTAACACCAAGAGTCTTTAGGTTACATTTAATTACATCCTCAAAACATTTTTTGAGTGTATGAGTGAGTCAATTACTTTGTACCAACTCAGCATAAAAATGTCTTTTGGGCAATCTGCCATCCTCCATATATGTCAGATGACCTGTCCCAGCACTTTTGATTACAGAGAAATAGTTTCTAAATGCTGGTTAGGTTTGCATGCTAAAGGACTTCTGTGTCTGGTTTACAAGACTGCCAATTGGTGTCACAGATATGTCTACGGTAAAAACACCCTAAGACCTTAATGTATCTTTGATAGGTCGTCCATGCTTCAGAGGAATGTAAAATATACATGCATATACAATACAAGCATAGGTTCTAAAATAAGGGGTGTATGAGCATTACTCAGACAGGATATTAATTCTGTACATCTTCCTTTGGTATTAAGTTTAGTTCATTACATTCACTTAAGTGCAAATACTCTTGAGAAAGGTATGAATTCATTTCCCCACAATCTATGGGTTAAATAGTAGAACTTGTAACTACAAGAAGTTGTCTAATATTTTGCTGAACATGTTGAATAGCATGAGCATTATGTGGGCAGGCATTATCCAGCTGAAACAGCACATTTGTCTTCCTGTTGCAGGAATGACAGCTGAACAAGTTGACCTATGTTCTGGATATACATGACACAGATGTGGCAATATTACTTCCACAAATTGCCTTCAGTCTGTTGTTAACAGGGGAAAGAAATGACTTGTTAGTTTTAACACCACTAACACTAAACTCTCTTTTAATCATCTTAGAGAATTTTTTTTTTTTTTAACCTTCAGGAGAGTGACTTGTTGCACCTTTTCAGTCTAAGATTTTCCACTAACATGAACTGGAATGATTATATCAAATCAATTGCTGGATATTTTGCTTGGAAAATTGGTTCACCAGGTCATACTAGACAATTTTTCTCACCAGAATCTATCTTACATATTTATAAGTCTACCATTCATCTGTGCATTGAATAATGTTGCCACATCTGGTCTGGTGCATCTGCTATGTATCTAGTAATTCTTGACAAAATCCAAAGAAGAATCTGCAATGTTATCAGTCCTGACCTGACATCTTGGCTTCAATCATGCACTAATTGTAGACATAACAGAGGTGAAAGCCATGGAGAATAGAATAGTGTCAGTCTTCATAGTAGACAAGAAGCAAAACCAGATCCTCAAACCAACCAAAGAATACCACATCAGTGTTGTCAGATGTGGGAGTACAAGTTCAGCAGATCATTAAATGACAGGATCTCTCGATGTGGTACATACTCCTGAAGATTGCATGGCAGTCACAAAAAGAGATCTTCAGAATAAAGAGTGTGCCATACAAGTGGAATAAGAAGCACAAGGAAGAATAAGGAGTGGTGGTTTATGAAGTCCCAAGTTTCATTATGGTCCAACAAGTTGCTTTGGTACCTTCTTTCAAAAATATGGTGAAATTGTAGAATTAAAACTGAACAGAAAAATGAGCAAATGGTAGAGATGTGCAGTTTAACCAAAAAACCAACTTTTTTTTCGATTTCATCTTCATACTGTGGAATCACATCGAAATTTTTTTTACGAAATTAAACGATTTCGGTTTTTATATCACTACTGAGTGACCATATAAAATAAAAATAAAAAAAACAACCCTAACCTAAGAGGGAAATTAACAAGACATCTAAAAGGAAATTCGTTTTTGTGCAAATTAATAATGTAAAAATAAAATTACAACTGGATACAGGATCTGATATCATTATCATAAATGAACAGACATGGAGAAAAATGGGTAAACTCAGTTTATTGATGTCCGATAAAGTTGTGCATGGAGTCTCGGGAAAGAGATTGAACTTTTTGGGTGAATTCAGCTGTAATGTTTCTTTTGTGGGAAAAACCAAGAAAGCTGTGATGTCTGTATTAAAGAATACTGCTAATTTGTTTGGAACAGACTGGATTGCATTATTTGATCTCTGGACTTTCCAATTAACTCTTTTTGCAACAAGATAAATGTTATTATGACTGGTACTAATATAGCAACTGAAAGAGAGTTTTCCAGAAGTTTTCTCAGAAGGTCTAAGGACATGCACAAAAACTAAAGCTAAGTTTGAGTTAAGTGGCAGTGTTACATTCTCCTTTAAGCCAAAAAAGAGTGTACCTTTTGCAGCCTTAGATCTATTTAATAATGACTTGGACAGGCTAGAAAAATTAGGTGAAGAATAATAAAATCCACATATGTGCTGATTTTTCAATGTGGTTAAATGAAAGTTTAAAAAAAACATAACTACCCATTACCAAGTCCAGTGGAAACTTTTGCCAAACTGAATGTAGGTAATTTTTTTTTCCTAAATTGGACCTGTCAGACACTTATCTACAAGTACTAGTGGACAAAGACTGTTCAAAACTATTAACAATTAACACTCATAGAGGGTTATACAAATTCAACTGACTTCCTTTTGGTATAAAGGTAGCACCAAGAATATTCCAACAAATTATGGATACTATGCTTGCCGATTTGCATTGTGCTCATGCATATTTGGATGACGTACTTATTAAAAGTAAGACCCGAAAGCAACATGTGGAAGATGTAAGAAAAGTATTTGAGAGAATTAAGGAATATAGTTTTAAGATTAGTGAAGGAAAATGCAAATTGTTTATGCCCAAACTTAAATATTTAGGACAAATTATCAATAAAAACACTAGATGACTGGATTCTTCAAGGGCCACCGCAATAAAGGCCATGCCCACTTGAACAAATGTAACAGTTACAAGCATTTTGCTATTTACTATATATATATATATATATATATATATATATATATATATAAACACACATACCCCAAACATGCATGAATTAAGAGAACCCTTGAATAACCTGCTAAAGAAAGAAATTAAATGGAATTGGACAGATAAATGTCAATGTGTTTTCGAAGAGATCAAGAAAGTCTTATCAGATTTGTCATTAGCTTATTTTGATCCTAAAGATAGTGGTTGCATCAGATGCAAGTGATTCGGGTATCGGAGAAGTGATACTACACAAATATAAGGATAAAACAAATAAACCATTAGCTCATGCTTCAAGATCATTATTGCAGCTGAAAAAAGCTACAGCCAAATTGAAAAGGAAGAATTGGGCATCATATTTGCTATGAAAAAGTTTCATAAATTCATACATGGTAGAGAATTCATACAGACAGACCACCGTCCATTATTGCCGACATATGGATAAAAAAATAAAAAATGTTCCCACACATACAGTGAATAGACTGCAGCGCTGGGGAACTATCCTATTAAACCATAGTTATAAAATGGAGTTTCTACCATCCAAAAAATTAAGTCATGCAGACGGATTTTCTAGACTAATACCAAAATTCTGCAAACCACTTGAAGACACATTAATTGTGGCGAAAAGGGCCGAAAATGAAATTAATAATGTATTATACAATACTGTAAGAGAACTGCCCATAAAATTGGAGGAAATAATAATTAAGTTGGAAAAAGATGACTTTATTATGAAAATGAAGCAATTAAGATTTAAAGGAAAAAATATAGGTAATTTTCATTGTGTAATAATGTACTTATGTATGCAGAAAGAATTGTGATACCAGCATTATTGCAAAAACAAATGTTAAAAGGAATTTCTAGAATGAAATCCTTAATGAGGTGTTATACTTACTGGCCAAAAATGGATCAAGATATCGAAAAATTAATGAAATCATGCAGAGGTTGTCCTCTGGCAGCAAAGTCACTACCTATCAAAATTCAACCTTTGCTGAAAACCCATATGCCACGGTCCAGACTACATATAGACTTCACAGGACCGTTAAATGTAGCATACTATCTAGTGGTAGTTGATAGTTACACTAAATGACCAGAAATATTGAAATGTAGAAGACCAACTACTGTGATAACAATAAATTTCCTACAGGAGATTTTTGCAAGGTTCAGTGTTCCTGACAATCGTTTCAGATAACAGGACTTAATTCATGTTTAGTGAATTTGAGTTTTTTGCAAATCATTAGCAATAGAACATATTACAACTCCTCCTTATCACCCAAAATCAAACGGACAAGCAGAACAGTTTGTCGATACTTTTAAAAGGGGTGTGTGTGTGTGTATGTATGTATGTATATGTATATATATATATATATATATATATATATAAGAAGGATACGATTCAGATGAAATAATGCTACAACAATTTTTGAGTATTTACAGAATAACACTAAACCCGAACACAGTGTTTGGAATATCACCTGCAGAGTTGATGTCCACCAGGGAGATTAAGTCTGTATTTAATAACAGAACAGAAGACAAGAACATCAAGGAATCAAAATAATATAAATATTTTAAACCTAGTGATAAAGTGTTTTTTAAAATGTACTAACGTGGAAAAGAATTCTAGGAAGATGGCATTATAAAAAAAAAAAAAAAAAAAAAAAATCAGAAAAATTATATACATGATATAGGGACAAAAGGTTGGAGCATAAGCAACACCTTAATCAGTTAAAACGGAGATTCACTGATTTAGTAGGTCCATGAAAAAAGGTACCAATGGAAATATTGTATGACATATTTGACGTACCGACACCATCAGAAATTAGTGAACCAAGGAGGTAGAGTAAAAGAAAAAGAACAGCAACGGAACATTTGAATACTGAATCAAAGCTGAAGAAAACTCCAGGGGAAGTCATCTCAAAGTGGATGTGTTATATAAGAATATAGTGTTGCTGCTGACACTGGAGTTTGAACATAGATCGCTAGTGAGCAAACACAGGCGATCCCATTATTGAATTAAGTAGACCATGTGACCATAAAGGAAATATATATATAGGAAGTCGCCTGACATCTAGATTGATTGCTATTTCTAGTCTATCCTCTATACTATACGGATCACTATTTCTATTACATCCTCTATCACTATACAGACTGCTATTCTCTACTCTATTCACTATACTATTTCTCTCTCCAGATCACTATATGGTGATTACTATTCGAGCGAGTATTACTGAGCAAGTACTATTAGTGTGAGTGCTATTCAAAGGTGTCTGATACCAGTATTGTTCAATGGTGCTACTATATTTGTATCTGTGATTACAAAGTGCTACAATGAGCATTACCAAAGTGACAACGAGTATTCATTGAAATTACAACAGTGTCAACGAGTGTTTGTTGACATCACAAAACCAAGTCACTGATATTACATCTCTGTCAAGTTCCAAGTAAAGGCAGAAATGATTATTTATTTATGGCCTTTGTTGGATGATATTGCATACATGACGTCAACATTTGTCATTAGATATCACTTTGATATAATATCACTTTCAAGAGATGATAGGATATGGAGTGTTCCAAGAATATTGGCTATAGCAGCAGAGGCCTATAAACAAATTCAGACTGCAAATTGTCATAAGAAAAGGAAATGCAAGAAGACCTTCCAGAAAATCCTTTTCATCAGTTTCAATAAATGATTCTTATTAATTTTGTTTTTTTAGTTCAAAAGATACATGATTTTAAAGCATTACAAGAAGCTTGAAGGTTTGACTAGTGATTCTGGTCATGAAACAAATTTCTAAGTTTTGAATTTATTACTGTCTGTAAGTTAATTTTATGATTTCACAAAATTAGATACATTTAAAAAGGTAGAGAAAAGAACCATTTTGTTGCATTCCTCAAAATTTGTAAAGTTTCAAGCATGTACCACCAATTGATACTTTTTTATTGCAAGTTCAAGATGGTATACTTTTGACCTGCTGTCAAATTGCGCTTCTGGCTGATTTTACTTGAAATAAATACGAGTTTTTATTGATGTAAAACTGAAAACAAAATGGCTTCACATGTTATGTTGTGAATCATAGCAAGAAGTTGCAAGGCATTAATTGTTGAAATAGAATTTATATGAACAGTCAGAACTGCCCTTCTGTGTCACATTTTAACTATTTCATTTTTGAGAATGCAATTTTCCCCAATGTTTAGGCTGGTCTGATCAAATGATTGATTCCATTAGTATTATATTTCTTTTACCTCAAGATTTCCTATATGACATTACATTTATAATGATTCCTAACTAGCTTGAAGCCTGCATCTTCAGTTATATACTTCTGAGATCAGCTTCTGTTTCAATAGCACATAGATGGAAAATTCAATTTCAAATGGTCATAACTTCATTAATTGAGCCACCAATATAAATTTGGCACTATTTTTTATGATTCTCAAGCTCTCTGTCTGTATAAAAAGTAATTTTTTTTTTTTTTATAGATATATTGAAAATAAAATTTTAGTTTTGGATACTTATTTTCAGAGCAATTAATGATCCCAGGAACATTGAGGAGGTGGTTCCGATCATGGCTCTCTGATTAACAACTTTGAATGGCCAGAGTCAAAAAGGGCTTCACTCACATGTGACCTTAAGCACCTTAGCATTGATATATGTTGTATTCAAGAGACTCACCTTATTGCAAACAACTATGAAGGTATTCTTAAGAGGACATTCCACCTATTCTTAGCATATTGATAGGCATTCAAGAGCTGTTTCTTAGCTAATAAGTCATTCTTTGAATGTAACCAGTTCACTTGTCTTTGAAGATCTGGCAGGTAAAAAAAAAAAAAAGCGTTGTTTCATTGGGATTTATGCACCCAATGGCAGTAGGAAGCAGGAAGTCTCTTTGTATGATTGACCAACCATTTCGACATATTGTTGATACAGTTAGTTCTAGCAGCTGATTGGAACAGGGTAACATCCTTGATCCTGATTTAGACTGCAGGGAAGTTAGGAAGGATACTAACATTACTTCCAATGTAAAAAAAAAAAAAAAAAAAAAAAAAAAAACAACTTTCATGAATTTGCTGCTAGACTTTATCAATAAATTTTGAAATGAACTACTGAAGCAGGTAGAGTGGATTTAGGAGTGGCCCAGTTACGGTGCAGCAATCAACCAACTTTTAGTTAAGGAAATTGACATAATATTGTCTAAGTTTTGAGTGTATATAGGTTGTCTGGGTCTGGATAAACTTAAATAAAGCTAAACCTCTAATGGCTGGCTCCTGGTAATTCAAGATGTCTTTGTGAGATGTGAAGGATTTTCGAGACTAACTGATATTAACCACACAGCAGGAACCAATAGATTTGTGTTTGAGAATAAGTGGTGGAGGTCATCTTAAAAGTACATTTAAGTCTTTTACTGCTGATTATAGCAGATGACTCCACCTAGATCAACTCGTGGCACTAAAGACTAGAGTAGAGAGTTCTGCTAAGTGATAAGGTAGCCATAGCTAGGGAGGAAATGGCCTCCATGCTTAACAAGAAGAACCGAGCTCAAGTAGCCAGGGTTAGGATAAATAGGATGTCTGCTAAGGCAATGAATGTGGCCACAGTATTGCATGTGGAAGAACTCAGAAATGTTACTGATCAGCAAATTGTTAGAGTTACATCAATAGATTGGCAAAACCTTAACATACAAGGGTATGTGGGGAAATTTGGGATTACTTCCAGAAATTTTCCACCAGGAAATCTGATCAAAGTTTGACAACTATTTAGCTGAGTTTTCTCACCTCAAGGCAAATGAAACGGCTAGTTGCGAGGGTTGCATATCAGTGGAGGATATCTGGGAAGCATCAAAGAAGGTTGGGAAGGATAAGACATGTTAGTATGTGGTTGGATTCGTAGCTTTGAGGACCATGCACTCAGATGAGGGAGAGACCTGCTGTTGGCTCCGAAATGAGTGCTTCTTCTACCACAAATGCCAACTAGCTTTTTGAGAGTTCTTTCTGATGCAGGCTAGCCTCTGAGAGAGCTGCTCATTGTCTAGAAAGGCATTATGTTGTGTGTTAATCAGAGGAAGGGGCTGTTCACAAGGAGTTAAAGCAGGAGTTCTACAAGGTGACACACTTTCTCCTGTTGTTTATAGTTCTGGACTACATTCTGTGTATTTCTCTCGACAACATGGAGGAAAAAGGACTCCTTTTAAAACCTTGCCAGAGTAGTTGGTGTCCTCCACATTATCTCACTGACCTTGACTTTGCCAATGATCTTGAATTAATTTCTCAATGTATCAAGGATGCAGAATCCTTGCTGCAGTCACTTGAGCAAGCAGTGAATCAGGTAGGTCTACATTGCAATGTGAGCAAGATAGAATACATCACAACCTCCCCTGAACCATCTGAGCTGAAGTCACTCGATAATACACCCATTGAAAAAGTTGAGGACTTCAAATATCTTGGATCTCACATAATGGATTTCCAAAGCTATTGCATGGGATGTGTGTAACAAACTTCATAAGATTTGTCACTCAAACCTTCCATCCTCCTTAAAAGTCCAAACTTTTCCAATATTGATCAAACCAGCCCTACTGTATAGATCAGAAACTTGGGCATTATCCATTTGCCTTGAAAGATGACTGGATGGAACTTATACAAATCTACTTAGAAAAATCCAGTGCATCTGTTGGAGATCTCATGCAATGCTTAATGCTTTACAGAGAATTGAGACCAATCTCTCTTAAGCTCAAAGAAAAACAATTACAGTTTGCCAGCCACTGCCACCGAGCAGACAGGGAAATCATCTCATGCTTACTTCTATGGCATCCTTCTGGATGTGCCTTCTCGTGAAAATTGCTTTCCCCCCCAGACACTATAGCTTGGGACTCAGGGTTGGACATTGGGGATCTAGCACAGTTTCCGAATAGTGGAAAGGGATTGCCAATGGAGTTCCAACCAACCATAGGGAGGTCAAAGGATGATGATGACAATGATTTGATTGATGTGGTCAGTTTGACAAGGAAGAGGGGGGAGATTGTTCTATATAACCTTAAGCACCAGGTTGAGGATTTGGAATGCACTCTAGGTTAGAAAAAAGTCTTTCTCAGCGAGACTGGCCATGTTACCAGAATGCATCAGTCCATGATGCGCATGAGGGTATGGATGATGAAGATGACTGAGGTCTACAGAGCACTGCCTCCTCCTTTCCATCAATCTGGTTGCATTCTTCAAGCACTTGCTGAATGTCAAGATCAGGGTGGAGTAAGAGAGACTCTTCGGTGGACTTTGCTGATTCACTGCTTTGCTGTTGCCTGTCTGGTGCAAGTGAATAGTGGCTTCTCAAACTGACTGGTTGAAGGATCTATCCTTCTGAGAAAAACATGCATACTCATCCCAGTTTGGTTAAAATAGTAAATGATGGTTTTAGCTCTTTGAAATTAATTCACTTAGCTAGTGAGTAAATGGTCATCAGCCTCCTGCATTTTTAGTCATCCCACATTTGTTCTTTATTCATTCCCAGAGATTATAACCGGCATTTATCAGCATGAGTGTGATCCGTCTAAGATAAAAGTGTGGTATCTGAACTGCTTTAAATCTTTGCAGTTCACAGACAGTGGATACATCATTTGGCATGAAAGACATCCAAATCAGACGAGGATTCACTTGTTAATTTTATATTAACATTTACTTTAGTGTGACAAGTTACAAACACAAAAAATGCAATATTGAATTAATTTTGTATTGGCTACATTTTCTGTAGAAATAACCTTGGCCTTTTATATCTGCAATTAATTCTATTGTTGCATATAAAAAAAAATGTCAAGTGACATCTGATAAATCTGTTCCAAAATGTCCACTTGTTTTGCAAAGCAGATTGAAAAAATAAAAAATAAAAAAATTCCTAAACCAGATAAAATATACTAACAGAGTGATACCTATAATATTTAGATATGCCTTGTATACTAAGCAATAAAAATATATACAAACAAAATGTGCTAAAAGGTTACTGTCCCTAACCTACAAGAGAAACAGTATTCTCAAGTTTGTTTTTATATATATATATAACCATGACATCCTACATGTGTGCACACATACAGGCATATATGCACATGCACATTTTCTTTAACTTAATATAAACAAAAAGAGAGAATCAACAGACAGAAATTCCCAAAATCATTGTTATTATTAAGAGGAAAGACAAAAAAAAATTTTTTTATTAAATATTTTTTAATCCTTTTTAAAACCTTCAAAATTCTGGCTGAATTTTTATTGATCCTTGTTGAAGTAAAAATCACATGGATTTGTAAATTCTCGGAAAAAGAAATCAAAAAAGTTTCTGATTTTAATGAAACTTTCAGGATTTATTCACAAATGAATTAATTTATTTTATAATTTTTTTAACATCTGTTACCCCACCTCCACTTATAATTTTATGAAATTGAGACTTATTGTTTATAAAAGTTATAAGCATACATCCTTGGAGAAATTAAATTTCTTTTTTTTTTTGACCAGGATGCCCAGTTACAGAAAATCTGCTTTGAATTGTCAAATAAAAAATGCAATCAAAATAAGACATTATTTAATTAGAAAAGCTTTTAATTGCTTTTAATAAGATGTAATAAGGATACTTGTCTTAAAAAAAAAAAAAAAAAAAAAAAAAAAATTGCAATGCATAATAAATTTTTATAAGAATTGTTTTCATTTAGAATAATTTATAAAGTTTTTACATCTTTAAAAATCCTGTATTAATTTGTAGCAGTTAGGTGATATTAAGTAAAAACTATATTCACTAATTATTAATTGAAAATGCTTATTACAATTCTGCTACACCCAGTATTTTAAAAAGAATTTATTTTTTTGTGCATGTATAAATGTGCCAATTTCTGTAAATACACATGCCCATATATGATGTCATAAAATAATTTAAAACCAAAGTACTTAAAATTCAATAAAATATTAGACTACTTACAATATTTTCCTAAATTTTAAACAAATTATATAAAAAAAGCACTCGTATTATATTCAAGTAACTTTTACAGTTATGTACACCATAGAAGAAATTATCAAACATAAGTCTATCGCAATAATTGTCAACACCACATAAAAACACCCACATCCATTTTCAAAAATGTTTATCTGCAATATTTTAAACTAAAAGTAATATTTGTTTCAAATCAGATTAATTAAGCTTTAAACTAGGTACCTCCATGAGATTGCTAGAAAAGAGCATAGCATGATGAAAAAGACGTCAAACTTGACGAAAACAAAATTTTATCATCTTTATGTTATTATTTAGAGGAAAGATCAAAGTATTTTTGGGGTATTTTTTTTACCTTTTTAATCATTCCTAGCACGTCTGAAAATTTTGTTAATCTTTTTTTGAGTCAGCAAAATTGACAGATAATCAATCGTGGCAACCATTTTTTCCCATTTCATATAAAAAAATGAAAATCTCAGTTTGAAATTCTTTTAAAAAATCAATTATTTTTTTTCAAAACTTAAGAAAATCAGAAATTATATTTATTTAAAATATTTTGAACCAAGCTTAACTTATCTTCTGCGCCAAAAAGATAAAGCAGGTCATCACCTTTTGTGTGACTTGACAGGTGATGAATGACGTATTGACGGATTATGTGAGGATAATTTGTTCTACGGAAAGAGAGAAGTGAAATTTAGATTTAAGTGAACAAATTATTTACCTCATTATTTTTAAAGAAAACTTTCAGCACTCTAATTTTTTTTTTGTACTTAGCTTTCATCTTTACATTTATGATGTTTTATGGAAAATATATTATAAAGAAATTAAAATAAGACTTAAGAGTGAGATTAAATTTCATGAGAAAGGTATCTAATTAATTTATAGGTACCTTTCTTATGAAATTTTATCAGAAGTGTATATAAAATATTCTAATTTTATGTACATTTATTACATTTTACTGTGTTATTTGTATTTCCATTCATTTTATTATTAATTTTGATATTTCATTTATGGAAAAATGTCATAACTGAGATTAATATAAAAATAAGATCATATAAATTTCATAACATGATACTGATACTTGTAGGTACCCTTATCAGTTGAAATTGAAAAATCAAATTAACTTCTCCACACGTGTTTCACAAAAGTAAAGGCCTTAACAGCGGAGAACAATGCTTAACTCAAATAACACAACTTAATTGTATTCTGGTTGGTCTTCCGTACTTTATAATTATAGCCCGATTATAAACCCAAAATTACATTTCTTAATTACTGCGGGTCTTCTGATTAGTCAAAACCATACAATTTACAATATGGTAAAAAAGAAAAAAAAAGAAGATCTATCTCATAAGGACATTTACGAAAGTGGATGCAGCTTTTAACTAATTTCATAACTTAAATGTAAAAATCTATTATATATAATTAAAGAAATAACAAATAATTGTATTAAAAATTCATTGTTCATCGAAAAAAATTTTTGCTTTCAGAAAATATTGTCCATATTCATAAAAGCATTTGAAATTAAATAATATCTTTGTTTCATTGAGTTTTGTATGTTACAGTTCAAAGCTGATTTTCAGGTAGGTGGGGGCCAATTTGAAAAAAAAAAAACAACCAAAAAAAACATGATTTGCATTCCTCAAAGCCTTGTGCTTTTAACTATTGTAATCACTAAACTGTATTCGATCGAATTTCTAGAGTTTTCATAAAATTAGTTATTGGGGGAGGGGGGTAAGAAATATAAAAAAAAAAAAATTTCTGCCATGACTTTAATAATAATAATAAAAAAAAACAGAAACATAACATATTTATAATAAATTCCATCATCGATGAATAGTTTCTGAAAGTTTCATTAACATCCGACAATTATTTTTATTTTTGCAAGATTTTCCAAATTAATGTGTGTCATAAAAAAAAAAAAACAAACAACGTAAATTGTATTTGTTACTAGTTCCGGTGATACAAAGAGAAACAAGGTTTTTCTTCATCAAAATTTAGAATATTCTAAAAAGGTAAAATTTTTTAAAAAATAATTTTAAAAAAACTTTGGTCTTTCCTCTTAACATTTAGACGCTAAAATTTTGTTTTCGTCAAGTTTGACTTCTTTTTCATCATGCTACTCTTTTTTAGCGATCTCATGGAGTTACCAGACTTTTTAAACCACTTTCTCAACGTTTCAGAAAAGTATATTTTATTTTTGAAAGATTTTTAATAAAGAGAATCGTGTTGACAGGTTCAATAATTTCGCTGATTTTTTAGCAATTTTAACGATTTCATTCCAATCAATTTAAATTCAGTTTGAAATACAGCAAAATACAACTTATTGGAAATATTAAATAATTTAATTAACTTGAAATTTAAAAAAACTAAAAACTTCAAGATTTTTCATTTTTAAAATAGGTTTTCTTTGGAGATATCTACCTTCAGTATTCATTTTAGCTTTTTGCAAACTAAGAAATATGCTAGTCATGTTGCTTAAAATAATCAATTTCATATTATTTTTCATTTTAACAACCAGTATATCAACATCACATTCATTTTTTTCTTTTCATTATTATTCAGTTTAAAGTTATTTCCGTTTCAAAATGCACTTTACAAAAAGTGCACCTTTTTACAGTTTAATTAATAGGGTGACGTGTGAACTGTCTATTAACACAAACACGATAAGGCGAGATAAAGTATTTTTCTGTAAAAGGTGAGGGTGGAGTGTCAAGGCGGACTGAACAAGTGTTTAAGAAAAGAAAGCGTTGGTTTGTTTGGGAGACATTCAACAAATGTCAAACTTGTCAACTCCGTAACCAAAAATAAAAAATAAAAAAAATTACCTATATAATAAAATCTTTTCCAAACAGAAAATTATCTTTAAAATTCAAATTTAAAACCTATTTTTGTGGTTTACCTTACGAATTTGCAACAATGTCCTTAACACGCGGTCGGAATTTTGAATTTTAAAAAACTTTAAAATCTAAAATACTTCGAGAAAGATTTTGAAATTATGAATAAATAAAAAAAATATCTCAGTTTTCTTTTTAAAATAGCGACAGTAAATTTGACCGTCTTTACGGAGTTTAAAAAAAAAAAAAAAAAAAAAGGTGGGGACACTTTCTAGCACTAGCTAGATTTCAACTTCGAAGTAGGGAAACAAACTTCAATAGAAAGCGACATTGATAGAGTCACGTGACGAGGCCTCCGTAGGTTCGAGTTTTTGTGGTACGAACTTAGAAATCGATCAATTAAACTTAGAGTTTCAGATTTTTTTTAAAATCATTTTCAAAAACTCCTTTTATTTTTAGCCCCCACCCCACTTTGAAAATGTTGTCAAAGACTTTCCTTCAAAGTTTAAAACAAACAAACAAAACTTCCTTTAAAAATACTAATAACCAGATTAAAAAACAATCAGCAGTTTTAATTTAAAGTTTAAACAAAAAACCTTTTTTCTAAAATACACAAAAAAAATTAGTTGAATGTGTGTGAAAGTGGAAATTAAGAAGAAAAATGTCAGAAAATTGATTTTTCTGACATTTTTTTTTTCTTATTTTTTCCACTTTTCAAAAATATAAGTTATGAATTCGGACAGAACAAAAATGCAACATTGATATTTTCTTTATTTCACTTTTAAAAATGTTTTATAAAAATCAATTTCCATCTTTGACAGAAAAATGAAATTCATTTTTTTTAGCTTTTCAAACGAAGAAACTCAGCAATTTTGTAATAAAATTAAGAATCCGTTTTTTTTGTTTGCTTTTTTTCTCTTTACACACTACAGACATATGGAATGTTCACTTGTGGCAAAAGAGCAGACTGCCAGAATATAAAATTGCTTATGTAAGCAAAAAGTGGTTCATATTTGGGCTGAAAAGAATTATTTTTACACATACCAAAACATTCGACTTTACATAAAGTTCGTTTTTGCTTAGTAGTTAATTTTTTAGCTTTTTTATTCGTTTTGTTAAAGCAGTTTTATATGGTAATCAATAGGACTAAAAATGCTAATTTCTTTATTGGTAATATTCTGAAGTCAGGAAAACAATACAAAGCGACAAAACTAAAATAAAAAGGATGAGGGAAAAAAAAAAAAAAACATCATTGAAGAGAGAAAAGTTAAATTTACGAAATCATAACACTGTCTCTTCCAGAAGTGACATTAAATTTTAAAAAGTTTTAATTTAACTTGTCAGAATAATTAATAATTTTGTAAAATTGAAACTAATTAGGAAAAGAATTATCAGAGAAAGAAACAAACTCGCCACATGTCATCACAAAATAAAGATTTAGCATTTTTTTCATTTTTCCTTTCTTGTCTATTTTACTTTTCATATGTTTATCTTAAAACTTTTAAAAGAAAAATTAATATCCACAAATGTGTGACACAGTGAATATTCAGTGAATGATAAGAGTAACTTTAAAAAGATTGTTATTTAAATTTTATTTAGTTTTAAAAATAAAATGAATTTATGATGTTTTTAAGATGTTTAAAAATGATTAAAAAAAAAAAAAAAAAATCTTAAAAATAGTTAATAGAAGGACGTATTTTTAACCATTTTTGTTACTTGTTTTTATGTTGCAGATTTTTTTGGGCAACAAAAATTTAAGTCTTACGCTTGTCTTGTTTGTTGCGTAATAATAAAGTAATTTAATTTTTTTAGCTATT
Source organism: Acanthosepion esculentum (assembly GCA_964036315.1). NCBI lineage: Eukaryota > Metazoa > Mollusca > Cephalopoda > Sepiida > Sepiidae > Acanthosepion > Acanthosepion esculentum. The sequence goes on along the minus strand of OZ038483.1, from coordinate 132,064,040 downwards.
TAGTTTTAAAAAATCCATTTTTATTTAAACGTTAATTTCTCAACAAGATGAATTATTAATACATAATTTAAGTTGGAATTCGCTATGTTAATTTCAACAAAATCAACACATCTGACAAATTCTAAGGAAAAAAAAAATTTAAAGTATTTCCAATTATATTAGATTCGATCGAAACCTTTGCCATTTTTACGCAAAAGAAAAAACGAAATCAGCTACTTTTTTTAAGTATCGTTGCTTCCCCCCCCCACTTTATTTGGTGTGGGGGGGGGCAAATGTTTCACTTTTAAATAAAAAAATAAAAACAAGCTTTCTGTACATAAGGCGAAGAAAATGTTAAGGGTTTGATTGATATATAAAGAATCTGGAGAAATAAAAAAATGAAAAATATGATGAGATAAAAAAAAAAAAAAGACCTTAAAATAAAATATGTACCTACAAAAAGGAAAAAATATAATAAGTGATAATCATTTTTTTAAGTGTAAACATTATGACTGACTGGCCATCCGTAACGGAAAAAATAGGTCAATCTTGTTGGCTTCACTTAATTTCAATCTTCGTCAGAAGAATCATTATCTATACAACATGTTTGGGAGAAAAATCATTGTAATTGCTAAAAACAACATCACAAGTGTCCAAAAATTGAGGGATGAAGAAAGAAAATAGATGATCTAGAAAGAAAATTCGCCTCAATTTAATAAAGTGTTTAGTTTTGATTTAAAAAGAGAAGAAACGAAATGAAAGCGAGTCATGTCCAACCAAATATTTCATAGCAGTCTCCACTGATTCTTTTTTAGTAATTTGTTCATTTCACTAGTCTTTTTTTTAACTAGCCTTATATCGCGAAAATATGTCATTTAAACTGTGTTATTTTTACTTTAATATTGGACATTACACGCTGATGTAAAGAATAATTAAAAAAAAACTAAAAAAAAACAAACATTTCTATAGTTTATAAAAAACAGATTCATAGAAGAAAAAACATTTTCTTTTGTTTTGCTTTAGTACGGGTTACGATAAAGTAGTCACGTGATCAAACACGTTTCCTTAAAAACGTCACGAAAATCTGGGAACATGTTTCAACTGTTATTATTTTTCGAATTTCTTATTAAAGTTCAGTCTGTTTAATTTGCCGTTTGTTTTCTTAAAACATCGGTGTTGGGGGGGGGGGGTCATCAGACAAGTCATCTTTCTAATGAACGACCGACCCTGGTTACTGACAACAAGAAAAGCGTGAACACTAGCAAAAATTAAATAAAAACAACGACTTAGTCTGATGTTTCTTTAACAAAATAAAAAAAGGAAAAAAAAATCAGAAAAAATACAGCATAAACAGAAATATACAAAATAACAAAGCAAAACGAAAACGTCTATATTTATTTTTAAAGACAATTCCATGAGAACGCAAAACGACTTTAAGAAGCTATGTGGACTAACGACTGCGAACAGACAGTAAATAATAATAAATACAGTGAAATCGTTGGCAATAATCATTTATATCGGGTAAAACTTTAAAAAAAACCTAAAGGAAGAATTCATCTAATAAGCTTAACCAACAACCGTAGAAGAAGCAAAAAAAAAAATTGATATGTGTGGTTCGACTTACTAACTCGAGAGACACGTTCCTTTATGAACTCATAAAAACATTTAAGATAGACATTTAAACAAATAGACACCTATGAAAATCAAAACGAATAAATATCTACATCTTCAAACGTACCTTGTCCAATATCTTCCCGGAGAGAGTTTATCATCGTCAGGCCGTATCAAAACTCGACATACACGGACGTCATCGCGTTTACAACTTTGCGCCATGATACGCCGCCATCGGGGCCGTTCCAAGTAGAGGCAGAGGGAAGCTACTCTTCCCAGCAAAGGTGCTTTGATAATTTTTAAAAAAATACCTGTTCTTAAATTATTATACTTTTTCACCTAGATTTATAATCTGAACTTATTTTTTTTTAATTTATAGAGACAAGGTAATTATTGAAAAATTCAGTTTATCCCTGAGTTTTACATCAATTTCAGCACACTTACTCATAATTATTACTTTAAGATTGTATTTATCCCCAAATAATAGATACCTTTTTTAAATTAAAAATTCATGACTTAATAATATAACTAGATATTGTTTCATTGACAACAAAGTTCTCTATGAGTAAGTTATTGTAGGGGGTGCTGCAAAGTTATCAACCAGATCCAATTACCAAAATCAATATTCTAATGATCAAATACCAGAATATTTATTTTGAGAAGTGTGTCAGAAACACTCCTCATTCCTCCTCATATATAATGGGAGAACACAGAGTACTGTAGGCAACCTTTTAAAATCTGAAATATGATTTGGCTTTAAATAACTCACTAATAGTTGATTAAGAGGGAAAAAAAGAAATCAATAAAAAAAAAACATACATTCCAACAGTGGAGTATGGGGCCACAGCTTCACCACACTAGGGCCACAGCCTCACTACACTAGGTATTGAAGCTGTGGTTTTCATAGCAAGTAGGTTTATTATTGGGTGGAGCTGCTAGCCACATAACCAACAAGTTTTGAATTCAGAGTTGTCCTTCTCCTAGAAAGGTTGCCAACCAAAGCTGAAGAGTCCAGTCTGCCCCACTATTTTACCTTTAGCAGGGGAGAGAGGAAGGGATAGATTCATACCATTCTCAAAGGTATTTTGCACAAAAGTGAATATAACAAACTAACCATTAAACCACCATTCATATTATTTGTGATTTGTTGTTTTCTGATGACGCTGCTCTTGTGACATCCTTTGAGGAGGCCCAACATCTAATAAATCGTTTCTCTGCTGCATGTAAAGCCTTTGGTCTTACACTTAGCATAAAGAAAACTGAAATAGTGCACCAATCTTGTCCTACTCCAAAGCAATTCTGTGTTGAGAAACAAAAACCACCAGTCTATAAATTTCCAGAGAGACCATTGAAAGTAGAAGACAAAGCCCTGAACTATGTAAAGTCTTTCACCTATCTTGGTAGCAAAGTCAACTACAGTGGAACTTTAGATGATGAAATCATGCATCGTTTTGCTAAGACTACTAGTGCTTTCTGCAAAATTCGCCATCACTTGTGGAATGAGCGGGGTATTCGACTGGATACGAAAAATCGGGTTTACAGAGCTGTTGTCCTTGCCATCCTTTTGTACGGCTCAGAGTCATGGACTCAATACAGGTACCATATATGCCAGCTGGAAGTTTTCCATAAAAGCTGTATGCATGCTATCTGTGGAAACCTTCAAGATAGGACATCTAAACATAGACCTGTTTAACAGGTTTAATATTGGAGGAATCGAGACTTTTCTCATACAGTCTCAGTTACGGTGGACTGGTCATGTCTTGAGAATGTCTGATGATAGGATACCCAAGATCCTAATGTACAACCAGTTAGATCAGGGCTACAGGAATGTAGGACGCCCATGGCTAAGATACAAAGACAAGATGAAAAGCAACTTGTCAGCTGTCAATATACCTCATAACACCCTCGAGCGCTTGGCCTTGGAGCAGGTAGAATGGAGATCAACATGTTTTAGTGGACTCAGCAGTTTTTAATCAGCTTGTCTGAATTGTCTTCAATAAGTGAGAGCAAGATCTAAAAGGTTAGCCAATCTAACAGTGATCTCATCCCACAATCCTTACTCTTGCTCTATATGCGGCCTTCTTTGTAAATCACTAGTGGGTCTTAAGTGTCACTTAAGATTATCGCACAAAATTTCATAACTGAATCAATTAAGTTTTCAGATCCTCATACGTTGAAACCGAGAGGAGAGTCCATTATTATATATATATATATATATATATATATATATATATATATATATACTCATATGTAAATAAATATATCTACAAAGACAATATTAATAAAAGAAATGACAAAAAGAAAACTTTTTAAGGTGTGTTTCATTCTTTGAGGAACTTTATCTTGCCTTTAATGAAGTGCCTCAAGGAATGAAATGGTTTTCCTCTGATCATTTCTTTTATTAATATATATATATATATATATATATATATATATATATTGAACATGTGAGGGTTCAACAATTCAATTCCAAGAATTGAACAGCCAGACTATCTGCCACATATGATTTGAGGGCTTGTACAGAATCCTCCACACTTTTTTGGAGGAACTGAATACAGAGAACTGGTGCCCATAGTGTGCCACCAGGTCTCTAAACAGCCCTCCTCAGATTTTGTCTTTCCTCTAGAGTGGCTGCCAATCAAGGCTGAGTGGCCCAGTCTGTCCTAATATTCAACCCATGGCTGGGGAGGGAAGAGACAAATTCATGCCTTTCCCAAGGGTATTTGTGCATAAGGGAATATAACAAACCCAACTGGAGCCACCCTGCATTTTTTTTAAAAACACCAGAAAATGAAATATTTTTATATTTTTTTAAAGTAAAAGATAAAATTTCAGTAACTACTGTGTATTTGCTGTTATTTTGACAACAATAAGTACTTAACTATAAAAAATCATCATACAACTGTATCATATTTTGTTTTCATCAATAAAATCAGCACCTACCTTAATTACTCCTTTACAAACTCTTGACACTCTTTCTAACAGTTTTTGAAAAAAAGTAAATGGCAGACCTTCCGAAGCATTCTTCAGCAACTGAAAAAGCTCACTCTCACTCTTTGGATATTCTCTTTGAACTCTCCTATCCAATTCATCCCATACTAATTCAATGGGAGGGAGGCCAGGAGACTAAGTGGCAAATCACAATTTAAAAATTTTTTTTGGTTGAAGGTAATTTTGTCAAAATTTAGAAGAGTGTTTTAGATCATCATTGAAAGGTAATTTTTTTTTTCCAATTATGAATAAACCAGATGGTATAGCATGTCTTTGCAAAATCGAATGCTATTGTTCGTTTTTCATGATTCCCTTGATCTGAATCAAATCTCCAGCCCTTTTGGTAATCTCAGAAAGTCTACTGAGAGGTTAATAGTGAAAACAAAATATAATGTTTCTCATACAAAATATTAATATTTTCACAAAATATATTGTAGACAGACGAATCCAAATTTGAACATTTGGGTAGTAAGAGGAGCCTGGAGAAAGACAGAAAAATAAAAGCAAATTTTACAATAAGAATGCATTGCATATCAAAAAGAATTGTCATTGGTCAGGAATGAATGCAAGCATTACTGATAGAATAGGAATATCATACATATAACATATATACAGTTCTAATGATTTTACTATAGGAATGCAATGAAAATCAGGAAGAAAAGCATTATTAGTGGTCAGGAATAAATTTAAGCAGAATGTGACTGTTGTATGTATTGTTAAAGAAGCTAAGAAAACATCAAATTATTGAATAATTCTATTGTTATCAAAACATTCATTGTTAAAGATTTTTATAATAAAGCTTTTATGTTGTGAAAACATCTGGAATCATTCAAAATCAAAATCATTTCTGATTATCAGGCAATGCATAACATAAACACCTGTCCTAGAGTCATTTTTAGTAAGCTTGATTATTCACTTACTGTAAAGAATTCAATCTTCACAGAATGCTTCACTCTTTTGACCTTGTACCCAACTATGGCAATATGAGAAATATACTTTATAATTGAGATAGTTGTATATTTCCTTCCAATACTAATGTTTGAGTCCAAGTAAAATCCAATATTTTGAATGCTGATTTCCTAGGTAGACACATCTCCCCCCCCCCCCCACCAAGTTGGAAGAGTGACATAACACAGTTTTCATTATTCCTATTTAGCGTTACACTTTACAAATCTAAATTCGGTAATTATCATGAATTTAGTTGTCTGATCTTTAATGACTAAAGCACACAAACACATACACACTATAACAGTATAAAAGTGTATACATATATTTTTTCATTTACAATATATTTTTGACAGTGGACAATTTGCCATTCAAATCAGCTTTAAACAATTTCCTGGTAGAAGCAATAAACAAGAAAATCAGGTGTGGCTGATCCTGTATGGATGGAAAGGTTGCTATCAACTCTTTTAGAATGAAGTAAAAATTCTAGACAGAGAAGAGTAAAACATCTGAAAAAAATCACACATATGTAAGGTTATATAGGTCTAACATACAAATAAATACAAAATGGGAGCTATTAATAAAGAAAGAAAGAGAAATGACAGTAAGGCTTCAACAGCAGTAGCAGTAATTAAAAAAACTCAGTGAATGCAGTCAAGCATAGGTTGTGTAATGGATAGTGACTTGGAATGAGAAATTGAAGGGCCGAATTCCAGTCATGTTCATTATTCACTTGGAAAAATATGAATCTATCTCTTCTTACCCCAGGTATGGGTTAAATAATAGTACTTGTATCTAGAAAAATTATTATCTCCCAAAACTTTTTCATGCAATATTTGCTCACAATAAAAGAATCCAAAAACTACATTTTAGAGTTGATAAGCTGTAAAACAAAACAAATCAATCAACAAATGTGGTATTCTCAGCATTCTTTTTTAATGTCACATTTCTGTTGCCTCAAGTCTTTTCTTCATTTGTGAGTTAATTATTCCACATTTACTGCCTTATAAGAGGAGTGATATTACATAGAAATTCAGCACTTTTTTCTTTGTTTTTAATAAAAATTTTCCTGTTTCTTAATACTTTGCTTAGCTTTTGAAAGGCAATTTTCACTATTCCAATTCACCTTTGGATTTCAATCTCACATTTTTCATCATCTGTTAAAATACTTCCTCGATATTTAAATTTCTGTACTTAGTTGATTTTGACATATTGAATTCATAGCTTACATCTTGGATGAAGACAACAATTTTAATCAGAAATTTTCCTTTCATTATCTTTTTTTTATTATTGAAGGTTACGTTAATAAGGTCAGATTTTAAGTACTGTTAATTATAGAGTTCCTTGTAGCAGAGTCAGTAAGAGCAGCGAGTCAAGTTATCAAGGCTTCCCTGAGGCAAAGGCTATTTACCTATTCTTGTTTCACACTGTTGGGTCTGCCAAATATACGAGGATCTGCTGTAAAGAAAAACAGACAGATGTTTCATTTTATAGTGAAGCTTTATTCAATGTAATTTGAGTACTGTCCATAAGTGAGGCGTGACCATTTCTTTTATAGTCAAGTAGTTCAACAGGGAGACAACTATAAAAGCTTCCCACCACAGCAGCCCTAATAGTACCTGTCATAGGTACAGATATTTAACCAAAACATTCGTAACAAAAACATAATGACGGTTAGAAAGAAATGAGAAGAATGCAAATGAAGTTTTTTATTTTCTAGAAAGAGAACATGCTAACAAAGCATAGAAATATGTTACGTGCCTTCTCTCCGATCCCGAAAAGGAAAGTTAGTGAATGTTACAAAAGTCTGTTTTACTGACAAGTCCAGCACATCATGTTGCCTGAGGCTTTGTTTTACCCATGTGTCTGGAAAGTATCTTCTTTTCATGGCATCTACTCATTCATACTAATTAGGGAAGAGGAAGGAAAGTTAATCTGTGAGGAGTCACTCACAAAATAACAGAAGACATTAGCCTTGTGTTCATGGAGATAAAAGCATATTTGACAGAAAATAAAATGTACACAAATAACAGGAGAGCATGTTAAATTGTATGTTAATTTCATGAAATTTATTTTTTTGTGTGTATTGGTGTGTGTATTTTTTAAGTTACAATTGTTCTATGGTACATGTGATAAAAGGGAGAAGTCACTGTATTATTACATGCCATATCACAGAAAAGTTGAACTTGCCCATACCAAGGTTTGTGATGAAGATATTGAATTTAACATCTTTTGGCGGTATGTCTGTATTTCTGGCAGTTTTTCCAGTTTTTGTTGTATGCTGGGAGTATTTTTATTTTTTATATAATTTATTTTATACAATGTTTTTATTTATTTTATACAGTGTTTTTATTTATTTTATACAGTGTTTTTATGTTATTGTTTTATTTTATTTATAATTTTCATTTTCATTATTATTTTATATTTTATATTTTATTTTTATTTATTTATAATAATAATATTCCTACAACCCCAATGATACTGCTTGCTAACCTCAACTGATAGATCAAATAAGATTGCGTTAAAAAGAAATGAAAAAAAATTAAAATGTAAGAAAAATAAATACTTAAACTTCATAATAATAATAATAATAATAATAATAATAATAATATTTAGCTTCACCTAAAAAGATAAAAATAAAAATCTCGCTGTTGTTAAGCACAATATTAGTTTGACTCAACATTATATTTGTTTCTTATAATGCAATAAGCAACTAAATGCTAAATTTGTTAATTTGAAAATAATGCAATAACATGGCAGTTATAAACATTTCTTTTATCTTTCAATGCAGTTCTCACTGGGTTTTTTTGGTGGGGGAGTTGCATGCCATGAATAGAATGTTGTTCATGAATTTGTAAGCATGTTCATTATACATCCACTTTCATGATAATAATGTAGATTAAAAAAGACATTTTAATGAATTGATTGCCCAGTCATCTTAAGATGTCCTTGAAAATTTCCCACCATGAAAAATGGGTTTGCCCTCCTGAAGAAGATTAATGCTTCTATTTGATTGTCTTCACTTTTTTTATAAATTCTCAACATGCCTTTCCAGCAGTCATATTCCTTTTCATTTAAATTTTCAGGGAGTGTTTTCTCAATGATTGTTGTATTCACTGAGTGCACTGTCAAAAGCAATACACAATTTTTTCTTTTATAGCTGATTCAAGTGGTTGAATAAAATTATAATGAAGTGACCAACATTAATCAAATCAATAGGACATTTATTCAAACAACCTGTACAGACATATTAGAATAAAAATAGAACAGTTTGGTATTAGCTTTGAATATGAATTTGGAGTTCTCTACTTACTTAAGCAGTGATCCATAAGTGTTTATATACTACTCACAAGTACTGACATCTGGTAAGGGGAGAGAACTCATCACCGGAAGTTGAGATATAATTCTCAACAATTACGTAAACAATTATTTTTCTATAATTTAGCATTTTTTGTAACATTTAGAGAAAAACTTGATGTTTTTGACATTGTTATATTTGATATATATCTCTATCACAAAAATTTATTTTAATTATTGTCTAATAAAATTTTACATTGATACTTTGTAATATTTTTAAAAAATTATCCAAAGTTAAATGTCTGTTGGAGGAAAGTAACATTGACATAAGAAACGGAGCATTTAATGTGAAAGAAACTTTATGGTTTGAAAGTTTAGTATTGTTATATTATGCGTTTGGTAGCAAGAGAAAGGAATTAAGAGGATTAGATTTTGAACAATGTTTATTGTTAGTATGTCGTACAGAGATGTTGAAAGATGGGTGGAATGTCCGTTTCAGTGGCTGATCGTCAGAATGGCAGTCAGGTGTAAGGGTAGGGCCGGGAGTTGACATAATTCTTGTGTGGGTTTGGTGTGAGGTCTCAGGAAATGGTCAGTACTCATTTTGGTTAATTGAGGTCACAGTTGTAAGTTGTTTTCGTTGGTTGATAGGTCTGTTCTATGGAATGGGGTTGACGTTGGATTGGCATGGTTTTGGTAGGCCTTTTCTGTTGAATGAGGCCACGGTGGCAACTGCAAAGGAAATGCCTTGTGAACAAGTCAAGTAGGCTGAGGTGACAGCAGTGGGTTGCCGAGGTGGTGTCAGATTGGTGTGGTTGGTATTTGCTGAGGTGACAGCATTGTCAACAAAGAAGGCTTGTAGCTGGGTGGTATAAAAGTCGAGATGTTATCAAGTCAAATCTGGATATCCAAGGTGGTTTGTCAAGCCTGGGAGTAGCAACAGCCGTTGAGAGGAGTGGTCATGTTGAGAGGCAGAAGTGATGGTCATAGCATTGGCATTAGCAGCAGCATCCTGCATGATGGCCAGTGGTCCACCAGGATACAACTGCTCAATCATTTTCTGAGACCTGTTTTGTAAGCAGTTCTCATAGTCTCCAGGGGCATCTCTTTTTCCGGCAATAATGTTTGTGACTGGCCACTGCCGGAGTTCACTTTGTAGTCTGGATGTGATGTGTGGAACCTAATGTGCAGAAAACAACTTTTTTTATTTCATTCTCTGCCTTCGTGGTGTCACATCTGGCCAGCATGCAGAATGAATCAGAAAGAGATCTAACTGCGACAGAGTATAACATTACTATCACTTATTTTCTAGCAACATAGGGCACTTCATGGTGGTGTAATGGTTAGCAAGCTTGTCTTGATCTAGCAAGACAAGACAATTATGACTGAGTAATGAGTTCAATCCTCACTGGATGCACCATACTTTTGACCTTGTGCCACACATAAGCTATGCTTAGAAAACCACCAGGGCACTTCTAAATGGTGTAATGGCTAACAAGCTTGTCTTGCTAGATCAATTATGACAAATTAGTGAGTTCGATCCTCACTGGGTGCTCCATCTAAGCTACACTTAGAAAATTACCTTATTTTCTAGCAAAATTAACCTAAACATATTTTTAGTTGATTTCATATAGTAAAAAATTATCATTAGTTTAGCATTATATATATAAACAAAAAATAATTTATACCAAATGATTAGGGTGTATCAAAAGTATTTTCATTGTGTTACAGATTATTTTCCAAATCTATTTCATATAATCCGTTGGGACTTTAAAAATTTGCAAAAATAAATAAATAAAAATACATTTTCAAATTCTTTCTACAACTGCAATTTTATCAAGTCTAAAAAGAGGCATATGAAAGCAAACTTGGTATCACCTTCATGCAGATGTAGCAGTAAGCAAACCACATGACTTTCTCAACCAATGGAAGCATGACAAAAAAATATTAATTTTTGCATTTCATTTAGAGCCTATCTCCCACCTCTATAACAACAGAGAAAAAGCCACATGAAGAACTCACAGCAAGCACACACAGTGCATTCACTTACTTGCATCACACCAAAGGCACTCATGCCATATGGAGGGCAACACAAGTGAGATAATATACTTGTCCAAACACCCAACTATATCAACTGCAAAAAAAGAGACTTCCTAAATGAGTTACTTCTATCCATAAATATATATGCATCCACTAACGCATATACTTATACTTTTCATGCGACACCAATTTTTTCTATCCCCTGCCAGCCGCTATGATGGAGAAAGCATTATATATTTTCACACCAACATGTATTATGCACACACTCACACAGCCATACATGCCCAGACATTTGTTTTACCTAAACTTTATTTCTCTAGACTCTTTACAAACTCTCTTAAATATTTCTGAGAACACCTTTTCTCTTTCATTTAATTGTCACCATTATTGCTATTAAATTGTATTCAAATTTGTTTGATGATGGTATTTTATTCTTCATTTGGAGCATGTGAAGGATCATTTGCCCTTTCTTTTTCTCATTTGCTGTTAGTCAAAACATCATCTTCCCTTAGGATTAGGATTCATTCAACCATCAAAACAAGTCCAGCAACAATCAATAGTAACCTGTGCAGCAAATCTAACAAATTATCTATGACCTCACTTTGTTATTATTATTATTATTATTATTATTATTATTATTCAGGGAGAGAGCAGCACAACAACAAAATGATGCTGGAATATAAATACACAAAGCATATACACCATGACACCCAGTCTGATAAGGTGATGCCAGACATATATGTTATAGTCAAATGTATGCGATATGATGACAGGTTTTTACAAAAGTAACATATAACTTTGACTTTAATTTTCTGGTCAGGTAACTGAATTCACTCGAACTGAGGGTGTTCTCAAGTATCAAAATGTGATGCCCAAGTCTGTCTTGGCGGATTCATCCTTCACACCTAAAACCAACACCCTTTTGATAATCGGACTTGATGCTCACCCTCACTCATGAACAAACATGCACAGTGCGTCAACCCCTGGGGTTGGGTGAGGGGCATGCCCAACTAGTTAAGATCAGGCAAATGTCATGAAGATTTGTGATACTGAATTTTATATGTATGTTAGGGTCATTTACTGCAGCCCCAAGATAAAACATGTACATATTAACACTGATTATCAGTTAAGCTCAGAAGCCATGAAAGCCACTCCTGGTGTAGCATCTAGGAATTTATTATTATTCTTATTATCTTCTTTCACATGTTTATCAATTGCAGCCAGAGATTTTGCATTAAGTGTGTCTGCCATCAACTCAGCATTTTTTGCAGAATATTTGCAGTGCCAATCAATGCAGACTTCTGCAATGGTAGGACATAAGTTTTTATTCTGATTCTCTTGATGTAGCACTTGTCCAATAACTGGGACAATAGGAGCCTTAATATAACACATTTTGACAACTTCAATCCAGAGGTCAGTGTATTTATTGAGTTTGTCATAATCAAGATGCTGATGCTCTTCACTACTTCAAGCAAATGGTTAAGAAGGAATTCCCCATCCGAAAGAGGGATAACAGTTACTGGATTTAAGAAACCTATTTTCCTGAATAATTGTTTTAAGAGAAAGATTTAATAAATTTAAACAAGAGTAGCACTGGCTGCTCACTCAATGAATGCTGAATGTTTCCTGATAAGGAAACGACTAATATTACCATTAACTTTAACATTTGGGTATCATTTTCTTGTGTTTTGCAAGTCTGCTTTTAAGAAAATAGCTAGTTTCTTCTTTGTATTATTTTCTACATTCGCATGAGATGTTGTATATGCAGTTGTGAATCTTGTGTGAAAAACACATTCTAGTAAAGAGGTTAAGAAGAGTGCCTATGTTATGGTTTTTAGTTCTATTTGCCACAATCAAAGAAGACTAAATGCTTTCAAAAGTCTTAAAATAAAGCTTTCATAATATGATGCATGGTAACAGGAACATAAGTCAGTGGATTCTTCAGTATTACAAAAGTTCAGAATCCATTTTTTCAAGATTTTTCTCCAATCTTGCCTTCATGAAAAAAAGAAAAAAAAAGAAACACATTACTTCAATATAATTATCTTTTGTTTTTGTTTAATTCAATCTTCATTTGTGGAAATGCCAAAAAAAGTTCATTAAATGCAATTAAATCACCATTGTTAAACTCACTTAACCAAGACAATTCCAGCAGCTACATTCTTGGAATAATCAAATTTTTAAAGAGTGTAGCTGCTGGATTGGTGCCAGTTAAGTGAGTTTAACAATGGTGCTTTAATTGTACTTTATGATTTTTTGTTAAATATATATATTTTACTAATATTCACCTAATACAAGGCCCAAGAGTTACTCAAGGTAGAGGGTTATATTAGTGTAGGAAAGGACAAGTGTTAAGAGTATAGACTTTAGAAGGAACTGGAAATCCAATCGAAAGTAGGAAACAAAGGATAAACCTTTACTCCTGTTTAAATGATCAGGGAGGAGTGTGAACAGAATGATAGGCAAACTTATCTACTCCTATTGGTGAAGGATACAAAAAAAAATTAAATAAATAAAATTTCAGAGTTCTGGTAAAGATGTTAGGAGTACAGAGTTGAAGTAGACTTTAGAAAGGAACCAGAAACCCTATTCTAAACAGGAAACAAGGGATAAACTTCTACTCCTGTTCAAAAGACTATATATATATATGTGTGTGTGTGTGTGTGTGTGTGTGTGTGTGTGTTGGTAGATGTCTTTATTATTTAGTTTATATCTTCCACTATTTGGCATTACTGTTTCATTACTTATTTTGTGTCATATTTATTGCAATTTAATAATGATATTATAATAAACATAGCTTTGTAATCATCTGGCTACTTGTTTCTTAGTCTACCAAATTAGGGTGGCTAGCTAATCCCTGTTTCAAACGCCTGCTCAGGCACATTTCTTCTTGTTCAATGCCCACAGAGCTAACTTAGGATTTATACTGCATCTATGCTGAGTAGACATTAGTTACAGTTTCTGTAAAAGAACACATAATCTGCCATGATTAACAGTTTGAACAAGACGAGTAAACATGAAGCCTCAGTTATGATGACTTGTGACTTTGTGCTAGCACAAAACCATCAACTGAAACAGTTTTGTCTATCCAATTTCACTCACAAGGTATGAGTCAACTTGTGATATAGTTTTCAGGTACTTCTCAATGGTGCCACCCACCAGGATTGTCTCAAGCTACCTCCTTGGCCAATTGACCATGGTGAAATTCAATTTCTTTTCTGTTGACATGCAAAACCCATTTTTCATCACCTGTGCAATGCAAAAATGAAAGATTGGCATTCCTAATTAAAAGACGGCTGTAGATGTTGGAACATTCTGTTCAGTTATCAAGAAAAAGTTCATGAGGAACTTAAATTCCCTCTTTGAAAGTGTTTCCAATTATACATTATAAATGCTGTCAGCAAGAAGAAATGTAAAACTAATTCAAGATGCAGCTTCCTACCATTTAAACTTGGCTCTGCTTTGGCTGATTGACTTATAATTCATAGTGGTAAAAACTGAACACCCTAATACAGGGGTGGCCAACCTTTTGATTCCATGCACCAATATTTTGTACGATTAATTTAAATGCGCCACACAAACATTCCCTTCCTTTCAGTGCGTGTTGTAATATGGACATATTTTAAAGTTATAACAAAAAGAAATGGGACAAACAAATCAAACTTTTAGCAGTTTCGCAAAGGACGTGCAATAAATATAAAATCACTGAAATGAATGAGTAGAAGTGGCTTAGTTTCTTTTCGTCAAAAAGATGCAATGCGCCACTTGTAAGCATCCAATGTGCCACTTATGGTGCATGCGCCACAGGTTGGCCATCCTTGCCCTAATATATATGGTCACTAAAAACACTACTCTGCCAAAAAAAATTTATAGAATAACTAATGTTGTACACCAATTCTCTTGTTCTTTGGGAGACTGTACCCATTCTGCCTTCTATCAACAGTTCAGTCTTGTGGTGGTGATGATTGGTTGGTTGGTTGGTTGATTTTGTTTAGTGGTATATCAACCTCTATGAATTATTTCATGCATACATTAAATACTTTATTAGTACATCATTTTATACTTTCAGGGCAAATGTATGTTTTTTTAAATATATATACTTTGTAGATCATAAAATGTATTGTTGGTAATTTTTTTTAAAGTATTGCTGGTAATTTTACTACAAAAATGTATTGTTGGTAATATTTTATAAAAATGTATTGCTGGTATTTTTACAATAAAAATGTATTTTTATACTTTCCTAGTGTTGTTTTTTGTTTGAGGGTTCAGTATTTAGCCATAGATGGGATGCTAACAGGTGCTACCACCATGGGTTATGGTGAACCTGGGAGCAACTGCAATTAAGATGCTATTCCATGCTTTTTAAAACCTCAAATTTCCCAATCAGAGGCCTTGTTGCCAGATGTAGTTTATCATCATACCCAGGACCAAGGTGGTGGTGGTGGTGGTGGTGGTGGTGGTGGTAATGTACTGATATGGGGAATATAGTGTAGGTATAAATTAGGATCCTTGATATCATTAAAAGTTCATTTATATGCTGCAACCTATCCAAATCAACCAAGTATACTACTGAATAAACATTTAGAAATAAACTAGGAATGTTACAGATGGTGCAAAAGTGTCATTAAAACCTACTTGAAGCTGCTGGACACAAACCTATTACATGGGTAGTATGCCTGAAATAGCTGTCAGGTACAACTTCTGAATTAGTAATGAGTTTGTTTAGTGACGACTAGGTTGCTAGAACAGAACAAAGTTGTTAAGTGAAGAGTGACTCTAGTAAAAATAGTTTTCTTTTACACTTTAGATTTGATTGGTAATCTCTAAATTTTATTTTGTAGAATGACCGTCTATGCTTGTAATGTATATGTGCAGATGATATTTGGGGATGTTCTATCAAGTTGTCTGATGTGATCCATGCTGGGTACCGGGAGGCACCAGACACAAGTAATTCTCGCTCTCTTCGATTCTTAGTTCTCTCTCTCTCGTGTCTCATCTCCGCTGCCAAAATGTGACCCTTAAAGAACTCCTGTCTTGACTAATGCAGTCAGATGTAAAAGAACTTTACAACATTTCATGCAAGTATAATTCTGAATTATTACCAACTTGTACAATACACAATTCCAAACATTCAACATGAACTCAATCTTCTAAACTA
The DNA here is from genome assembly GCA_964036315.1 of Acanthosepion esculentum. Taxonomy (NCBI): domain Eukaryota; kingdom Metazoa; phylum Mollusca; class Cephalopoda; order Sepiida; family Sepiidae; genus Acanthosepion; species Acanthosepion esculentum. The sequence goes on along the minus strand of OZ038483.1, from coordinate 132,048,019 downwards.
CAGTTTAATAATTAATTCTACCCTTATGAGCTCAGGTATAAATATTTCCTAGTCAAAGAAACACAACTCTGTCTAACCTTTCAGTATACATGCATATACATCAAATACTTAATAAATTCAATTGTTATATTTTCAACCCTACGTTCTGTTTTGTATTTTATACCTTGCGCAATTTTACGTCAAATATAAATTGCCTTGTGACCACCACATTGGATAGCGACCTCCAGCATAATGGCATGATCTTTCCCACACCTTTCCTAGACAAAATAAAATAATTGTGGCAGGACCTGCAACATGCACGTCCACATCATATTTGGAAACCTCACCATTCATTGATACCGCTACAAACTTCCTTGTGCAAGAACTTTACCGCAATGAATCGGATGTGTGACAAAAGCCTTTCCTCTGTAGCCGAATATAAGGTTTCAGCTCCTATAGGGTCAAAAAGGAGCCTGTTGTCTTCAGGCGAGCATGTCATTCTCAATATGTTGCGTATTTCAACTGGGCTCGTAAGTTTACACATCATCTTATACCGAGTCCAAGCGTCAAGGAATGATGCCCAGTCGTTGTCCGTTGCGTTGGGTTCAATGATAGGACGGTCTGTTTTTTTTTGTTTTGTGTGTGTGTGTGTGTGTTGGATGTTTGCGTCACGTTAGGGGTTCCATCCCACAGAAGCGAGATAGAGCTACAAAGGGAAACTATCATTTGATGCATGAATTGAGTAATCAAGTCAAGGGTTCTGCCTGGTGCACGTATTCACCAGATCTTGTTTGCAGCACCATGTAAAATAACCACAACAGCATTGGTAGTATTAACTCTCAATTACTTTATTCTCATACCAACAAGATACAAATACAAAAATATATCTGGCCCCTGGCCAGTCAGCTGTTTATATAACACCGGACGAGGTAACTTATGTCTGCCTGTAGAAGTTCCCCATTATCTAATGAGACCTTCCATTTTTACTCTACAATAAAACATACTTTGCCCCAACCCAAAGTTTTCATGGTCATTTGTTACAGATATTATCGTCTTGTCACTTGTATACCTTTGTTGTTAATACTTTATCATTTGTTTGTACATATATATTGGTTCTTGTCATTTCTTTATGTAGACTCATTACGAATCTGCCATATTTGTTGCGGGCATTTAAGGAGACACGTGTTTATCTCTCAACGCATACACCTATAGAGTTTAACCTCTATACACCAATTCCCAGTATCTAATTATCATACTATTCTGATTTAGTGAATTTCATTAGATAATAAATATTCAAGTAGATTTACTGTGTATTTACTCTTGCTGATAACAAATTTTGTACTTCCTAAACGTGAGGTGGATCCAAATTGATTTTTGTAAATGCTATTGCCGATTGGTCAATGTATATTAAAAATGGCAACAACACCTATGCAGTAGTGTTTAAAGTTAGTTGACAGCCAAAATTTCTAAATGTGTTCGTGAGTCTATCACGTGACTAGAAAACAAATAAATTCAATGCACAAGCAAACCTCGACAGTGAGCATTATTGCATGACTAGCAATTGCCAAACTAGTTCACGATGCTTGTATCATTGAAGTGCAAAGTTATAATTTCAATTTCTTCAACACAATAATAACTTCATTGTAATTCAAGTTAGAATATTCAATTCAATCACTCACTGACCAACTTCTTCCGGATTCACTTGACACTTACTGAAAACTTCTCAATCACAGCATTGATTTAATTCTTGATTGAAGAACAAACTACCTTCCAGAATTCTTGTAAGATATTTTTTATCCAATCTTTGACACACACAAACATATAGTCAAGGGCAGATAACTTTTGTTACTAAACTCTTACATTACGAATTTAATTTCAGAAACTGTTTTACAAACTGTTTGAAATTTAATTTAGGCAAGTTTATCTAATAACAAATTCTATCAAAATTTCACACATATAAGACAAAACATTCAATTCAGTGAACTCAACCTCACGTGACACTGAAAATTTATAAAAAAATTTAAGATTTAAAATCCCCCAACCAAATCTCTCATTCACTAAAATTCAACCACCACATATTTATTGTGTATTTTATGTTATGTAAAATATTCTCATTGTTGTTATCTGAGATTTGTTGTTTGTTTCCTATTCTTGTTTTATCAATGTGGAAATAGCTAGTTCACTTATGCAACCTTCTCCTTCATTTTTCTAACATTTATGACCCAACAAAATAATTAATTAGCACGTCTCCACCACACACCAGCCCACAACAGGTTCATGTATGAAAAAGGATTTTTACCTTTTCATGTTAGAAAATCTTAATGGCAGGGAATGACACTTTGAAATATTGTTAAAATAATGTACAGTTAAAAAAAAGACTGAGGACCTCCTAAGACAATGAGGCAAAGAATGCCATTGTGAAATATGGAAAAAGTATGCATGGCTAAAAATGGTTTGAAGATGATAGACTTATTTTTGTGTTTGTGTGTTTCTGTATGATTGTCAGTGCACATATGTGTCTTGACGTGAATGTTAAACTATAGTGCATTGATACATTAAAATGTCACTGGTCTGAAAATAATTGTGCTATAAGTAAATGCCAGTAAACCAATCCACACAATAAAAAAAAAACTTTACGTCTTCATTACAATAAACATCTGTTAAACTGTCCTAAAACAATTTTCCAATACATCACAAACTTACTAAGTTGGCCAGTGATAGCAAAATTTTATTTTTTTTACAGCTGAACAGTTAATAAACTTGAAAACCAAATCCATTTTGTCATTTGAAAATGACAAAAGTAATTGTTTTATGGAAGGATTTTTTTTTGCTGAAAAAAATATCATTTGAAGAAACAATTTTGCAGACACAAACAGATTGTTATACTAATAAAACAGATGGTGAATTAGAAAACAAATGACTTATTAGTTGTACTGATAGTTACTATTAAACCTAGAATAAGGCTGTACTTGGAGTAGTTTCACATAACACAGCAAGCTGCTACAAAACCAAAACATTAACCTAAAAACTAGTCATGTTCTTAAATAGACTCATCAGACCAAGACTTTCATATGGATGTCATGCATGACACCAAATTTGTTTAGAAATATCTAAACTGTCAGTTGTATACAACTGCTTTTTCAGATTGATGGTTAAAATGCTTTTGAGTGAGCAGTGTGTAGGTCTCAGTGAGGACCTCATTCAAATCACATAGACTGGCATTACAGAATCACAAAGAACTGTACCAGATAACAGAAACCACATCCCTTACAGACTTTCAGCAGTAGCAACAACTAAAATGGATTGGATAACACCTGTAACTTAAAGAATGAATAATGACATAACGGGATGCTGATGTTTCACATTACTTCAAACAAAAGGTTAGAAAGGAAAACCCCCATCAATACTGAAAAGAGCAATAACAGCTACTGGACCTGAGGAACTTATTTCCTTGAAAAAAATTTTTCAGAGAAAGATTCTATAAATTTCAACTGAAATCAGCCTGGTCAATGAATGCCAAATGTTTCCTTATGAGGAAGCAGCTAATATTATCATTCCCATTAATACAAAACAGGATAAAGGTTAGAAAAATCCAAGCAGAGCTGACTGCCTAGAAAATCAGCATTGTTAAACCTTGGCTTTTATACTGACCTGAATACTGATTCCTGTGAGATATTTGCAGTTACCTCAACCACAAGGCAGATTGCACATATTTCCTAAACTCAGTATGGCTCATAAATAGATGATGAAACACACAACTTCTGTTCTGCTCTTTGACATTTTTTATTTTAATTGGCTCTATAAACAAGGCGCCATTATTTTCAAACTTGAAGCTGTTATGTCAGTTTGGTCTATCAAAGACCGATCAACAGCTGCAGCATGTAAATATTATTTTTAAAAATAAACACACCTAGGATTACTGCTGGGCAGAAAATAATCCATAAAAGCAACGACATGTCGATTAACAAAAGTGCATTTTAGCTGATTCCTTAAGTGAACTTTTTATTGAATTTTTAACCGATTTGAACTTTACTTGACTTGGGGCTAAAATTTCACACAACCGTAAAAGTACTGGAATATAAAAACAAAACTTTCACCTTTACTGTCACTTACAAAGGAAACAAATCAATAAGTAAAATTGTATGTTTTCAATCTTCACTAAACCTAGATACAGGTGCAGAGGACCAAGCATGGAAGAAACTTATTGCAATGGTCATGGCTGGAAGAGTAACAATTATTCTATGTTGAGGCACTCAGCTACACACACATCTGGAGGGGATATGTTTATGCATCAAAATTTATACATACATCTGTTGCAAATTCATACAGTATTGAATTAGAGTGAAGCACTTAAATGCACACACATCTATAGAGGATACATTTTTACATGTCAAAAGATATACATATATCTCCAGCAAATTTGCATAGTAATGCACTAGTGTGAGACACTCAGGTTCACATACATCTGTAGAGTATATGTTTGAATATGTATATATATATTGAATATATATATAGATATATATTGAATATATATATATATTGAATATACATATATATATATTGAATATATATATATATATTGAATATATATGTATTGAATATATATATATTGAATATATATATATATATATATATATTGAATATATATATATTGAATATATATATATTGAATATATATATATATATATATGGATAAAATATATATATATTGAATATATATATATATATATATGGATAAAATATATAATAAAAAATATTAAAAAAATATATATATGGATAAAACAATCCATTTTATCCACATATATATGGATAAAACAACTTTTCAGTTGTTTTATCCATATTATATACATATCAAGAAATTATACGTGGCTTCTCATTATGCTATTTGGACCCTATTTAGAAGGCAAAAAACTCCACGATAGAAGAAAACTAGAAAAAACTTTCTGCAAACTGGCACAGATACACTCAGATATTATATTTCTTGGACTTTGCAAAAAAATGGACTTAATACCAAAAAGATTCAGATTTAAATACAATTTCCAACATAGTTTTATTACACTGCATAAAGAAAAAGCCCAACATATATACAACAGAACCTCCACGCAATTAAGAAATCTTGCACACAACACTGCTTACATTAAGAAATCTTTTTACATGAACTTATCTAAAAAAATCAGTTATTCACTCTACCTAACACTTTCTCCTTTTCAATACTTTCAAGTAAAATAACACTCAATTTCCTGTACCCAAAAAAATTGACAGAGTGTATATTTTTGAAAAACCAAAAACTCAATAAACTAATTGTTGAGAACCCAATTTTACAACACATACCATACCTGAATAACTATTTAATACAACAGACCCCACGAAGATCTCATTATGCCCACTACACCCATACCACCTTTGCTGACAACCACATCGCCAACCTATCCAAATATACTCTCACCCAAGAAGAAACCTCTTTATTAAATAAAGGATTATCATTCTACCCCTCACAACCACTAAAACCTCTAAACCTCTGCTATGATATGGAAAAATACATTCGTAGACTGAGACTAAAAGAATATTTCTCAGACAACAAATCTACTTCTAATACAGACAACACCGCTAAACAATCATGCTCCAAACTTCCTCCCACGAAGAATAACACTCTATAGACCCCACCAATCGGACGTAATCAACACTTGGACCAATATGCCATCAAAGCCAGGCAACACATGGATAACTTCTTAAAAAACAAAGGACACCAGATAAAAAAATACAACTTATCCAAAATAGAACACCAAGCCATCTATACTCTTAAAAACAACCAAGACAAGGGCGGAGCTATAACCATCTTAGACACTAAAAACTATATAAAAGAAGCAGAATCCCAACTTCAAAATAACCGATTCTATGTACCCTTACCTCTAGACCCAACTAGCACATTCAAAACAGAATTATCATCTCTCACTCAGAACCTGAACCACAACATAAGGAACACCATAAAATCTCTTATTCCTGAGAACCCTAAAACAGCAACATTCTACACTATCCCAAAACTACATAAACTCCCCAAAATCATTTCAGAAAAACACTCTAACACCTTTTCATCCAACCAACATCAAATTACACAACCAAATAATAAAGAGAACATCTATGAAATTTCAAAATCCCTCAAAATCATACCACCTGGTAAACCCATAATAACAGGCATAGGTACCCTCACAGAACTTATATCTGGGTACATAGACAACATCCTAAAACCTTTACTGCCTGACATACCTAGTTATATTAGAGATACTACTGACCTTCTCAACAAATTACATAACATTAACTCAGTCCACCCAGATACAATCCTAGTAACGATGGATGTTTCATCTCTTTACACGAATATTCCACATACTGAAGGAGTATCAGCTTGCCATGAGTTCCTTAGTAAAAGATTACCCAACAACCAAATTACAGATATATGTCAATTAATAAATTTCATTCTAACACATAATAATTTTAAATTCAACAACAAACACTATTTACAGATTAGTGGCACAGCAATGGGCACGAAAATGGCACCTAGCTATGCGAATATCTTTATGCACATTCTAGAAAGGAAAATACTAGACAATTCAGAATTTAAACCATTACATTATTTTAGATATATTGATGACGTTTTCTTATTATGGACTCATGGATCAGAAAAATTAAAAAATTGTTTTACTTTCTGCAACAACTTCCATGATACAATTAAATTTACCATGGAGCATTCATACACATCCGTCCCTTTCTTAGACGTTATGATAAAATTAAACAAACATACACTTTCTACCAGTCTATACAACGAACCCACTAACCAGCATAAATTCCTACACTTCAACAGCTGTCATCCTCTTAAATGAAAAAAATCTATCGTATACAGCTCATTTCGAAGAAACAAACGCATATGCTCAGACCATCTAGATTTTCTACACAACATTAATAACTTAACAGAACAATTCCTAAAATGTAAATACCCAATAAATATAATAAAAGAAGCACTAAATAAAACTATCCATATAAATCGTAACACACTTCTCACGTACAAGAAAAGTAAAAACAACAATCGGATTCCCATGGTCTTTAACCACAATCAATATTCCCACACACTTTTCAGTTGTTTGATCCATATTACATACATATCAAGAAAGTATACGTGACTTCTCATTATGCTATATATTGAATATATATATATATATATTCTATATATATATATATATATATATATTCAATATATATATATATATATATATTCAATATATATATATATATATTCAATATATATATATATAGAATATATATATATATTCAATATATATATATATAGAATATATATATATATATATATATATATATTCAATATATATATATAGAATATATATATATATATATATAGAATATATATATATATATTGAATATATATATATATATATATATATTCAATATATATATATATAGAATATATATATATATATATATATATATATATATATATATATAGAATATATATATATATATTGAATATATATATATATATAGAATATATATATATATATTGAATATATATATATATATATTGAATATATATATATATATAGAATATATATATATATATTGAATATATATATATATATTGAATATATATATATATATATAGAATATATATATATATATATATATATATTGAATATATATATATATATAGAATATATATATATATATAGAATATATATATATATTGAATATATATATATATATTCTATATATATATATATATATTGAATATATATATATATATTGAATAGAGTATATGTTTGAATACCTATATGTCTAAACATGCATTTGCAGTAAATTCGCATAGTAATACACTATAGAGAGACATTCCACTATGCACACATCTATAGAATATATGTTTGTAAGTCCAAAATTATGCACATATCTGCTGCACATTTGCATAGGACATTCTTTAGAAACAACAGAAATATTTAGATGCACATTGTACATAAATTCAAAAATTTAAAAAGAATTTAGCTTATAAATATAACTCATCACAGGTCCATGGTTCAAAGAGTTAAGCATGTTTCTTAGTGACATTTTCTGTGCGAGGGACATACATTTGACAAAGAGGGTTTTAGTTCGACTTCAGTGCACACACGTCTTTTTCTTTGTTTGCATTTGATGAAAATCTGAATTCATCTTGTTTTCATTTGGTCAAAAGGTCGACTAATATACAATAAATATTATTACTTTTATTATCATTTTTGTTGTTTTTTTATCTCTCAAATTTCTTTCACTGGCCTATTATATCTACATATTATAAGAAGTATACATTGACAAACTTTACTATCATATATATATATATATATATATATATATGAGGTAGCATGTATTCAGATTCAGATTACTGCTCTTTGGTGCACACTACTAGAGGAGCGGCCATGTTTACACTGTAACAGGTGTGATCATGCGACCACAATAGTACCAACTATAAGCACAAATAAGTAGAGGGCAATGTGACAAAACTAAAGATATGTTATGGCGAAAATGTAGATAATGTTTGACTTACCCTCATATATATATATATATATATATATATATATATATATATATATATATATATAATGACACATACAATAGATACTGCCTGGCACTTTTGCATAAAAATGGTTATGTGACACTTTCTTTCTGCCTTGTGATTTATTAAAGGTGATTAAATGATTTAATATCCAATATATGTTTACACAAAGTAAACACATTTAATGATTAATTCAAGTGTCATTGAATATAAAAAAAGTTGTTTATATGAATGAATTTATAACATAATGAGGTTGAATGAATAAATTTATGTTCGGCTGGTTGTTATTTGAATATTATTATTACTATTTGTTATTTAAACATTATTATCATCATTACTATATGGGCATGTGTGGCTGAATGGTTAAAATGTTCTTTCTGATTATAAGACTTGAGTTTGAATCTTACCATCGGCGATTTGTCAAGAAGATGATTTATTGATGTTATAACTTCTGAGGTGGTCCTGGCAAGCCGCACCTTTGGAAAGTGCTTGAAAACAAGTCTTGTCGGGGAAATTGGGTAGATGGAACTTTTGTCAATAGCTGTTTTAATACAAGCCTTGTTCAAATTGTTGATCATGCCAGAGAATGTGTTCTCACACAGAAACAGAAAACTAATCTCTGTCCAATATGCTTGCAGTATAAACCACAGGTCAGATCTGTGGGTGTTGAACAAACACAAGTGTGCCTGAGCAGGCGTCTGCAACAAGGATTGCAAAAAGGTCTTTATTTTTGTTATTTAAACATTACTATTACTGTTATGTGGAGGCACGGCGGAATAATGGATAGCGGCTCAGATTGAGGAATTGAAGAACTGAGTTCAAATTCTGGTTGAGTTCATTACATTCACTTATATGCTAATAGTCTTGGGAAAGGTATGAATTCATCTCTTCACTTCCCAGCTATGGGTAAATAACAGAAGAGACTAGGTCTTATAGCTTTGGTTAGCGACTAGTCTAAGAGAAAGAAAACCTCTGAATTCAAAACCAGCCTGGAGAGGGTTGGGCTCCATTAGGCTATCTTGCTCAGGAAACCCTATTGCTACTGCTGCAGCAGCATATAAAGGGTTATGGGTTAAAAAAATTCCTGTTTTGCCAAGCTGTATCTTTATTGTGTACAATTAAGAGAAGTCATCAGTAAATTATGTAAACTTTTACACTCGTTAGAATTGTAAATATTTTCTTAAATGTGGTCATCTATTTCAAATCTATTTTAAATGGTATATATTAAATGAATAAGAATTAAGTGAACAGGTTTCCATATTGGATTTAGTAATAAAAAATCTTGCAACAGGATGTGTGAGTGGTGTGATGGATATCAGTGCAGAACGTAAAATCGGGGAGCTGAGTTCAAATTCTAGATTAGTCTGTTCTGTTCACTTTTTCACAAATGTTCTTGAGAAAGGCATGAATCTATCTATTCCTTTTCCAGCTATGTGTTAATTAGCAGGATAGGCTGGTCTCTCTAGCCTTGGGTGGCAACCAGCCTAAGAGAAAGAAAACTTTGAATTCAAAACTGTGGACAAGTCAACAGGAAAATCACTCTACTATTTTTATGCTAATATTGTGTGTCCTCTCCCAGTTGTTGACGGATGAAAAAAATGCTCAGTCGATAAAAGCAGTTGGTATTCTTGAATCGGGGATAAAAAGACAAAATTTGTGTATTTGGCTACCATGTTTGTCAGTGTGTGAGTCATTTTTCTGATTGGTTATGTGCATTGTGATTTGTGACATATTACTTGCGAATCGAGACTTCGACATTTTTTTCTGCCCCTGATATTTGAGTTTGAACTTGTGATTTGTTGTCTTCATGGTGGAAGTAATCGGCGACAAATATTTCCTTTGCAATCCAAGAACTCTTACAAATACTTAATAGATATTTAAATTTTTGTGCTTTCTTGATTTTAGTGGGGGCAATTTGCATCTTGGGCTGTTCCTTTTGCTGACAACCATACATTCTATCTTCTGGTGGTTAGTCCTTTCTCCTTACTTTCCTTTACTACCTTCTGTAGGCGTTCCTGTAGTTTCCTTCCTATGTCTGCTATAAAAACTGAGTCATCTGCATATCTTATGTTTTTAAGATGTCTCTGACAATAATAAATCCTGGTATGACTTCTAATTCCCTCAGGATTGGCTGTTTGTAAAGGTTGAATTAGTCTAGTGAGAAAATATGTCCTTATCTTACAACTCTTTCTATTTTTGTGTATTTACTGAATTCATTTTCTATCTGTATGCAAGCATTTTTACTCTCAGTATATGTTCTGGATTATTGTAATATCCTTCCCAAATAAATCAAGATCTCATTGTTTAAATTGGTCTTGCTGTTGTACTTTATCCAATGTTTTTGTATAATCTATAAAAAAATAGGTGTGCATATTTCTGGATTTGTATTACTTTTTCTGATATAAATAATCTTTTTTAATCCAAATATGAAAATTTACTGATGAATTTTTTTTTAAATATTTAATATTATGAATAATTAATTTCCAACTTAAATTACCTGGTATCTCTTTATACACTGAAAATTATCAGGTGCTTCAATATTGTTGATTTTTTAATTCAAGATTATGAACCAGGTTTCAAAGTTTGTGTAAAAGATAACTTTCCTAAACTCTTTAAATTATTCATTTTGATTCCAGCTTTGAACTTCTTAAAAGAAACAAAATCAGTTCAGACTGAACATACAGATTTGTTATGTTTTGTTTTTCGATTATTTATTTCTCTTGCACATTTAGTGCAAACTTCATTTATACTCCATAATAACTTTATGACTGCACGGTGTTTGTTTTTGTTCCCTTTGCAGAAAATGGAAATTATTTATTCAATTTCAATCAGTACCTTGCATAAAACATGTGCAGAATTAGAATTATTGATTAACTACCGAGAACCATTTTTAGAATCCATGCTATAGTTACTGCTTTCCAAATGAAAACCTAAAGTTTGTTTATTATTCTTTTTTTTTTTAAATTTCTGTAGATTATAAATAAAGCCAGGATTTTGCTCTTGGCATCATCTCACCAGCAACAATTAGCAAGACAGAAATACCTTGCATTTAACAGGACATGAAAGCAATATTTGATGCTTCCAAGGCTGGAATACAAGTAAGCAAAAAAATGTGTGTCCGTGCAAGCAGATTGTGCATAACTCCTGATTACAAAAAAGAATTCAAAATATTTTAGCCAATAAGAAATCTTTGTTTTAAAACAAAACAAAAATAATTTCTGTGAACTTACCTAGATTTATAAAAGAAGCAGAACATTTCCCCTCAGAGGGAGAGATTTTTTTCAGCTACCAAGAGTCACTTCCATGTTTTCTCTACCACATGTACCTCAGTTTCACTATCTTCCATGTTTTCTCTACCACATGTACCTCAGTTTCACTATCTTCCATGTTTTCTCTACCACATGTACCTCAGTTTCACTATCTTCCATGTTTTCTCTACCACATGTACCTCAGTTTCACTATCTTCCATGTTTTCTCTACCACATGTACCTCAGTTTCACTATCTTCCACGGTATCCATTCAACTCATCTTTCTTTAGTCTTTTTTACAGGTAACTCTTATAAAGAAAAAGAATCTGTTATTCTCTTAACAATGAACTTTTAAAAAAACAAAAAAGAGTTTTTAATTTCTTTTACAGTGGACTCTAAAAATTGAGATAAAAGAAAATATTTTATTTTATGAAGAGTAAAATATTAAAAAAAAAAACTTCTGGCAAACTTGGTCTTTCATGCCCACAAAAAAGCAAAGTGTCAAAAGGACAGTTTTTCCATTGACACCACTATTATTATTTTAACTACCTTCACTCCTCCACAATATTTATTATTTTAAAAACTGATGGTTAGAATTGTATTAAAACCTAAACATATAAAAGTGAATTTTTACATATTTTTGTTCTTGGGAATTTAAAACAAAAATATGAAGCACTATTTATTTATTAGATGGTTTATTTACAAGAATAATTTTGTAATTTATTTATATCTAAAAACTAATACAGTTAAAACTAATGCAATATTTATCATTTACTAATTTATAAAGAAATAAAAATGAAAATAATTTTATTCATAAGTTTATAAACATTTACTAAATTATTAAAATATGTGAACCAACTCTAAGGAAATCTTTATTATTTATCATTTTATAAAGTTTGAATTACTTGGCAATTCGCTGATGTTTTTCCAACCATTCAAATAAACAAAAATCATAAATAGCGTAAATAGACAATTTAATAAATAAATAATGTTTATTATTTTTATTATCTCAAGAACAAAGAAAATGTATAAATTCACTTTCATATGTTTAGGTTTTATTACAATTCTAATTGTCGCTTTTTAAAACAATAAACATTGCCAAGGAGTGAAGGGAGTTAGACTAATAAGAATGTCAAAGGAAAAATTGTCTTTCTGATACTCCATTTTTTTTTTTCAGGCCTGAAGGTCCATGTTTGCTAAACTTATTTTATTTCTGCAAGTTGAATTTGTGTTATATCAATGACAAGGTGTTTATTTGAAAATATAAAAACGAATACATCTTTATTTTTCGCCTTGATTTGATCAAATCTTGCCTTCGTATCAGCAGTAGTCTAACATTTCCTTATGATTAGTTGTCTCTCAGTTGTTCTTTTATTTAACTTTCAACACTGACGCTTTTGTTTAATTCTTAACCCTGGCCAGGTCACCATTGTCAGAGATGACCAACCTTAACCTGAACAAACTTTACACTGAAGTTAACTGTTCACAGTTTGCATTGAGATAAAAACAACAGTTTGCATTAAGCTACAAACCATTGAGATTTTTTTTATGTAATGATCTACATCCTGAGTATATTTATACAGGGTGCACCACTTGCAAATTGATGCTGTTCATTCTTGTAGGCAGAGGTTTGGTGATGTTTAGTGATTCCCAGGGACCAACTCCTTGATTGTATGCCCTTAAGACTCAAATAAGGGGGGGGGGGGGCTTAAAGGGCCTAGTACCGAGAAATGTGAGAAAGGAAGAGATTTTAAATATGTAAAAACAGATGAAACATGAAATAAACACTTTATTCAGATTAAATATAAACTAAATTTTTATTTCACTCTTTGATTGGAAGCCCTCCCGATATGGATGCCCAAGGCCATTATACCCTCCCTCTCCACTGCATGCTATTGCTTGCAGGCTCCTTGTGCAACAAAGCATGCTATAATTCATATATATTATAGGTGACTCAGGCTAGAAATTAGTGTTCATTAGGAAGATCTAAAAAGAGTTGATCCCAATAAATACTAGGTTCACCGTAAGACATGATAGAGGAAGTTTTGTATTTGGTGTCACCTCAGAATCTTAAAAACCTTTGAACACCGAAGCTTGACCTAGAAGGTAATCTCAAAGCCACTAAGTGAAGAATCTGGTCTCCAAGTAAATAAATAAAATAGCATTTATAGGGCATATATGTATATTCCAGCTATTATAGAAACCTTGGAAGATATACATTGAACAAGATAAGTGCATGCTGGTGGCACCTAAAGTAAAGGGGGCACCACAGATTTTTTCTTTTAAAGGAGGTATGCTTTACAGTGACCAGATCATATTTGCAATAAAACATAATTCCTACAGTACAAAAATTGTAAAAATATTTCTTCCATTTTCTTTTTTAAGTAATAGAGTAGCAATAGGCATCCAATGTTGTGTCTGGGGAAAAGAAGCTGCAGAATGGGGAATAATCTTTCCCACACAAGAACATGAAAATGATTTTGAACTCCAACAAGATTGAAAAATGACAATTGAGTAATTTTAGACCAGATATGGCTGCAATACTTCGTCTTGGGTCTAATTTGATTCTTGGAAAGATAAAAAATATAAGAAGGCGGTGGGTACTTCCTGGAGTGATAGAATGAGTCAATTTATCAAAGCATCTTTGGAAATAAATTGAATATTACAGTTTCCCCAGAGCTTTGCTCCAGGGAACATTTTGAATATGATTATATTGTCCCAATAGTTTTGAGAGGGTTAACACCAAAAAAATACTAGGTGGTCTCGTTAGTTATTAATAAATGTGTCAGTCTTCTGGGACTATTGTTTCTCAGTTCTTATTTATACCATAATTGTGATAACAATCCTCACCAATCTAATACCTGAAATCATGTGATCTTTTTTTTTTTGATTAAGCAAACCCAAAGATCAAGAGATTACTGAGTGTTTGAGAATAATATACTATTAAGGAAAGAAGACAATAAAAGAACAAGAATTAAGAAAACTTGACATTGCATTTAAATTTTTGAAGGTCAAAGTGGATTAAGAAGCTAGAAGAGAGCTCCACAAGAGAGAAGAAACTGATAACATAGAATGTACGGTTGCATTTAAAGTGAAATGCTAAAACAGTCACCTATTAATATGCATTTCCTCCCTTTTGCCTGAATAATGGCAGGGTGGTGTAGAGTCTATTAGCCGCTGGTGTTTCTGTTGAGGTAGATCTATCCAGACATGTTCCATAGCTGTCCATAAGAGAATTGGGTTTGATGGTTTTGGCTACAAAGAATTTAGTCAACATGTCTTATAAATGCTTAATGGGCTTTAAATTTGGTGAGTATAGGGATCACTGGAGAACCTGTAAATCAGACAAATGTTTCCTAGAACCAGTTTGTGCCATGCACTCATGATTAGGGGTGCATTATCTTGGATCAAACCATCATCACCTGGAAACATGACAAGCATGAATAGATGCAAATGGTGTGAAACAAGGCCATGAATATAACACCTCTCAACTTGGACTTTAGTTTCCATAGTGATCCTTGCAAATTCAAAAAGAACACACCTCAAGTTATTCTCAGCTTTCATTATACTCTGATGATATAGTGGATGCATAATGTCATGTGATCTTTTGCATATACCAATTTGACTGTGTACCTGAGAAAGATTGATGCATGACTTGTCTAACAAAGCGACAACATGGTAGCAGGCTTCCAATGGTTCAATTGAAAAGTTCTTTGACACAAGTAACTGATTGGTGCCAACATGGCACCATTGTTAGTTATGATGATGAAACTGCATGGATTGCTATGCTGTATAATATGAGGGATTATCTCCCTTATCAGCCAGGGAAATTTTCTTAATTCCCACTGGGCAGTGTGGCATAAAGCATTATAAAGGAAAAGACATAAACAAACTCTCACTCTTTTTTTTTTGATCTCTTCAACCACAGAATGCTGCAGTCACAAGACATGACCTGTTTTCCTTAAAGATTTTCTTAGTTCCTGGGCAAACCAACTTTATACCCTCAACTGAACTATATGGTACATTAAACATACATACACTCATGACATTATTTCCTATTTAAAAAAAAAAAAGCACCCACCATGCAGCCACATTGACATCTCCACTATAACTAATATCACACACACACACACACATATATATATTTTAATACTATCATCCCATGCAAGGCAATAAAGCCACGAAGATGCAAGGAGTTGCTGAGTGTGGAAGAACAAGATAAAAGAAACATTAGGGAATGAGAAGAATAGAAAACTAATCAAGACATTAGATAGTGATTGAAATTGCATTTAAATGTTTGAAGATCAAAGTCGGCTGGAAAGCATGAAGCTGGAATAGAGTTCCACAAACAACAAGTGCAAGAAAAGAAACTTTTAGCATAGAACTCAGTTACATTTAACCAATTCAACTGTAAATTGATGAGACCTTACTGGCAATCTAGTATAGCGTTTAATTTCATAAAGTCTAGGTACCATAGAACATTCATTTCATAATTTGATAAGATTGAATTGGTCAAAAAATTAATTAAAAAATACTGTAGCTTTTCAACCTGTGGAGAAAACTGGTATGCAAATCCTGTCAAATGCTTTTGAGATATGAAAAGCAACAGTCTTGCCTAAAGCTTGATAGACTTTTCGTAATAATTGTTAGTCAGCAGTTGACCTAGAGAACTGAAAGCCATATTGCTTATCTGAAAGAAAGCCCTGCACTGTGAGGTGCTTAACTAATTCCGAGTTGATCAGACTCTTGAGTAGCTTACCAAAATCAGGTAGAAGGCTAATAGGCCGATAGTTCTAGGAATCAGACAGTTCACCTGAGTTCTTAAAGACTCAGACAACAGAGGGGGGGATTTCCAACAAGCAGGAAAGCAAGACCCAGTAAGGCATTTATTGTACAGTTTAGAGAGAACAGGAGCCAGTTCAGGAGCACATTTCTTGAGGACTATTACAGGGACAGCATCAGGTATATTTCTCTTTTCTGAGCTATGTTGTTATATATATATATATATTATCATTTCACTTCAAGTAAGTCAATAAAGCCACTAAAATGCACGAGGTTACCGAGTGTGAAAGAATATGAAAAAAACAAAAACATTCAGGACAGAGAAAAATAAAAGAACAAGAACTAAGGACACAAGATGAGGATTGATATTACATTTAAATTTTTGAATATCAAATTTGATTGGAAAGCAAGAAGCCAAGAGAGAGTTCCACAAGCAAGAAGTGCAAAAGAAGACACTGTTAACATAGAACTTATGGTTACAGCTAGACATTTCCACTAATCTCGTACTGCACTTAAATTCATAAAGTCTAGGTACCATAGAGGAAAGTTTATCAGAACAATTAGCATGAAAATATTTATAGGAAAGGTGCAGGGAAGCTACATTATGGACAGGTGTAAATAGTTGTGTCATCAGCATAGATACTGAGTCAATAACTGATAACATTGTGAAGATCATTGATGTAAATTATGAACAACATAGGTCCAGAGAGAGAGATAGAGCTTAGGAGGGGGGGTCACCCACATTAATGTGAAAATATTTAGAAGTGTAGCTGTTCAAGACAACTATCATTTTGCAATTTGACTGAATCAATTCCAAAATGCTTTGTTTTTATTATTAAATAATATATTTATTTATTTACATGTACCAGCTTGAATATTCGAGAAACTTTGTTAGAAAAATATGTGCACTCCGACAGGATTTGAACCAGCATCCCCGAGGGGAAACTGTCATTAGATCCGATTTGACTTGATCTCAGGGCATCTACTCAAATATGAGTATACATAAAAAATAACGTTTTAAATAAATATGTCAAATTTAATCCATTTCCTAAAAAAATTATCTTTGTTTACCTTAAGATAAAAAACAGAACAGATATGTATATTTCGAGAATTGGGAAAGATAGGTGTTCAAAAGCACTATCTGGGCTTTGTTTGATCAAATATGAGTACCATTAAAAATAACATTTAAACAAATAAATTAAAAATATTTTGGATTTAATCCATTTCCATATATATATATATATATATATATAATATAGTTCATTTCTTTTGAAAATGTTGAAACATTCAACCAAATGTCATTACAATTGGTAAGATTTGAGAAATCTATTTTCCTGAAAAATTGTTTTAAGAAAAAGATTGTATAAATTTCAACCAAAAGTACCACTAGCTGCTCAATCAATGAATAATGAATGTTTTCTTATAAGCAAACGGCTAATATTACCATTACTTATTACATAGATTTGATAACACAGGGGACGTAACTCTTCCTTCTAACTAGTAAATGTATTTGACTAAAAATGAAATGAATTTGACAAAAATAATTCAATGAATAACATTTTTTTAAAATTTAGCAGACAATAATTTGAGTTTTCTCCTTAGGATCTAATGTTTCAGACTTCAATAGATTCTTTTTGTTTAAAATATTTTGCCATTTTATTATTATTAAAGTCTTGAACATGAATGTTTTGCCATTTTTGCCATTGCTAACTGTTTCACTAATTTGTCAATTATGAGAATGGTTAAGGCTCTCTCTGCAAATTCTGAAGACATTTTGTACATTGGGTGGGATATGACAGAAAAAAAAAAACAAAAAAAAAAAAAACACTGTAGTTAGTAAGATTGACAGGTTAAAAACTTTAACATTGCAAACTTGTTTGTCAAAATTCCAGCACACAAGACCCTATGAGTGACTTGCAAAAAAAAAAAAAAAAAAAAAAAAATTAAAAAATAAAATAAAATAGAATCGGACTCAATCCTTGCCAAATGTACAAGTATCTGAAGCAATAAATTAATGAAAGTACTAATTGATAAATTATAACAATGGAATAACCATTAATTATACAGAGACTTTAAAAAAATTAGTTCTTCGGTTGTGTAGATTGTGAAATGCGCATGACTTAAGAATTTCAGTCATTGTACATTTTTGGGGGACTGATACATCACAGTTCGATTCTAATTCATTCAAACTCAGTGACCCCTTGTGTCTTAGTGGCTTTACTGCACCCCTGTACACCTCTTATTCTCCCTAAACAAAGAATTATGGTATTTCATATTTACTTTCATAATAATGAATCTGGCACATGGTACTACTATATATTGTATTACTCCATCTTGTCTGCTTCAATACATTCAAGGGAAACAACTCAAGTTGATCTTGCAAAATGGTAAATTTGGCAGATGTCTGTAAAAAAAAAAAAAAAAAGAAAGAGAGAGAGAGTGCCTGAAAGTTAGTAGTGTACTTGCATTCACAGGGTAGTTGTTTCTTTGCAGAGTCATCTTTATACTGACTATGTTATGGATACGTGTCTGAGTCAGCATATATATAAGTTTGGGAAACTGTATAAAATCTCTTACCGAATTTACCCAGCCAGGGATTGAACTCACAATTATGATGTAACCAAATTCACAAGTCAACTCTTTAACCCACTAGGCCATTGTCTCATGAAATGTGATGACAACAACAAAGATGAAGACAATAGTCTACATAAATAATGATAACTCCTCATTTGAGAAATTGGAACATGTTTTATGGTCGTATAATGCTTTAAATATCTGAAATAGTAAAGCTACATTGTTTTGATGCACCTTCTCTCTTCAATATTAAAAGCAATAAAACAGTTTGTGTTTTTAGCTAAAATTCTATTATTACCACATTACTGCCCAAGTTAAAATATTAATTTTAAAATGATAAAAATTGGTTTAATTTTCTTTAATTTCATTTTTTTTGTTTATTTACAAAAATGTTCACTCTGTACAAGACCCAAGGGCAATTCAAGGTAGATGGTTACAGAGTAAGAGGCACAGCTTATGAGAATATGTGGGGTTAACAGTGAAGATTGTAGTGAATGGGGAAGCATCCTCTTGAAAATCAGTTTCACAAGACAGTGGGTCATGAGAAGAAGCTGCTCAAATGAAACTTACACCTCACCAAAGGAATACGAAGGGAATGAGGGTGGTTTGGTACAATGTGTGTGGATTGTCATCAACCTTAGATATTATTCATGAGCTTTAATTAATATTGACCCCCAAAGCACTGTGCAGACCTATTACACACGAACATACATACAAACAAACATGCAAATAACATTTACAATGCCAAGCACTCATTGGTCAATAAATCACCACTACATTTCTACAGGCAATTTACAAATCGCAGTAATGCAGCAATTTTGTAATCGCTCTATTTTTAAGTAGTCAATTTTGTGCACTTTTGGGAGAAGCGGATCACAGAAGCTTTCTTAAGTCTTCCCAAAGCTCGCTTGCTGATTGGTTGGCATCAACCAATCAGATCCATTGCATGTGAAAAATTATTTTTCCCCGCACAATGATTTGGAGCTTATAGTCGCTTATTTAAGCCAAGATTTTTCTCATCTCAATTAGTGAGAACTCAACTGCCAAACGAATCCACGACAGTTGAAACCATGCGCCAACCTTCTCACTCACACACTGAACATAACTTGTACACACTCACAAAAAAAAAAAAAAAAAAAAAAACTTCTTGCACAACAATATCTTTCAAGAACAATCATTACAAGAAACTCATGAACATTTTTCCAGTGAACTTAAAACCAAATAACTATCACTCACTGAACTCTAAAATAACAGATAAAGGGAGGCAACTCTTGGTTAATTCAACCTTTTCTTAAATGCATGCTTTCCTTCACATCGTTGTTTGATATTGTACATCTTGTTAAATACATATTTTATGTGTAACAATGTCTTTTGCTTATCCTTCTTGCGTGAGCCTTGTTTCCTAATCAAAAGTTAAATTAATGTGGTGAAGTCTGCCACAGCACAAGAGATACTGGCAATTTGGATATGTAAAAAAGGCAAAGTACTTCCATTGAGCGATAAATTCTTTTAAGGAAAATCAAAAATTGTATGTTAAGATTGCTAAAATCTATGTCTTCTCTTCAT
The DNA here is from genome assembly GCA_964036315.1 of Acanthosepion esculentum. NCBI lineage: Eukaryota > Metazoa > Mollusca > Cephalopoda > Sepiida > Sepiidae > Acanthosepion > Acanthosepion esculentum. The sequence continues at coordinate 132,027,282 of OZ038483.1, read as the reverse complement.
CACCTAAATCTTTTTATGTTATATAGTTATAGTTGTTAATTTCTTATTGTGCTTAATAAGATCTGCGTTAAGAACAAATCAGATTATTACAGTATATTCTTATATTTGCTCTATTTAATTATTAGTTACTGTTAATCATTTCTAAATCAGGAAAAATTTCATCAGAGGTATGTACAAAAAACATATAGTAGGTATAGACTTTAGTACTATTTGCTGTCCAGTCAACTTTAATCTTCAAAAATTTAAATGCAATGTCAATTGTTATTTTCCGTTTTCTTAATTCTTGTTCTTCTAGTGTTCTCTTGCCTTAATGTTTTTTTCTCATTCTTTCACACTCAGTAACCCCTTACTTCTTAGTGGCTTTAATTTAAAATTTTTTTTTTTAAATATGCAGTTTCAGACATCTGCTAAGTCATGGAACAGTCCCACGATTAAAGGGAGACTACTGTTAATTGCTTATTAATTTTTAAAATTCACATTATATTTAAAAGACAAATACATATTAAGTGTAATTAATTTTTCTTTCATATTGCAGCATTCAGTTCGTTCTTATATTGTATGACTTAAGCAAGCAGCATAGATTTTAAAATAAACAACTAACTTTGGAAAGATATGAATTTACAACCTGTATCCTTAGGAACCAATCTGGCATGTATAATGCATCACAAATTTTGACTATGAAGAAAAGAAATCAAATTTAGTCATAACTGCATTCTACCTCATCTAATCCTACTCCACGTTTATACAGCGGGGGAAAACAAATATTTGTACAAATTTTTAATTTATTGATAACCTTGCACGAATACCAATTTCAGAATGTTCTATTTGTATTTTTTAGGCTAAAAATAACTACTGATAATTGGAACATTTTAGAATATTCCACTTAAATAATCTAGAGTATTAAAGCAATTTAGAAATTTTAAAATCTGAAATTTACATTGTACGAATACTTTTTTCACCCATTAAAATGGACAAATAGGATTTATTTCTATTAAATCAATTTTTTTCTGTTTTCTATGCATATTTAGTTATTATGCATCTGTGTACAGTTAATTATATGAAAAGAATGTTTATTCATTAGTTGGAAAAACAATAAATTAAAAATTTGTATGTGTACAAATATTTGCTTCACCCCATTGTATATTATATACACCGGGTCATAGTAGGTACAATAATGCCTAGTTGAATGTAGCCATGAAATTAAATTGATTCTGTAACTCAATTGGTAAGGCACCATGTTAGACAGGCTCTGAATTATACAGAATGGGAGTTCCAGTCTTATCAAAGTAATTCCTTATTTTAAAATCCATGCTGCTTCTTTAACATAAAAAAAAAAAAAAAAAAAAAAAAAATCAAACTATGACCTGAGTACTACACTAAAAGTCAAGAAAAATAAGAATTAAAATACTCCTAATGAAAGACCCAGACAACAGAAGACAAATGCATTGACATTTCTCAATTTATTTAACTAAAATATGTCCTGAAATGAGAAATTGATTTCAGCAGAGAAAAATATTAAACAGATAGCAAAACTGAAAATTTTCATTGAATTTTTTGTGGGTTATAAAATTTTCCTTTTCATTCCTTTTTAACAAACAATTATTTATTTAGCTTTACTGACCTGACATTTTATTTTTGTTATTCATGAAAGAAATCAACTCCAATGCAGTTACACAAATATTAACTAAGCAAAACAAAAAAAAAGAAGCAAAACTATTATCTCAATATAAAATGTAATCGAGAAAAAAATATAGTTTGTAGTTTTACTCCAATATGAAAAATGCTTAGTAATTTAGGTTAGAGGTAAAACCCCAGAGTATGACAAATATCATAGAATTCCTATTTACCATAGGAATTCTTTTCAGAAGTCACATTAAAAAAAAAAAAAAAAAAAAAAAAAAAAATTAAAAGATTTTTATACTTATAAAATCTTCACTAAACACATCTGCTGGAAACTTATATTTATTTCATAGTCTTCAAATCATAAATTTACTGTTAGGGAACAAATAAGGTTTAAACTTTCTCCAGCAGTATTTTACAATACTTAAGGCAACTTGATGTATGTTCTTATGAATTAAAAAAAAAATTATGCTAGAATCTTTGCTAATAAAAAAACCTTTATTTTTCATAAAGATTTATTATTAATTGTATATGTATGATGATTGTATTTAAGTTTAATATCAAATGTTTGTAAAGTAATCAGCATATAGAATGTATCGAACATTTTCTTAAAGCGATCAACAATTTCTTATAATATTACTTTTACAAAATGTGATTCATAATATATTTTCATGGCCTTTTGTGAAATTCATACTTCTGACCTTAATTCTGTTTAAATTGCATATAAAAATGAATTCACTTTTCATAAACATAGCATTGAAAAGAATTATATAATTTATTTTCGACCAATAGAAATGTATATCTATGCTTGAAAAATTTATCTCAGTTGTTAAAATATTTAACTACGAGAGAAATAGAATTTGAAAATTACATTTTTAAAATCTACAGAATTAACTTTTTTTGTACGTTTTTGCATTTACCTCCCTTGATGAAATCTTCAAGCAAATGCTGTTTGATAAGTTATACATTTCCTGGAAAGTCAATTTTCTGGTGATAAAATCTCACTGGATGTGAAATTATAACCTAAATCTGAATATTTAAAAATGAAAAATAAAATATCTTTATTTAGCAACATTTTGGCCTTAAGTTTTTAAAAGTATTTATGCTAATTTTTTTTAATAAAAATAAAAATCCAAATTTTTGTTTTACACCTGAAATGTTATATTTTTTTATTTTAATAATATTATTAAATAAAGATATTTTAATAAACCAAGAAATAATCAATAATCATTATCCAATTTCAATAGATTTTTAAAACAAGAAACAATGAATTTAGAGCATACAGAAGCTTCATTATATAGTAACTAGATTATTTCTTACTGTACATTTTACTGTGCAGTAGTATTACTGTTAAGACAATTGGTTCAAGCCATTTTGGATAGCTATCTGGTGGTAATATTTGTAAGTTTACGTGCATTTAGTCAACTATGGAATAAAGGGAACATTATCTCAAGTCGTCATCAGCTGCAAAATGTTGTTGAGAATATTTACATATTTATGTGAATTAAAATTCATGTTGCAAATATTTTATTACATCATATGCAGCTATAGAAATGAAATAAGTCGATTGCAAGCCATGGCTAAATTCTGTTCTGTGTTTAACAAAGGAAGGCATTTTTTACATTCAATTATTTTGTTAAAAAATAAACTTTGAACAAATTTTATTGAAGAAAATATTTAAGAGAATGGTAACTAATTGCTAAAAGAATAAATCATCATCATCAATATAAAGAAAAAAAAAATTAAACTTGATTAAAAATAATCCATTCTATGAATTTGATTATCATGTCATTAAAAATTCAGAGTAAATGAATAATCTAATCAAATGCCATTTTGTTTATCATTTAACTCAAGAATGGCCATTGGCACTAAATTTTTCTATGGTTAGTAATGAAGCAAGTTTTTTAATGTATTGGTTTGTGTAAATTCCAAAACAAGTTTTTATCCAGGGATTTAGTTTACAGTTATAATACTAATCTGAACTTTTCATCAGGTTAGCTCAACCAAATCTTTAAAATTTTGTTTAACCATATTAAATAGACATCAGGTTGAAAATTCCAAAGGAAGTATAATGCTAACCTGGTCCCTAACTTTGTGTCCGTCTGCTTAACTAAAATGTATCTTTAGTCATATAATGTAGACAGCTGTACATTTTTAAGTTAGAAATCAAAATTGTGAACCTTTCCCATGACTTATTCCAGTCACTGGAACATCAAGATTAAAAAAAATAATTAAATGCTTGAAAATAAATTTACTTTTGTTGCACAAGTAATGGCTACAAGAGGGCCATAAACATTAATATCTTAATGTTTAAGGATCCTCACAAAAACAGTTTATTTATCACTGCAATAAAAATTTGTTAAAAAAACCTAGATTAATAAAGTAGGCAATTGAAATCTTTTGTAAACTTCCTTTGGATATTTAAATTAAGTGTGATCAAAGAATTTATGATGGTGATGATTTTCAAATAGAGTAGAATTTGATTATATATAGTTCAAATCCATGTTCTAGATACCCTGTTTCAGCCTTCTGCAGCCTGAAATCCCATCCTATGCAGAGTGGGTTTTCAACTAGTTTCTAAAGTTTCATATTCTCATTCTGATTCAAATTTCAGGAAAAAAAAAAATCAGTTTGATAAACTTTTGATTATTATTATACATTTATTCAAAAGCTTGTTTTGTTGTTTTAATGGTCTTGTGACCCCCCCCCCCCCAAAAAAAAACCTCAATGTCATGACTTTTGAAACAAACAAGTTGTAGAAGCTTACAGAATTTTCCAGAAGGCAACTCTCACTTTTAAGAACAGAAAGTTTTTAAAATCCCAAATTAAAAGATCACATTAGCGGATGTAAAATATTAGAATAAAAATTTATACAACAATAAAAATATAAAAACCTACCAGATTTTTTTTTTTTTGTTAAGCTATCTGAATCTATGAAGAGGCAATTCACTACGGTGATATATTCAATGTCATTTTACTTAAAAACTATTAAAAAATATGTATCCCATAATAACAGTTACATTTGCATACATATTTAGTGAATATAACAATTATTGAAGGATAGTGGTAATATTTTAAAAAATAAAATTATCTATTCATCAACAGAAACTTATAAAATTTCACTAAGGAGAGAATTTTTCTAAAAAAAAATAACATTTTAAAAATTTTCAATTTAGCCAAAGGGACAGAATTCTGACAAGTGCAAAAAATATAATCACATTTTTAACTAAAACTAAATTTTCAACACATTAATTTCCATTTAGATGAAATAAAAAAAATTTTTTTTTAAAAAATGAAAAAGAAAAACAAACAAACAATTTGTGTTAAAATCATTTTAAAAGCAAACCAAATTTCATTGCTTTTCATATTTCCATTTTGAATTAAGAAAGAATTCCAATCAGGATCTTCTTGTAATCACCCCCACATTCTCCATCAATTTTTTCGGCAAGATTCTCACCGTACATGTCTTCAAATTCAGCTCTGATGGACTCCAAATCAATCTGAAAAAGCAAATATTTATAAAAGAATTATGCTAAAAAATTTCTTAAAATGATAAAAACTTTAAATGAACTTTCTAAAATTCAGATTAGATAACCAAATCGGTAAAATTCTAAAAGTTGATAGCATCAAAAAGAAAAAAAATACCAAAGCTGAACTCTTTCTATCAGTATTTGTAATATTTTGGACATTTTTAGATGATCATGATCCAACAGAGTCCTTTTTTTTCTATTATGTGTGAATTGTTATTTATTCTTGGAAAAGAGAGTTAAGTGATTTTCTGTTGCCTTTTCCAGAGTTTGGAATTCAGTTTTCTTAAACTGTTTACTACCTAAAGTTAGAGAGTCCGGTCTACTCTGTTATTTAACCACCGGTTTGGTGGAGAAGAGCTGGGTTTATGCCTTTCACAAGGGCATTTGAATGAAAGTGAACACAACAGGCAAGCCTGGAATTTGAACTCGGCTCTCCATTTCCACTTTCTGCACTGATACCCATTATGCTACCTACACATCCATTTGGGCATTACACTGCTTTATTTAAGCCTATATAAAAAGTACGTTTCCTATGAAATAAAGAAAACCGACTTGTATATGTTCTATTCTAATAGTTTCTTTTCTTGCACTTCTCGCCTGTGGAACTCTTTCAGTTTCTTGCTTCCCTGCCACCTACAATCTTTAAAAAACTTAATGCCATCATTCTGAATTCTTTTCTTTGATCGTCCTTTCTCCTCACTAAAGTCTTTTCATTCTCTATCAGTAACCCCTTGTGTTTTAGTGGCATTTTAGTGCCTTGTTTGGGAGTGACAAAATAATTTACAAGTGAAATAAATTAATCCAAATAAACAAATTAACAAACCACTCCCACCAAAATAACCATTAGAACAGACTACCGACAATGCAACAGACTACCTACAATGCATCACCGAGCCATATATATAAATAGTCGAGAAAAAACATAACGTATGTGGCCTGATGATTGCGTTTAGCATAAACTGGGTGTTGATGTTAATGTCCACTTCTATGTGCATGTCTGAATAAAATCATTTTCTCAAGTTAATGATTAAAAATGGCTTCAAGCAAATGAAGTCTGTTGGTCTTGGTAAGGCCCATTCTTCTTTGGCTTATTATTTTTTTAGGTTATTTAACCTAAAGCTGAAACTTCTTTTCTTTAGTGAAGATTGCATTGACAATTGTTTGAGAATGACAAAAATTTTTCCTGATACAAGTCCTACTATTTAACCCATAGCTGGGGGAGAAGAGATGGATTCATGCCTGTCCCAAGTGTATTTCACATATGTGAATATAACGAACTAGGCAGGAATTTGAACATGGCTCTCTGATTTCTAATTCTGAGCCGCTATCCATTACACCAGCCACACATCCACCCATTCATCTTTGAACCTAATGTGCAACAAACAAAGAACTGTACCAAATAACAGAAACCACATCACTTAAGAACTTTCAATAACAGTAACAACTAAATTGGGTATTGGATGTAACTCAAAGAAGCAAATAAGAATGCTCAAAATCTTAACATTCCACACTACTTCAAACAAAAGGTTAGGAAGGAAACTTCCATCAATACTGGAAAGTGATAACTATAGACTTGAGAAACCTATTTTCCTGAAAAACTGTTTTGAGAGAAACATTTTAAAAATTCCAGCTGACAGTAATACTGGCTGCTTGGTCAATGAATGCCAAATGTTTCCTTATAATACGTCCACTTTATAAAAACAAACTGGTAGAAGTGTATCTAATATATATGGTAATATTAGCCGTTTCCTTATAAGGAAACTTTTGGCATTTATTGAATGTCTGAATAGAGAAGCATTGTTATTTCCAGCAGAAGCCCCAGTTCATAAAATAAATAATTCTCTTTTGACAAGAACCATGTTAGAAATGGAATAAAATATTTTCAGATTAATTACCTGCAAATACTGAAGTAAAAAAGTTCATTTAAAGTAACAGATTTTTGCTTTAACATTTTGAAAAGAAAAATTTACTATTTAACTAATTTCTTTTTCAGTCAACTATTGAGAAAAATGGATACTACATCCAGGCCATATTACAGAGTGGTCAAAATTGCATAACAGAGTTTCAGGAAGGAATTAACAGGAAGAGGTGGAAGGAATTAACAGGAAGAGGTATAAGCAAATAAACAGACTCAAATTTAGTCTAAGATTTCATTGACTTATTCAAAACAATATTTTCTTCCAACATTTTGGCCACTCTTATATTTACCAACACTTGAAGAATTGACTTTGGTTCAAACAATCTTTTTCTCTTGAGGCTTAATTAAATTTCAGCAAAAGAAAAATTCCATGTAGAGTATATTGTTGCTATGTACATCTAGATTAAAAATCATTATGTGAATGTTAATGTGAAGGCAATATATTTTAATGGAAACTTTTGGCAAAGTTTAACAAACCTATATACAAACAAAAAACCCTGTCAAAAGGACATTTTTTTCTCTGGATAGTGGTATTACAGTATACATGCCTTGGGAATTTTTGTTTTAAAAAGCTATTTTTAGAATTTTAATAAAACCTAAATATATGAAACTGGATTTATGCATTCTTTTTTCTTGAGAATTAAAAGAATTAAGCACTATTCATTTTATTTCATTGTTTATTTAAAAAGAATAATTTTATATTGACAATATTATAAAAATATGTGAAACAATTTGCACTCACCATATAAATTTACTGAAATAGGTTGATAGCCAAGGGGGAAAAAATGTATAAATCCAGTTCCATATGTTTAGAGTTTATTAAAATTCTAAAAACGTTTTTGGAAACAAAAATTGCCAAGGGAGTTTACAGTAATAGTGGGATCAAAATCAAAACCATCCTTTTGACATGCATATTTTTTTGTGGGTACACTTGTTAAACTTTGTCAACCTTTTTAAGTTCAGGAAATAATACAAATTCTTGAAAACTTACCAAAATCAAAATTTATTTAAGACATTTGGAATTGGTTTTGTTTTTCTAAGCATTTTTTCTTAGATAAAAAAAAAAAAAAAAAAAAAAATAACTTGCTTATTTATACTGGATTTAGCTATAAACAAAAATAAAGAGAAAGGGATATTTTAGATGAAATATTAAAGTCTATTTACCTTTGAATGTTATAACTAGAGAATTTCTCATATGTAGATGTTTTAATGTTGGAGATATGCTTTTGCCATTGCAGGTAATATCAGGTTCTGTAATTTTGGTCTTCCATACTTCATGTATCTCAAAAGATGCTCATACAATAAAGCAGACTTCAATCACATATAGTTAAGGGAAACTAAAAACATGGAATGTGTTAGAAAATAAGGAATACAAGAAGGTTCTGAAAAGCTCTCAGCCTGACCTCCTTCTGTAAAGATCTGACCAAAACATCAAATTTATCTTTTGGAGAGGCTTCTTGATTAGGCCAAGACCTTTTCAGCATATCCTTATAGATTTATTCAAATATTCCCTCACTCCTTCACTATAGAGCTTAGTTTTGCAGTCAATGTGCTGAAAATAAACACTTATAGAAACAGTAGCAGTGAATGGCTTCTGTCAAGGCTGACAATTAATGTAACAGATTTTTACTGTTCCAACTACTTTGGTAGGAATGTTGTCAATAGTTTGCCCAACTGTTTACTTACTCTTTATCAAATGCATCAGCAATGGGACAAAGTGTAAGGAGTGACAAGTTCATGCCTTTTATACTAAAATACAGTGTAACCCGGATATGAGAAACCCGGATATAAGAGAGATTTTCTCTGGTCCCAAATTAGAGCCATACTTACCTAAACAAAATAGACCAAACCCGGATATAAGATACTTCTTCTCCGGTCCCAACAACTCTCTTATATCCGGGTTACACTGTATATTATCCTGAATTCAGCTTGGCCAGAAACAAGATTTGTTATAGGAATTGTCATTATATTGACTTTTTATACAACCTTTTGACAAATTATTTCATATTAGTCACACCTAAATGTCGAAGAGAAAGCTTTAAATTTAGACGGAATCAAATCTTTTGTTTCTTTCCATAATTTTATGAATTCCTCTTCCCAAACCAAAATATTTTACAGCTTCTGAATAGAATTACACCTTATAAAGGATTTTTCCATTAAGTAATAGACATTAAAAAGTAATTATTTTTGAACACTTGACTATTTTGTGATCGACATTCTATACAGGTTATAACAAATATAAACAAAGTTAAATTTTAAGCCAGCCATACAAACGTGATGACATGAAGACATTAATCTTTAAATCAGAAGATGTTGTTAGGATAAGTCAATGAAAATATATTTTTGAACAAGGAAGTAAAAAACATAGTTAAAGAGATCTCGGTATTTGTAGATTTATGTCCGGATAGAAGAGTGAAACGAGGGGGGAATGCTGTAAATGATAGAAAACACCTACATACAAAAAGTGCATTCATTGAGTCTGTTGATTTGCAGAACTGATTACAGTAAGAATAATAAAGTGGTACTGAAATTTGTTGGAATTATATCAAATAAAAACAGTGAAAAGCCAAATTGCAGCATAAGAGATCTTGACTAAAATTAAGAGGTTCAGTTTCTGGATGAGGAATTGAGAAGAAAAAAAAACAAGAGAGGAAAAGGGAGAGAAACGAGAGGAAAATGTGTGCATACAGAAAGAGGGGGAAAATGAATGGTGGGATAGGTTTTTTTTTTTTTTTTTTTTTTTTTAAATGGCTGTCAGATTGGGAGGTCACTTATATTTCATCAGTCAAAACAAGAAAGATCACCTCAAGAGGAGAGCCAACTTACCAAGAGCAGGTGTATTTCTATGAGATGAACTTTGTTTTATTTGGTTAAAATAAAATTATAGGCAGTTACAATTTGCTGCCTTAGAAATTATTGACAGATTATTTTGGAGAGAAAAACAAAATAATGAGGGTCAACTTTAGAGAAAATTGCAAAGAAAGAAAGAAAGAATGAAAAATGCATGCAACATTCTTATAAAATCATGCAAAAATGAAAAAAAATAATACAAAAAAGCAAAGAATGATAGAAAAGAAAAAAAAAGGCAATATTTGAATGCTATCAATGAGAAAATTCAATGTTAACTAAACAAGAGAATAAGGAGTATTTGTTGGATTGCCCTTGAGCAAGGGCCTTATTCTAAACATCAGATTATCAATGTTTGTCATTAATATACCAAAATGAATGAAAACAAGGATAAATCCCAAGGAAAAAAAAGATCAATATTTAAATTACATTTAAAGAAAATTTTAAGTTGTGAGACACCATTTGGCATTTTGACATTCCCAGGGTGTATATTTTATACTAAGCTCAGAAAAATATTTTAATTTTCTTAACTCAAAACAAAAAGAGAATATTATTAAAATTTAATAAAATAATCTTTTTTTTATGATGGGATTCAAACTTTGTTTATGCATTTTCAAAAAGAAACAATTAAGTTCTTTGTAAATAAATGATTTGAGGTTTCAGCTCAATGGTTCATTTGCAAAAACACATACAAATTGACCTAAACCATCAAAATAAAGGCATTAATTAATTTTGTAACTGTATTGTTTATAAAAATATCAAAAGGTTTATGTTATGTTGTATTTTCTTATGTTAAATGCTTTCTGAATACTAAACTGAAAAGTAAAATTAAATAAAAAGATAATTTATCCTTTGTCTTGTTCCCTAGTTAAAAATGAAAGCAATTATAATGAAACTAATTTTTAATGTATATATCATGAATCTTGTAATCCCTTTGTAGAGGCAACATATCTATTGCAGCCATAGCAGCAGTGATGTTTAGCAGGCAAGGCAGCCTGATGGCGCACAACTCCACCCCAGGCAGGTTTAAATTCAGGTTTTTCTATTTTCTAGACTAGTTACCAACCAATGCTATCTGGCCTAATTTGAACTCAGTTCTCCAATTCCTCAATTATTCATTACTTTATCATTGCTTATATCTCTTTAGAAGTTTATCTACAGAGCCAGTGACAATTTAAGAGTTCTTTTAATGTTTCTAGTGTAAAGAGTCCACTATCTCGTAGATTTTCTCTTTACCTGACCTCACTACGGTAGGATATGAAAAAGTCACTTCATATGGAGGGTTTCTATATGTATACATATAGGTCATGAAGAAAATTTGCTCAGTCCCTGCAACCATTGTCACACTTGCAACGATATTATACAGACAACCTCTTTTAGCACAATGGGGAAGGTGTTGCCATCAAATTAGAATCCCCAGGACCAGGCACCATGCCCTTTTGTAAAAAAAAAAAAAGAAAAACATATATTGATCCCAGTTCAAAGATGGTGAATTGCCTAGAGTTAAAAATGTGCGTGTGTGTGTGTGTGTGTGTGTGTACATTTTTCTTTTTTTTAAACCAAAGTTTATTATAGAGACATTCAAAAACTGAAATACCAAGAATGGAGATATCTGAACAGGTGCTGCCCAGCCTTGACAGTTCAAAAATTAATTTATGCAGCCTTGTGGGTGATGAATTGTTTTATACCCTACAACTCCCTTCTTACAGATGTTACTACTCTATCGCAATGGCAAATGTTCAAAAGAGCTATATTCCTAAGATTCACCAGTTCAGAGCACAAACTCCTCATTCCCTGCATATTCCATTGATAAGGAGGAAGTTTCACTCTAAAGATTAGTCATTTACATCTAATGTGTGTGTGTGTGTGTGTGTGTGTGTGTGTGTGTGTGTGTGTGTGTGTGTGTGAGAATAAGAAACAATATGGATCAAAATCTGCTAGAATAAAAAACAAAGCATATGCCCTTCAATATACCTTCTCCTGTGGTGAAGGATATTTTATTTAATGTGAGCTGTTTATATTCCATAAAACCTTTTAATGCATTTTAGTGTTATTCATTAGTATTATGTTGATAGTTGTAGTTTGGTCATTCATGATATAAACTCTGCATACATTGACCAGAATAATTAATATGTGCACATATTTTATTAGTAAAATAAATTGCATTATTTTGTGCACCCAATAACCATTACACATGTCATGCAAAACCATTTCAGACATCCAGCTTCCCAAAGAATACCAGGCCATAATGTAACTGCCTTCTGCCTTTACTATAAATATTTTAATGGAAATGGTTCTTTAGTACCTAAACTTTATGAAATTAAGTGCAGTACTAAATTGGCAACAAAGTTTCATCATTTTATAGTTGAAATGGCTAGATGTTACCATAAATTCTATGCCAATGGCTTCTCTTGCATTTCTTACTTGAAGTCTTCTGGCTTCTTGCTTTCCAGTCAACTTTAACCTCCCAAAATGTCAATTGTTATCTTCTGTTTTAATTCCTGTTCTTTTATTGTTCTCTCCATGTTTTTTTCCTCACACTCATTAACCCCCTTTGCATCTTAGTGGGTTTATTGCCTTGCTTGGGGTGAAATGATTGGATTCATATTTATGCAATTAAAATACACTAATATACCCAATTTATTTTTAATGTATAAATTGCGCCTAACATTTCAAGAATTAAACACAGATGTCAGGGGCTAAACACATGATGCCCATGAAAATTAGTGTATATATATATATATATATAAAAACATCTTAAAATGAACACATGTCATCTACCTAACCAATGAAAACCACAAAGTTTAAAACAATCAAAACTATATTCTACTTTTAAAAAATTCTGATGAAGCTAAATAGAGAAACATTTCAAATTTACAAAAGTTTTCCTACTTACTCATATTTAATAAAAAGCAAATGTATAAATTTAATGAGGTAGCATTCAAAGTATATTAAATATTTTGCAAATAACAGCCAGCTCAGTTAATCGGTTTTCAATTTTGTTTAAAAGATGAGAATGTAGTTTTGCTTAATATACAGCTCAACACCCCCACCTTTCAAAAAAAAAAGAAAAAAAAAAAAAAGAAAAAATAAAGTCCAACAAAACCCCTTGAAGATATCATTTTAAACATTGTCTGTCAGTAAAACATCTTTAGACAATGTTTAAAAGAATCAAACTGGATTTATGAATCTAAAGACAAATAATTGATTAATTTATTTTTTAGAATAGAAACAAATGTTAGTAATTGAAAACTGTTAGTGGGTAAATACATTTAATAGAAAAATATATACAAAATGTTTTTTTATTCATGCAAAAATTAAAAAAAAAAAAAAAGCACAAGTGAAAAATTGGCAAAGAAGAAAAGAGACAAGGCAGCAGCATGAAGCAAAATAAAAAAGAAATTCTTGAAAGAAATTCTTGGCCTCAGCATGTTTATAATTTCTGTAAGGTCAATAAAAAGGTGAAACTATAAATAGATAAAAGTTTATTCAAACTTAGATTTATTTTGGGAGGAACCACTTTGATTTCACAAGGATGCAAACTTACAGCAACTCTAAATAAATTTTAACATTTTTACTAAAGAATCATTAATAAAAGATATGCAAATGCCAGACAATGCAGTCAATTTGGTAATAAGCTGCAGATATAAAGGAAATATTAATCTTATTTTAGAAATCAAAAAAAAAAATCCTTAAACCACTTTTATTGATGTCTTCTATGTTAAACTTCTGCTTAGATTTACTTTTTTCATTTTGATCACCTTCACTCCAAAATGGCCATATATATATATATATATATATATATACATATGCTAGTTCAGTGATTGGCCAATAATAATCTTATAACTATTCACATGCAAATAAATTAGCTGTGAGACCTGTGTAGCTCTACCTTTTCAAACTGCCATTTTGCCAAAGGGGAACTAACTCCAATTCTACACCAAACTTATTAATCTTCTAAACCCCCAAAAGTTTAAACTGATCAAATTAAGAGTTCAGTGATTGCTTCTGTTTTTAATTTCAGTCAATTTTAATGGATTAGTGTAAGTTTTTATAATCAACAAATTGACTGCAAGATGAATTTTCCAAATGCTTGATAATGGATTTCCAACATAGTCTAGCACAAGGTTAAGTTACTGAGGAATTAAGTTATTCTAGTAATGATTGTGGAGGCAAAACATCTTTTGCTTAATATGGCATTTATAAATTATGTCAAATTTGTTTAACGTTTTTCTGTAATCAAACATTGCATCTATCTGTATATAAGGTTTTAATATCTGTCTATATTTCTGAAATGAGGTATTGTAACTATTTGCAATATTTACATCATTCAAACTGTTGTCCTCATCTTTATTGCCATATTCAAGATCTTTCAGCTGTTGTATGCTCCAACCTTCTTCAGGTGATATATATTGGAATTTCGAACTGAACCCTTTATTTAGGGGGTAGATAACATAAAATTAGAACAATCTACCACTGTGGACTAAAAGTGTTCCGTTCAAAATTCCAATGTATATCACCTGAAGAAGGTTGGTGTGTACAGTGGCAGAAACAACGTGAATATGGCAATAAATATGAGGACAACAGTTTGAATGATGTAAATAATGTAAAAGTTTTAATGTTTTAAAAAATGTTAGACAAATTTTGCAGATTCATAATTCTTTATAAATAAATATGAAAGATTTAGATTGTTTTATATGCAAAGTTTGATGCAAAAAAAAAAATATTTTTTCTCATGTATTCTACTAAACTCCATTTTAATATTAATTCCTGCACTTTATAAACATTTAAGATTACTTTTAATTTATTTATTCAGGTTTCAATATCATACAAGTAAATTTGAAAGTATGTCTACATTTAACAGTCTTTGTTAAGAAACAGGTATCAATGTCTTAGTACAAAAAAATAACTTATAAAAAAATTTAGAATCAATTGAGGAGTGTCGATAGTCTTTGAGAGTTTGATGCGAAAATAAGAACTGCTAAAATGATTTAATGCAAAAATTTTAGGATATTTCTTTTAAAATTAAAAAAAAAATAATCACTTCATTGTAAATGATTAGTCAAGTTATCTTCAAGGTTCAAGAATTTATTTTAGATAGAAAAAAGAAAAAAAAGGATGTTATTAAAATATTGAGAATCAATTTCAACCTCATTTACTCAAGTGCTCTTGGCAAAGTTAAACCAGAGAATACAGAAATCCATTTTCATAAGTTTTGGTTTTATTCAAATTCTAAAAATAGCCAAGTAAGTATACAGTAATAATGGTGTCAAGTGAAAAACTGCCATTTTGTCACATCTTCCTTTTTATGCATATGTTTGTTAAACATTGCCATGTTGTCTTATTAACAGAAAAAGTTAATGTTTTTATTCTACCTCCAAGTTAAAAATCTTCTTTTATAGTAGTTGTAAATCTGCAATGCCTGATCAACTTTATAGCAAATGTTACAGGCCTTTGGATTTGTGCGAGTCATGCATGAAATACTTTCAAGCTAACTAGTTTTTACAACATGCAATATGTTAATCTGTAAAATTAGGAGAGTTGCATTTTATTAATCATTTCAGGTAACATATCAAGGCTGTTCAAATCATTTGCTTCCTATTTTTGAAAGTGTTTATTATTTTGATAGAACTTAAATATTTGCCTGTTTTATAAGCTGTACTGTAAAGATGGGGATAGATGAAGACAATGTGCCAAATCAACAAAGCCCAGCATGCTTTCAACCCTCTGCGGACAATCTGGAGATCAAAAGCCCTCTCACTTTACAATAAGATCTGGATCTTCAATACCAACATCAAGTTGGTCCTACTTTAGGGCTCAGAGACCTGGCGGGTAACCAAGACCAACAGCCACAAACTTCAGACATTTACCAACCAATGTCTGAGGAACATCCTTAATATCAGGTGGCCGGAAGTTGTTTCCAACGACCAACTGTAGGACAGGACCAGACAAGCCCCAATCGAGATTGACATCAAGAAATGGGGATGGAATGGCCACACACACTGCAAGCCTGCTTCTAGTGTCACCAGGCAGACTCTTGACGGGAATCGACACGGGAACCGAAAAGTGGGGTGACCAAAACAGACTTGGTGCAAATATGTTGATGCAGAGGTGAAGGCAGCTGGCACAACATGGCCGAGCTGAAGAGGATCGCCTGGAACAGTGTCTGTTGGAAAAGTGTTATTGCGGACCTATGTTCCTGAAGGAAGCAAGAGGCATAATAATAAAGCTGTACCCCTCTGCTAATAAATAATTTAATATTTACGGATATCTATTTTTAAATTTTGGGTCCCTTTATAACATATGTTCCTGGCCACACTAGTTTAATCACTTACTGCTAAAGATGCCTTAGAAAAGAAAAAACAAACCTTACTTCAAATTACTATCAAAATCTCAGCAAAAACAGAAATAGAGAAAAAAAACAAACAAAAAAGAAAAAAAAGGGAAATGGGGGGGGGGGGCAGAGAAATGATTTGCACACAAACACAAAGTTAAAAATATTCAAGCCAATTTTATTTTGAAAATGTGTCCATGCAAATTTCTAACTCTAAAGAATTGACAGACCACATGAACGACATTTTATTTCAAGATAAAAATTTATTTGATTTTAACTGACAAATTAAATTTGTTTATTTTTGTTAAAATTATCAAAGTTTTTCCAAAACATCAACAATAATGCTTGAAATAAAGTTTCATTTAAGTTTTCCTGTTCATCAAAATGCTGGATTCAAGATGCATTACTAGCGCCAAATTAACATGAAATACAAAATTACCAAACTAACAAAAATAATTTTTAGTTTCACCTTTATGAAAAAATTTGAAAGAACTATTCAACATCATCTGTTTGTATACAATACAGTTTACAAATTAAAATTTCATATAAAGCCCTAAATAAAATTTACATTGTATACAAGAGAGAAATAACAATATACAGAGTAGGTAATTTCTTTTTTATTACAAGCAATGCATGGTCTACTATAAAGAAAAGTCAATATGTGAATTTGTGAAAGAAATTTCCAAAACAGTTGGAAAAATAGATAAATTTAGATTCCGTGTGTAAAATATATTTTACATGAATATAATGCAAGTAGATCTAAGAAACATGGAGGAAAGATATTTTGTTCCCTTATTACAGATATCTGCCCCCATCTTCTACTCTGATAAACACTGTAAACAGACATAAGAATTTAACCTATGACAGCCAACAAAATGCGTTTGTAGTCTCCACTACATTCATCAGAGACCCACTCTGCCAATGACTTCTCATACATTTCTTGAAAAATATGCTTCACAACCTCCAAGTCGACCTGAAAAGGAAGAAATAAGTATGGATGCTTAGCTTAAAATTAAAACTTAACTCAAGAAAGTAAAAATCTGAGATGGAAGAATGCTTCAAACCTGAAGAATTGAGATTGAACTGATGTTAATTTGGGAAGGTTTCAAGATATGGCAAGAAATTTATTTGAGCTGCTTACTACTACATCTCTATCAGACATTATGAAAATTTGAAAGTGTCAGATGCTCAAAAGAATCACAAGTGAAACTGATTTGCTCAAAAAGACTGAACAATAGTCCATACCCTATGTAGGGAGAGAGTAGAATGGGTAGTCACCCTAAAGTAAACTTAAAGATAAGCAAAACATTTGAAGAAATTTCTATTCAGAATTTTCAACGTAAAGGAATGTTAATCTTCTTTTTTTCTCTTAAATTGTAATATTTGCAATTTAATTTCTAATATTGTATTTTCTGGCTTACAAGACATTTTTTTTCCAAAAAAAAATGTCCCCGAAAAATATGTGTGCGTCTTCCAAGACAACACCCAGGCTGAAATAAGCTTGGATGGTTACCTGATAGAGGCGTGGATTTGTATATTAGCTATCAAATTCAGTGTTTTATATGATGTAACCTCAGTACTTAGCTGTTACAAGTATTTCCAAGGCTATAAACCTTCCTGGAGCCGAGCCACAAGCTTAAATAGGTTCTGTTTACTAGCTGCAGGAGGAGCCTTTCTGCTCTTGACTCGTTTGTCATTGCCATACAAACAAAATTGGATGAGTGATTAATGTAAACAATATGTGGCACGAGTATGTGAGGGACGCATGGTGAATGTGTTGTTGTATGAGAATGACTTTCTTCTTAGAAATTTCTTTCCAGTATTAGGGTGTGTCTTCTAAGCTGCAGCATCTTGTAAGCCAAAAAATATGGTAATTGTGTTGGAAAATGCACTTTGAATAACTAGCAAATTTTTATATTATTTATAATGAGACCAATATCCTTATCTTTGCTGTAGTTATTATAATATTTCACTTTCTTCAGGTGCCTGTTGATTAAAGTAACTGTCCAGAATCTCAAACTGAACCCTTTATTTAATCTTTAGGTATAAATTGTTTTGCTGCCTATGTCTAGGGATGTCTTTTGTTCTCTTTAGTACCATACAATTATTGCCTGTCCTATTTTCTCTGAGTGAGTCTGTACCATGTGGCCCAGGGATTGAACTTGTGGGTTCACTCGCATCATACCAGCAAACATACAAAGAAATAACACTAAAAGCATGTTAAATTGCAAATTAAAATCATAATTTTATATTTGTGTACTGGTATGTGTATATTTTAGTTATGTGTTTCAAGGTTGCATGTAATAGAGGAAGAAAGTTACTTTGTCTTATGACTAGTAAGTTGCCTTTGAGAGGAGATGGACGTCTCGACTCTGAAGGTTGGTAAAGAGAGCGAGTTCAGTGATTTTTGGTACAAAGTATACATTTTCAAGCAGAAAAATTTTGTTGCAGACTGGGACAATTTTTATTATTTTTTTTATTTTTGTAATTTATTTAATTTTTTATTTTTGTAATTTATTTAATTTTTTATTTTTGTAATTTATTTAATTTTTTATTTTTGTAATTTATTTTATTTTTTATTTTTGTAATTTATTTTATTTTTTATTTTTGTAATTTATTTTATTTTTTATTTTTGTAATTTATTTTATTTTTTATTTTTGTAATTTATTTTATTTTTTATTTTTGTAATTTTTTATTTTTTATTTTTTATTTTTGTAATTTTTTATTTTTTATTTTTGTAATTTATTTTATTTTTTATTTTTGTAATTTATTTTTTATTTTTGTAATTTATTTTTTATTTTTGTAATTTATTTAATTTTTTAATTTTTTATTTATTTAATTTTTTTTTTATTTATTTATTTAAGTTTTTTTTTCATTTATTATTATTAATAATAATGTCTGTACAGACTCACAATTACTGTACCAACAAAATCATGGTCAGACACTTTAGTCCACTATTGTTCCATGTCATAGTAATTGTGAATTTAATCCTTGAGCCAGGCTGTAAAAGAGACAGACTTGGTGGAAACAAGAGTAGCAATGACTAAGCAGAACTCAAACAAGATGAGTTAACCTTAGATAGGAAACAAACAGAATGAGAGCAATCTATGATCACAGATTAAAGGATTCAGTTTGAAAATTCCTTATAGGTTACTCTGACAGACACCTGAAGAAGGCTGGAGATCACAACAGCTGAAACGGTGTGATAAAAAAAAAAAAAAAAAAAATGATGAAAACATTGTACGATTATAAATTCCTTGTCCCAGAAATTCAAACAAACTAGCAAGTATTAGAGAAGGAAGCCATTTTCCATGACAGACATGGATAATAATGAATCAATTTCTTCACATCATTACCACTTAGCAGTGAGTTGGTTTCTCACTGGGTGCCCCATACTCATGACCTTGTGCTAAAAGTGAAATAAGTTTAGTAAATAATGTACTGCAACATTGTAGCAAAATTTTGGTCACAAAAGGACCCCTTTATGTGGAAAAATATAATCTAATCAAATTGTGTAAGAAATACTATTTACACCACCAACACAAAGATAAAGTGACATAAAAGTGAATTAAATTAAGAATTTAATATCTTTAAGAACAAATCAATTCCAAGGTTTTTCTTTTTCAGTATTTAAAAGCCAAATGATCTATAAAAAAAAAAAAAAAAAAAAAATCTGCTAATGAAATTCAAATCAATAGAAAGCTCAAATAAGATTTCCTTACACTTAAATTCTTTTTGGTATTTGATGGGGAGACATAAAAACTAAACAGTTAGTAGCAAAGCTGTAGTAAGATTATATATATGTATTACAAAAAGGCTAGCATAATTAAAGAAAGCATAACTAATGTTTATAACGCATTTTTGTGTTAAGGGACGATGTCTGGAGTTATGTCCCTTACAGAGCGACAATGAAAGATTTAGAATATTGCTTAGCTTTGTCGCATTTTAAAACAACTGGTTTAAATTTTGCAGCAATAGAAATGATGAAAAATATTTGTTGTCATTAAGAATTAGTAAATAAAATAAAGATTTTACTTTTATTTTGTATACTTTAGTATCAAATAAAATTGTACTACACAAGTTCATTATTGTTATTTAAGATAACTGGAGACTTCTCTTATTTTTAATTTCCTGATTTTTATCATGAGACATTTTTATTTTTTTTTTATTTTGTCAGAGTAGAATATATTAACTACTTCAATAAGAAGACAAGTACTAATATATTAATGCCAGTTTTTTTTTTTTTTTTTTTTTAGAAATATGATGTCTTTAAAGTTTTTAAAGTAATGAAGGAAAAAAAGAATCAAAATGACATGAAATTAAAAAAAAAAAACGAAACCATTTATAAGCGACAGGGATTTAGAAAGAAAAAACTAGAACATACCAATGTGTTTCTCAGGGACTATTTCATTTGGGAAATAAAATTTAATAAGGATTTGTATGCTGATACTTTGTATAAATAAAATACTTATAAAACATTCAGAGTTTTTTTTTCAAATGTACCTCAAAACAAAAAACAAAACATGGTGTGCCAAAATGGTGTTTCTTCTCTTGACACTTATTACTGTATGTTTCCCTGGCAAATTTTTATTGGTTTTAATAAGTTATTTTTAGAATTTTAATTAAACCCAAATATATATTTTTTTTTTTTTTTTTTTTTTTTTTTTTGAGAACTGGCAACCAAAATATTAAACACTAATTTTGTAATTAAACATGGCTAATAAATAGTCTGTAACATTTTTTTGTTAATTCAAGAAAAAAAACAAACCCATATGCTGGAAAACTATTTTAGCAAATTAATGTGATAAGAGAGAATGAAAGAAATGCCTGAAAAATGCATTTTTTTAAAACTTATAATTACAGTTCCTCATTGTTTGGTTTGCTTTGTTTTCTGGCATATCAACACCTCAATGGGTTATATAATGCTGACAAGATATTTATTCCTGGTAATATCTTTTTCAAAAATTTATTGCTGGTATTATTTTTTCCTATTTTTACACTTTCATAGGATTTCGACCCCAGTTTAGGGGGGGGGGTCAACTATTTGCCCATAGCTAGGACCCTAACAGGTGCTATAACCCTTGGTCAGGGTGAACCTAGGAACACCAGCAATTAAGAGGTGGTTCCATACTCCTCAAAACTTCCTGATCAGAAGCCTTGCTGTTGGCTGTAGTTTATCGTCTTACCCAAGACCCTCTCTGGGTGTGTTCATTTAAATTTTCTTGTTTATGCATCCTTATAAATTTAAGAATAAAAAAATCTGTTTTCATAGTTATTTCTTTATAAGTCACATTTATTTTTATAAAATTTGTAAATATAAAATTATTCTTGTAAATAAAGTATTTAATACTTTTGGTATCAATTCTCAAGAATTGAAAAAAAAAAAAAAAAAAAAAAAAATATGGATAAATCCATTTTGTGTTTGGTTTTAAAATTCTTAAAGCATTTTAACACAATAAAAATTGTCAAGGGTGCATACAGTAGTAGTGGTGTCAAAAGAAATACTATCCTTTAACATTTTTTTTTTCAGATGCAACTGTTAAGCTTTACCAAATATTCTTTTACAAGTATCATTATATATGTACATATGTAATTTACATTTTAAATTTAATTTTACATTCATTTGATTAAAATTAGTAATTGTCACACTACTATCACTGTTGAAACAAGGGTCTGAAAAATAATGTTGATGTAATCTATAAAGAAACTGAAAATGTATGAAAGACAACAAAGGGGAACAGAAGAAAAATAGGTCCAGCCATAATCAATATATGCAGAAAAGTTAAGCAAAATAATATCAGAATTGTACAAAATAAAGCTTGAAGAAAAGTGCAAAGTGCAAAGAGCAATTCCAAAAGACTTTAAAATTTTGGTTTTAACGCAAAAAGAGATAAAAACTAATTGAAAGAATGCAGAACAGTGCAGAAAAAGTCTTAATTTTAAATCAAAATTAAGAAAACTTGATTTTGAAAAATAAATAAATAAAATAAATATATTTTTTTAAATGATTCCTTTGCTACATAAGAGTTCTCATGTTTCAAAAACAAGAGCCAAAAACTTCAATATAATTGTTAAGATTAAATTGAATTAAAGTATCAAGCTCTGTTTTGAAACATGAGAACTCTTATGTAGCAAAGGAATCATATTTAAAAAAAAAAAAATTATAATTTAGGCTCTACTTTTGTATTGAGCACCGTTTTTAAAAATAAATACTAAAGAACCTTGGATTATTTACCTAATGTGTTCTTTCCTATTTTTCTATATATTTGCACACAAACACACACATATATATATATATATATATATATATATATATATATATATATATATATATATATATATATATATATATGACATTAGTGTGCTGAAAAGTTCTTAGGCTTACCAGGAAAGGTCATGAAAGACTGATGTTTGATTAGATTTTGGGAAGTAACTTAGAAAATTTTTCAACACTTCTTCATATGTGAATAAATAGTTTTTATTTTTACCATAATAATATCCACCCCCTCAAAAAAATATAAAAAACTTTTTATATAGGATGTATATAAAAATATATATAAACTAATTGAACATTTATGAATCCACAAACTAAATTTCTTTAATGCAAAAATTTGTCAAAAACAGTATCTCCGTTAAGGAAATTGAATCAATTTTTGTTTATTAAAAAAAATTTTTTTTTTTTTTAAATTACTGCCATTAGATTGATTTGGATTTTTTATGGTTTATCAACCATTTAGGGATTATTTATAATCAAAAATTTTGTATTATAAGAATAATTTTTTTTTGCAAGTCAAAATTGCATTAATTTTTGGGAGACAATGATTTTTCTACATACATCCTACTTTTTAACCCATAGTTGGGAGAAGATGAATAAATACTTTCATGCATGTAAGTGGATGTAACAAAGTCAACTGGAATTTTACACCACCAACACATCTTATTACTATTAGAAACCTTATACAAAAAAGTTTTAAATATCTATAATATATATAGTATCATGGTCTTGCTTTGTAGTATACTTAAGCATTATTAATAATTAGTAATAGTAAGTTGATTAATTTTTAATCTACTGTAACTACTGTTGTACCGGAGTTTAAAAAAGAAAAGCATAAAAAGTTATCTTATATGACAACACTTAGCTTTGAAGGAATTAAAATTATAGTAATGCATGAAAAAAGTGAAAAATTGATTAAATATACATTAATATATGTGAATAAATATAAAAGTGTTTATACCTCACTTCTGGAAACTATCAATCGAATGAGATCAGAATCACTGGTTCCAAATCCAGCCATAGAGTTGTAAATGCATTTGGCAAAATATTTTCTCAAATCAATTGCAGCATCAACTGTAAAAAAAAATTTTTACCAAAAACAATTCTTTAATTCCCAATTATGCTTGTGTAATTACATTAACTTCCGGTGAAAATACAAGAATAAATTTTTCATATGTGAAAAAAAATTATTCACTTTCGGACACCATCAAATTAACTTTGACCAACTCAAAGATATGTGGTTTCAGGCCTTTCTTTGAATGTTTTATCTTGTGAGTGTGTGAAGGATTCTCCTTGTCTCCTCGTAGGTCAAGTGTTTATACTAAGATTGTCTTTAGTGTGTATATCCCAAGTTCAATGGGGCTCAATTCCTTGCTTTATGTTTGGTATAACCACCACCAACATCTTTGAGACCCGATTCTGCACTTGGTGGCTAAGAGGTTATCTACTAGGTCAACCCTCAGAGACTGGGCAAAAATTTTTTGTCCTTGACCCATATACATATGTATGCTGCTCTCCACATTAAAACAACCTTGTGTCACATCTTAGTTTAGGGTGGAGGCTGAGTAAATATACCTGCTGCAGAGGGTTGCTTTTGGCCAGGAGTAGAGTAAACATTTCTCATTTTAGATGAGAGAAGACACCCAGTCCAAAGAATTCCATCCCTGCAGCAACACCTTCCTCATTGCAGTAAGAGAAGTGGGTCAGTTTAATATCAATGCCATCATGACAGTGGTTGCTGGGATTGGGCAAAAATTTTGGTCCTTTGCTCATATGCATGCATATGTGTATGGTGTCCCTCACATTAAAATTGCCTTGTGTCACATCTGGCTTTAGTGCAGAGACTGGGTACATATACCAATGCTAATTGTTTTATTCTACTGATGTAAGCTGGGACACAAAGACAGAATTGATCCTTATGCAAAATTATAAAAGATGAACAAGTTTCTTTTATTTGTAAAAGTGTGTGAATTAGGCAGAGAACTTTTCATCAACCCTTTGAAGAATATTCTGTGTGTTTTGGTTTTGATATTGTCTAATAATTTTTTTTTTTTTTACTATGTGTTAATGATCACTCTTGCACCAGTAACACCAGATGGTGGTGTCTATAACAATGGCATATAGTTTCAAGGTGAAGAAAGATTATGAAAAGACAAAGGGAAATAAAATATGGAACCACTAAAACTGACTAGTTACCTCATAATATTAAAATAAAAATTAGCTCTTCCTCAAACCAGGACATTTGTTTTTCAGAACAAAAAAAAAAAAGAAAAGTTTTTTTCATTTTAGAAGCAGGGTAAAGGGTCCTGTTCATAAGAAAAATTCTGACTTAAAAAGTTACCAATCAATATTTCTGTTGGGAAGTCCTTTGTGTTACTACTCAATGCTCATGTGTAGTAGTTTTCCTCCTCTAATCAGAGTAGTTATATAGCCTGGGTATTCTGGCTATGTTAATTGGTTAATCTACATATCACTACAATTTCATTTTTATTTACAAAATGTTAAATTTAAAATTAGAGATTTTCCTACTTTTCCAATTCTTAAAAGATGTTCTGTCAAAAGATTTTTTTTTAACCAAGATTTATTTTAAATAAAGAGCAAGCATATATACATTATCATGTGATTTATTTTAAGAAAATATTTTAAACAAACAATTGTATGTATAACAAAAATAGAGTTACCTTAATAACATAAAAAAAAAAAAAACAATCGTTTTATAAAAATCTTTTACATTTAAAAAATTTAGGATGTAAGAAACAGTTTGGTAATAT
Organism: Acanthosepion esculentum; assembly: GCA_964036315.1. NCBI lineage: Eukaryota > Metazoa > Mollusca > Cephalopoda > Sepiida > Sepiidae > Acanthosepion > Acanthosepion esculentum. The sequence continues at coordinate 132,001,988 of OZ038483.1, read as the reverse complement.
TAGTTGTACACAAATCATAAGCAGAGTTTTAAATTTGACATTAATAAATAAAACATTATGTACTGATAACTATGTCCAGGATTGATTTGAGACTATATTGTGAAGATCTTTTTTTCTAAAATGATAAAAAATCCATATTTTTTGCTTCAGATAAATGATGTGGAACTAGAGCAGTGGTTCTCAACCATTTTTTTTTTTTTTAACCCGTGGACCATTTTGGTGGACTGGCCCATTTGATGGAAAAAAAAAAAAAAAAAAAAAAAAAAAAAGCAGCTTATTTTTTTACTAATAGATTGTATGATAGAAATAGTAAAAGTATATGCTTTATTTTGAAGTAAAACTAATTTAATGAAAATAAACTTGTATTTAACAACTGAATTTTATGGAACATTTATAAACACTAGTAAAATACCTCCTAATAAACCATTATAAAGTGACTCAGTAATTAAAAAAAAAAAAAAAAAAAAAGAAAAAAGTGGAGATTTATTCAATGAGGTTCCTGAGGTTGATGTTGCTCTGCAAGCATTTTTTTTATATTTGGCTCCATCGATGTCAATGATAGTTGAAGATCACCCCTTTTCACAATGTCAAGTCTATTAATATTTTATTTTATCAATATTTAAAATTAATATTATTTATTAATAAATAAATTTCATGTATACAAAAAATTAAGTTTATATAATGAATTATATATGTATATATATTTTCTGAAAATGGAACATTTTATTAATCTTGATTAAAATTAGAAATTTTAAGGCACCTTTCTTCCAATGCTTTGTCAGAAAAGAAATCACTGGAATTATGAAAAACTACTGAAAGGAAACAAATCTCCTTGCAATTGAAGGGGAAGGAAAAAAACAAATTTTAAAAGTTGCCCAGAACAAATCACTCACTGAAGAGTGCCAATTTATGTTTACATTGCTTGATTTTGTTTTCTGCTAGGTTTAGAGTTATTTTTAATATGGTGCAGATTACTGTAGAAATTCCAATTCTCAGTTGTAACAAACATACTGAAGCAAAATTGGTCTATGTACCACTAAAATGTTAGTGTGGATCCCCAATTGTTATTTTTTGTGGGTACCCCTAGGTCCAGATGGACCCTGGTTGAGAAATACTGCTCTTGAAAGATCTAATAAATATTGATCTATAAAAATTATTACTCTCCCAATTTTTTCTCTATTTCTTAATTTTTACATTTTTTTGCGGGGGGGGGGGGGCCCTGTTAATTTAAGTAGTGCCTAAAATATACTTAAAAGATTCAAATATGAAAACCTAATATTAAAGATTTATTATTTTGCTTGGGTCTTTTTCTTGTTGAATATTTTAAGCATTTCCTTGTACTACTGCCACTCCCACTAATCCACTCCCATTAAATAAAATATTTAAAGAATTCAACAGCAGGATTCTCCAATTACTGATCAGCCATTACATTTGACAAATGAAACAAGTGCCTGCTGGGATAGTGTTTCCCCTTTACTGAGGCTTACTCATTAAGTCAAACCAGATATTCCAGTTGGGAAGGAATTTTTTTTTATTATTATAGCAGAAGAATTAACAGTCAGTAGTGCCATGGATACCACATGTAAGGATTCAAGTTTTCTCTGTTAAATTATCACATAATGTAATAATTAGATATATTGTAGGGGAGTAAATAATTATAAACCTCTAACACACACACACACACACACACACTAAAAAGAGAAACCACAAACGTTTTTGGTTGTAAAGTGGATTTTTAAAAAAAATGTTTTATTTTCCATAATTTTGCTACACGTGTTTCTGGTCTCACGACCTTCATTAATGCATAATATTTTTTTTTTTTAAAATCCACTTTACAACCAAAAACCTTTGCAGTTTCTCTTTTTAATATACACACTTTCCTCTCGTTGGAACTACTATAACCTCTTCCCTTATATATCTCAAATATGCGGTGCAGTTCAATTTATATTACAATGAATCATTCATACAAAAAGTAGATTAGTAAAGTTAATGATATAAAATGGCAAAATCCTTTCGCAAACAAAATTTTAAAGGTGCATTAACCTACAAATCACTCAATGAATGTTATGATCCTTGTTTTTAAAAATAAACTGTATAAGGTCTTTCACAAGTACTTTCAACTGTACATTCAGTCATCCTCAGGCATGGAAATTATGTTTTTGGTAAAATTCAGGTAGCATCCGAGACGAAAAAATTAAATGTGAATAAATATATTTTTTATTTTAAATGTGTTATTGTTAACAGATACAAACTTTTAGAGTGTGCAGTTGCAATGCTAAGGTTGAATTTTTTTTTAAATTTAAGAGTGCGTTTTTTTACTAATAATAGCAATTTGAGAATTTTTTGTTGTAGAAGTTTATCAATCAGTGTGGCATGAACTAAATTGTTCAATAAATAGAGTAATGTCTCAGTTGTTATCCCGAAAAAAGTTGGATCAGTTCTTTTAAATCAAATATGTCGTGCAGTTCAATTTATATTACAATGAATTAAAAAAGTGTCTGGGGGAGTGCTAAAAGGTAAATGTTGCTGAAAAAAAAGAAAAGGAGACAAAATTTTCATTGATGCATGTGTTGATGACCTGTCCATGCAAACTGCTTGTCTGATAGTGAGAATGAGGTGTGTGTGTGTGTGTGTGTGTGTGTGTGTGTGTGTGTGTGTGTAGAGGAGAAAAGTGAGGTCAATTCTCACTGGTTTAGAAAGAGTGAATTTATGATAATTGTAATAATTATTTTATTATAATTATTTTTTTGACACTATAATTTTTTTATTTTTTTTATGGACATGACATTATATTAAAAAAATCTTTGTTAGAATGAAAAAAAAATTAGTTTTTCATTTTAAAGGAGGTGCTTGTTCATATAAAATTGGAATTTATGTAATCAAAGTACAATACTCACGGATAGCCAAGTAACCATCTTGTACAGCACCACTGGTCTCGCTCTCAATAGACTCACGAAGATCATTACCAGTAAGTTCTTGGTAGGCAACAAGAGTTGCCTGTAACTGAGGTAAAGTCCTCTGGCAAAGAACAGAATTGATTTCACACTCATCAGTACCAGCTTGGCCCTCACCAGCCTGAAAAATAAAAACATTTGTTGAAATCGGTGAAAGAAAGTACTTGAGCATATGCGTAAGTGCATCCTCGCACCTAATCGACCGCTATTCATGTCTGCCTATGTTTGTAGTAAAATATTAGATTAAAGAAAATATCATTTAAAAAACTGAAAAAACATTAAATTACATCATATATTCTTTGTGCATCTGATGCAGCCAGTTCTGCATCAGCCCACCAGCCTTCATCGCGAGATGCAGTGCACAGAGAAACTAACATTCTGCGGAAGTAGCCACTGGTGTCAGACTTCAGATCGTCTTCCAATTCCACTTCATATTCTACAATAGAAAAATAAATATCTTATTGCATCTTACACTCATGTACTACACTCTAAACAGGAAAGAAAACCAATGTAGTTTAGTCATAAAAGTGTCTAATCTATACAGTTTTTATATAAATTTGAATTATGTTTTAAGAAAAATTGTTGCAAAAGAAAAGAAAAATGTTGTGTAGTCAATGCAATATATTTAGAAAGCTTTGATATAGGCACTTCTGGCACCCTTACATTTATAACCTTGTGCCATACTTCACTAAGCTTAGTAAATGTAGATAACATTTACTTTGCGATTTTTTTTTGTAATGGAATAACCTGTTGCCCCCATGAGTGACTACACTATAGGTAGCAACTACCTATGAGTATCTATAAGTCATTGACTACTGAGGCTAGCTGCGACCTGTTCCAGCTATTCAGTCGAACTCTCTGCCTGAAGGCAGAGAGGTACCCAGATGAGGCTCCGCCGAAGGGCAGTCTCGTTCGAGGAGGTAGACTGACCCTGAACCCGTTTATACGCGTTCAAATAGAGAATATTTTTGGCCACGCCTATGGGCTCAGAAAAGCCACGCTAAACCCAGCCTTGTGCCACATGCAACCCTCATGGTGGGGGGTAGCTAAATATTCTAGCTGTGACCTGTTCCAGCAAGATGGTCGAACTGCCTCCAAGCAGAGAGGAACCCAGATGAGGCTCTGCCGAAGGGCAGAGTCTCGTTTGGGCAAGTTGACCAACCCGATTCTGTTTTTACAGTTTCTACAGACACTTTTTGGCCGAGCCTACAGGCTCGGAATACCCAAGTAAAACTCGGCATTGTGCCACATCTTTCCCTTGTGGAGGGGCAAGTAAGTATTGACCTGTTCCAGCTAGACAGTCGAACTCTCTGCCTTCAGACAGAGAGGAACCGGGACGAGGCTCCACCAAAGGGCAGAGTCTTGTTCGGGGAGGTAGACTGACCCTGAACCCATTTATATGTGTTCAAAAGGGAATATTTTTGGCCGAGCCTATGGGCTCGGAGAACCCACACTAAACCCGGCCTTATGCCACATATAACTCATGGGGGTAGAGTAGCTAAATATACTAGCTGCGATCTGTTCTAGCTAGACAGTCAAACTATCTGCCTTTGGGCAGAGGGGAACCCGGACAAGGCTCTGCCCAAAGGCAGTTTCATTTGGGTAGGTAGACTGACCTTAAACCCGTTTATACGGGTTCAAAAGGGGATATTTTTGGCTGAGCATACAGGCTCAGAAGACCCATGTAAAACTCGGCCTTGTGCCACATATACCCTTGTGAGCGGGTGGGGGTAGTAAATATTGACTAGCTGGGATCTGTTGAGTACGACTCAGACTTACGCGAGAACTACCGACCTTCCAATAGTAGCATTCACAACCGGATTGACTTGCGACGACTTTGTGCATAACTGTTATGTTTATTCTTATTGTATTGGTTTTCATAACAAACATTACTTATTTATCCACCGTGTTTTTCAAGTATATATTCCTATAAGCATGGAATATAACACTTTCTTTTGCCAAATTCAATTGATGAAACTATTTTAAATTGTAGGAGGAGCTATTGTAGTTTAACATTTTTGGTTGAAATTAATCAAATTTCAGTTTATATTTCTGAAGCAAGCAACTTAATTTTTCAATATTTTAAAATTATTTTTTCTATTTACAAACCAGTTCTATAAATTTCCTTAATTTCTTCAAGTTCTTCATTAGTTCTGGTCACCATAATTTCAATGAGTGGATTCTCGCAGGTTCCAGCTCCCTAAGGAAAAAAAAAAGAAAAAAGGATTAGATCAATTTAATACTATTGTGGCAGACTTCACTACATTTATTTAACTTAGATTAGGAAACCAAACTGACGTGAAGAAAAAGAGGACAAGCCAAAGACATCATTACACATAAAATTTGTATTTAACAAGATGTACAAACAACGATGTGAAAGAAAAGCATGCATTGAGTAAAACAAGAGTTGTCTCTCTAACTATGATTTGTGTTCCAAAGTTCACTGAAAGAATGAATGTTATAATAGTTTCTGGTAATAAATATTTTCAACAGTTTTGCTGTGTAAGGAAAAAGCATGTGAGTATAGGGAATATTCAGCATGTGAGTGGTGGCGTGAGTGAGAAGATTGGAAAAGTTCAGAGTTTGTACGTATGTGAATGCATGAAATATTATTTAACGTCTGACCGCATGGCCGAGACGATAATTCTTAAAGGTCACATCTTCGCAAGAGAGAAAAAAAAGAGAAAGAGGCAAACTTAGTCACAAGCTGAAAAATATATTGTGCGTGGGTGGATTGCAATACCCACTTGTGTATTTATTGACCAATTAGAAGCTGATATTTCCTGAAATTATTTACTAGGCTGAGAACGCTCTCGGGATCCGTTTCTCCCAAAAGTGCACAAAATCAACTACATGAAAATATAGCGATTATAAAATTGTCACATAGCTGCGATTTATAAATTGTCCATTACACAATAGTGTTGATTTATTATCCAATGAATGCTTGTTGTTGTATAATTTGAATTTGTGTAAGTATCTATGTATGTGTGTGATGATGATCATCATCACACTATTACAACTAATACAAGATTAATATGCTGCTTATTTCAATTTTAGATTACAGTTTATATCTGGTCAATTTTTGTCCTAATTGGTGTAAAATAGCCAACCTGTTTTTCTTTGATACTTATTATAATGTCACTTTTAGCAATCAAGTCACACAAGCTATTAAATGTAATGTTGATCCACACTATGTGTTCTGACATTCTAAAAGCCATTGCTTTAATAATTAGACATTAACATTTTGATCTATCTGCTAATGCAAGAGCAAATAAAAAATAATTTTTCAATTTGGGGAATTTAAACTAACACCCATGTAGTTTTTCTTTATAGCTCATTGAGGATAGCAATGATTCTAAGAGATTTTCATCATGTTTTCTGCCTGCATTGGAGAGTGATTTGTCAAATTATTCACTCGTCCACTCTTCATTAACCATTGCAGAATACCAGTCATGAGAATTTATCAGGAAAACTGGCAGTTGGAGAGTGTAGAGGAAAATGGATGAATGCTTTTCCTGAGGGAAGATTAGCAGCAGAATTTGGCACCAGACTGATACAGTAAAGTAATTACACAAAATGTTGCAAGATTTAAACCTAACATCTAGCAAAGTTCTTTAGATGAAAAACGCCAAAATCCATAATGCTGAAATTACATTTACAACTAAATCATCATAGGTTAAATTTTCTCCCCGATTTGAATTGGAAAAAAAAAGCAGTAATTGGACATGCATTGAATCCATCAGGATGTAAAGTTAGTAAGTACTAAACACTTCAAATACTTTGGTGTATGGATCAGTTATAACAAGTTTAGTATAAGAGATAAGAAAATTGAACATAGGAGTGGCTGTAGTAGAGGTAGTTTCACCCAACACTACAAATTGCTATAAAACCAATACATTAACCTGAAATTTGAGTCATGTTCTTAAATATCCCTTTCATAGAGAGTCTTTCATATCAATATCATACCTGGTAGCAAACTTGTTCAGAAATATCTAAACTGCCAGCTGTGGACAGCCACTTTCTAAGCTCAATGGTTAAATATAAAGAAATCTAGTTTTAAGGTGTGCTATATTTATGGGATAAAGTGCACAATATCAGAGAGGGCGTATGTAAATATAAATATAAAAGTGAACATTGAAGTCAACACTCAGAGGCGACAGGCTGTTTCATGCCGGATGCAATCGTCAGGTGGCCTGATGATTGCGTCTAGCATGAAACAGCCTGTCGCCTCTGAGTATTGACTTCAATGTTCACTTTATATAAAATGATAAAAATATAGCTTTAAGCTATGCTGTATGTATGTGTTAAATTGTTCAATATCAGAGAGTGTACATAAATATAAAAGTCAATATTGAAAGCAACACCCAGTGGTGACAGCATTTCATGCTTAAATGGCCTGACAATTGCGTTTGCTGTTACCAACGGCAGTTTAACTCGATATCCACTTTTATATACACTCCTCGTCAAAATCTTAAGACCAGTTACAAAAGGGTTAAAAAAATATAAAATACTGTTACTTTATTAGAAATATATTTGTGAAACATTTACATTTAATTAGAAAATGCAGTTTATCAACAAACAAGTGAAAATATGAAGCTTTTAATTGATTAATTTAAACAAATATTGAAAGTATTTTTTTGGGTTGGTCATAAAGATAAGACCATGTATAAAAAACAAAAAAAAAACAAAAATTACTGAAAAAAATTTTAGAACTAGTTAGTGTGCTCATATCTTCAGGTGTGTAGACATCTACTTGGCTCATTTCCAGTATTAAATTTCAGATTTTAAAATGGCTAAAGGTAAAATTTTGACAAAGTTCAAACAGGGCAGGATTATTGAACTTCAGAGACATGGTCTATCACAATGAGCCATTGAAAATGAAATTGCCTACATCAGAACTGCCATTGCTAACTTCATTAAAAATCCGGATGTGTATACTTACATTAAAAAAAAAAAAAAAAAAAAAAAAAAAAAAAAATCAAGTGGTCGCCTCAATAAAATCTCACCATCTTTGGACAGATGCACTCGGCAAGAAGGTAAGAAAGATTCAAGCCTAACATCAAATCAGATAAAAGAGAATACAGATGCTAAATGCAGCTTTTGAATAATAATTTGATGGCATTTAAATAAGAGAGGGCTTCAAAATGTGGCTGTAGAGGCCTAGCCTTCTTTCTCGTCATAAAACCTCCTGTTTATAATTTGCTTTATCAAACTTGGGATGTGGATAAAGGGAAGAAAGTGTTGTTTTCAGACTTTGATGACCCAGACGGTTTTCAGCGTTACTGGCATGCAAAAGATGTCCCAAAAGAAATTTCTCAACACGACATGGTGGATCAATTCTGGTCTGGGGCTCATTCTCATACAATGGAACTCTTGAGGTACAGGAGGTAAAAAGTGGTCAAACAGCTGCTACTTACAGTGACATGTTGGCATCACTAATTACTGAAGGCTTTCATCTATATGGAGAAAACTGGATTTTCCAGCAAGACAATGCTGCAATCCACAACGCTCAAAGGTTGAAGGATTTTTTTTTTTTTTTTAAAATGGAAAACAACATTCTTCATTGGACTGAAATGATGGTGATATGAAGGAAAGGGATGCTGAACAATTTAAAAATTTTTTTTTTTAGTTCATTTAATTTTTTTGTTGATATTTTTATCTTCCATTATCATGTGTGATATTTAATAGCAAAAGTGATAAAACAAGAAAAAAGAGTGTAAATGAAATTAGCTAGATTGTATACTCAAAACATTTAAAAAAAAAAAAAAAGAAAAAAAAAAGAGAAAAACGTTTAATTTAAAATTTCAGCATCTCCCCTCCTCTCCATGTGCATCTGCTAATTTAATTTTCATATCTGAAATTTAATTAGATTTTAATTCTAATTCAACATTATTTCTTATTTGCAATATTATATTTATCAGATGCACAGGTTTGTTAAACACTGTTTAAAAGAAAAAAAAAAAAAAAAAAAGAGTAAATTATGTCTATCAAGTCTGTGCATTTGTACAACTTAATATAATTTTTAAATGGATTTTTAATCCAACATTATTATTACTAGGTTATTTGTAGTGGGTAAATATGTGTGACTAGCTATTTTTTTATTTTCTTAAACAGTGAAATTAATATCAACTGGCCTAGATCAATAAGCCTTACTAAAGAAAAAATTGCCTCATAAGAATCAAAGCTGGATCCCCTTTTTACATCAAGGAAGCCATTCCTGTAATGCCAAGTTCTTGGAGAAAAGATTTTTTTACAGTTGCAGGTCACAACTAAGAAGCTTTAAGCTAAAGAATATATTCCTACAAGACAATGCTGTTTTACATTCTGCGAAGCTAAATATTGCTTACATTGGCAAAAACAGTTGCAAAGACAACAAATGAATGGAATGCCAAGTCGTTAATATTTTTTAATAAGGGTAGATATAAGGTGAAAATCAAAATACATCTATACAAATAAAATTTAGTGTTTATCTGTGTCTACTATAGGCTCAAGCTGCTGGATGCTTTCAACCAAACTTGGCAGTAGCTTATGACACTTCCCATGCATGAGAGGTTAACCTAGGTTAATGTTGAAGGTCATGAAAGGTCAAAAATGTCAAAGAATAATACTGTATGTTGGTCTGTAGTTGGCGATTCATTGTGTTATTCATTTGACTCACTTCTAGCAGTTGACTACTCCTATGTGCTGCTGGCGAATCTTATATGTGTTGTTCTTGTCCTAAGTATTATCGTTCATTACCAACCTTTGTGTGATTATTCTATTCAGTAACCTTCCCTAGGTTACAACAGTTTGCTGCTAAGAAAGTTGGATCACTAGATAATTTTTCTTGACAGAATCTATCCTACACTTTTATAAGTCTATCATTCATCCATGCCGTGAATATTACTGACATCTGGTTTGGTGCTTCAGCTATGTATTTAGATATGTATTTAGATATCCTAGATAAAATACAAAGAATCTGCAAGGTTATTGGTCCTGAACTGGCACTTTGGCTTGTTACTTGCCCACCACTGTAACCTAGTTTCCTCGTGCTTTTTCTATAAATACTTTCATGGTAATTGTTCTGATGAACTTTCCTTTGTAGTAGCTAGACATTATGAATTTAAGTGCAGAATTAGATTGGTGGAAAGGTTTCATCATTCTACAGTTTAAATGGCTGCTAGATGTCGTTCTGTGCTAGGAGTTTCTTCTCTTGCACTTCTCGCTTGTGGAAGTCTTCCAGCTTGTTTTCAAGCCAACTTTGATCTTTAAAAAAGTAAATGCAATATCAATTGTTATATTCTGTCTTAATTCCTATCCTTTTGTTGTTATCTCTTCATAATAATTTTTTTTTCTCATATTCTCTCATACTCACTAACCCCTTGTGCTTTAGTGGCTTTATTGCCTTGCTTTGGATGAAATGAGTTTAAAAAAAAAAAAAAAAAAAAAATTAATTTATTAAAAATAAGAGAACACTGGTGCCAATGTTTGTCCAAGTCAGATTTTGATCTTCGTTATTGCCATGCCAATGATAAATGAGGACTTACAGAAATGGCTCGGTGAAGTTCATGGGCATCATAAACACGGGGAGGATCCAAGAGTGCCAGGCAAACTTCTTCAAAATCTCCTCCAAGCTCAGACTTTAAGTCATCAATAAGATCCTACAAGAAACAAAACAAATGTGAAATACAGTTTATTAAAAATCAAACAAAGAACAGTCTGGTATTAATCCAACAAGTTTATTGTTTTGATCCATGAATTTTAACCAATACATTTTTCAGTATTCTTCAGATGTATGTTTCCATTTTTTTTTTGAAAGGTGGGAAAGGGAGTGGAGCATGAAGCAAAGACAGTGCTCCAGGATGATCAAATAAACAACAACAGTGAGAGGCCAAGTAGGAGTGATTAAAACAATGGAGACTGTTTTTCATAATTCATCAAATGATGACAATACTTCATTTCAGAATTCTAGGCAACAAGAAGGTACTGGTGAGGGTGCTAACAGAGTTAAATTATACTTATGATCTCTTCAGGTAATGTGGATTAAAATTACAGAATTCAATATTTAAATCAAATTACACTTTTAATTAGAAACATTATATTGGTAATTCTCATCTATTCTTAATATTGAATCTTTTTCATGTTCTTATACCAAGATATATAAGTATATATCTTGGTATAACAACAGTAGGCTATTATAAATTTTTCTGTGACAATGAAAGATCAAAGTGTACGTTTTCTACTTTGTAGACATTTTCATAAAGGAATATCTTCCCTATTTACATTATTCGGACTATTATCCTCATCTTTGTCGCCATATTTATTACAACATTTCGGCCATTGTATGTTCCGACCTTCTACAGGTGGTTGGAATGTCGAACTGAACCTTTTATTTCACTCACTGGGGTAGACTGTTCTAGTTCCATGTGCCATGTTTAATAAATGTCAGTTATCACTTATCTCCTGTTAATTCCCCTCTGAAAGTTCTCCACTGCCTTAACTGGGTATTGAACTCACACTCTTTGGGTCCTGTCACTGGATCCAATTAATGCCTTTATCCACTGTGCCATGTGTCCTCAAGGACATATAGCACAGTGGAGAACTTGGAGAGGGGAATTAACAAGAGATAACTGACAAGTGACATCCATTAAACATGGCATGTGGAACTAGAACAGTCAACTCCAGTGAGTGAAATAAAGGGTTCAGTTTGACATTCCAACCACCTAAGAAGGCCGGAGCGTACAATGGCTGAAACGTAATAAATATGGCGACAAAGATGCAGACAATAATCTGAATAATGTAAATAATGTACATAATACCTCATCTCAGAAATATAGACAGATACTGAAGGAATATCTTGCCAAACAAAAGTATTAAAAGATCAATTATTTTTTTAAACTCATTCTATTCCGTACATCTGTTTGCATACTATGTATATGTCATTTAGAAATGTTGGCATCTGATTACTTCCTATGTAAGCTTTTACTATTTGTGTCACTTTAGATATCTGATATGCAGACAGCATAACAGATTTGATAATGAAAATGAAATCGAGAAGTAGATTTCAGATTCTGGGCACGTTTTATGTTCACTTCATACTATTGTCCTTGGAAAAGCATAAACTGGTCTTTCCCTCCAATACAAAGGCAAACTAGGCTTCTGGCCTTGGTTGACAATCAGTCTAGGAGAAAAATCTGAAATCAAACCATAGAGAAAGTAAAAATTGAGGTTTCTGTTGTAAAAATTCATCAGCAAAAGTCAGCACAAACAATCCTGGGTTAATGTTGAAACAAGTTTATCTGTAAATATTACAATGAATATAAATTCTATCCATTGGGAACATATCAGCAGGCCACTCAAGCAGTTTTTTATTAATGGGTCACCTACAGTATGTTGTGGGTAGTTTCCCATTTGTGTCAGTGTGTACAAAAACCGAGAAATACTCAGTGTATAGAATGCTTCACAATTGTTGAAACAAAGCAGCAGCCTTTAGGATGGGAGAGCTTGTAAGAGTGTGAGGAACTTGACGAGAAGGAACAGTGGTTCCAGCAGGATGGTGCCTCTCATACTGCTAATGTTACCATGGTATGGCTACGTGAAAAGTTTGGGGAGTGTCATCAGTCACAAAGCTGAAGTGGAATGGGCATCTCACCTGATCTGAACCCCCATGGATTCATCATACGTTGTTTTTTTTTTTTTGGGGGGGGGGTAGGTAAGTGACACTTAGGATATCTTTGCAGCAATTTTGTCTTCTTATGACACACTAATTGACCAAATCTTCTTTTTGGCCAGTGAGAACTCCATCTCTACATCTTTGTAATCTAACCATAACTGACTTCAACTCTTGGACTGTATATGATTGACTATGTAAGCCAATGATTAAAATCATCTACCTTTCAGTAGAGTGTTTTTTTTTTTTTTTTTTTTTTTTTTTTACTTGTGGATCACAGGTGGCTGCTTTGAAGTTAATGCATTTAGATTTTATTTTTGGTTATCATAAAGACCATTGGTCACTCCAGGCCCAGATAAAATAATTTATAGTTTACTTGACTATATAAGCGAACTCTAGTGGAGTAAGGAAACCAATGTCACACCATGAAATCAAATTACAAACAATAATCTATAAAAACAAAACATTTTCTCAGAATCAAAGGCTGATTTCTTTAAATATTGCCATAAAAAGAAGGTTTTGCCTTACCTCACCAAACAATTGTTTGTACTGCTCTTTTATCTCTTGTCTCTGAGCATTTGAGTGAGAGGTCAGCACTGTAATTATATCACTTTCATTGGTTCCTAAAGAAAGAAAAACAAATCTTATACACTGGGCTTTGTCAACTGCAAACCATCCAGCAAACCATCAGCCACAATTTTATTTAAACCTTAGAAAGCTAAAGATACTTGAAAATGTCACAATATTGGTAACTTTTTTTTTTCAAATACAGTTACTCAAAATCAAACAAAACATTTACAAAAAAATCTCTTGAAAAATAAATTTTGTACAGAATATTTTAGGAAAATATATGACAAAGTGGAAAAGTTTTTGTAATGTGTTTTGCTCTTTAGAATGGCATTGGACTAAAGTTAAGCTTACATTGATGTGACTACACATATGAAAGAGATGGGATGCTGAAATGTTAAATTTTTTTTTTTTTTTTTTTTTTTTTTAAATGTGTTTTGGACATATGGTGTAGCCAATTTCAATTAGCTTTTTCTGTGTTTTTATCGCTTATTAAATATCCCAGATTGTGATAATAGATATAAAACTTGGAATTCATTCTTTCCTGTAGTAATTGCCACAAAGCATACATGGAAGAAACCTCAAGGAATTTAAATAAAAGATTATATGAATGCAAAAGAGATTTTATCACAAAACACTCAATGTATTAGTTGCTCACTATAATGAGTGACCATAAGTTTGATTTAAAAAATGTATAGAAAGTGCTTTAATTGGTAGATCATCTATGGTAAATTTACGTCTAGATTCTTACAGATTGGCAGATCTATTATCACAATGTAGGATATTTAATAACGAGAGTGATAAAAACATGAACAAAAAGAAAAAAATAAATGAAATTGACTACACTATATATTAAAAACACACACACACAAAAAAAAAAAAAAAAAAATTTACAGTGCCCTCTTTGTGCACCTGTATAGTCACATCAATCACTTTAGTCTGATGAAGTCTGAAAGAGCGAAACATCAAAAACTTTCCACTTTGTTACAGATTTCCCTAAAATTGTTCTTGATATATAACAATTAATATATTGTTTCTCCCATACAAAATATTTACAAAATGTCTATAACAGAAAAATACACCTGTGCATAAACAGCAGATTAAAATGCCAATCTATAGGTAGAAATGTGCATGAGAATCTGTAATTGGTGATAAAATTTTCAGAGACCCCCCCCCCCCAAAAAAAAAAACACCTGTCTATATTTGTGAGATGAAGTATTATGATTGCTTGCATTATTTACTTTATTTGGACCATTATCCTTATCTTCATTGCCATATTCACATTTTGGCCGTTGTACACTCCGGCCTTCTTCAAGTGATGTGAATATGGCAATGATGAGGATAACAGTCCGAATAATGTAAATAATGCAAGTAACAAAACATCTATATGAATTATATTTGTTCCAGTTAATAATGTTATTAAACAAAAATATATCTTGATAACTTTTCTTTGGTGGCTTCAGTTTTTTGTATAACAGATATTTATTTATAAATAAGTCTAAAGACAATCATAGAAAATATTTGGTTAACACAATATACCTAACTAAATTATTTTACGTGTTAATATGGGCTGATTGATGTTCTATAACCTTCAGCCTTTCAAGCACAAAATTGTTAACCATTCAACAATTTTGTCTGACATTACTTGCAGCATTTTTTATTGCTTTCCACAAATCCTAGCTTGAATTTTCTCAGAAATTTAAACGATTGACTAAGTTTTCTATTGGAAAAATAGATGGAAAGACATGAAGCCATTCCACTAATTTGGTGGATCTGAAGTCTTTTGGTAACATGGGCAATAGACAGCCTTGCATAGTGTGAAGGAGTATCATTATATGAAGAGATTCATTCACTTAAAGCTTCTTGGTTATGATCTATATTACTCAAAAAAGTCTTACAATAATTGCCTGCATTCATCTTGGCATCAACTTTGAATTGTAATTTTACAGATTCTGGTCCCCCCCCCCACACACCAGTTTTCTAAATAGTCTTAATTATTTTCAAGAATAACCCAAACCCTAGTTCAGCCAATGTAGCTCCAATTCATTTCAAAATACTATTGTTGAAAAATCAGTTTTCATGTATGTCACCCAAATTACATTTCTCTTTGTGATGTTTAAAAAGGTGGTAATTCAAGAGCTTTCATGTCTAGTCAATGTTCTTAATATTCTACATCTTGTTTCCATTCAACAATTTCAAATATTTTTTTGCAGATCAATCCACCATTTTGTTTATAAACTTTTAAGTTATAAGCATTTCTTAAAAGGTTTTGTACTTATAATTTTCAGCAATACCACTTGAGACTTGCAAGAAAATAAAAAAGGTTTTAAAGCTGCAATAACTTACGTTTTCATAGCGACAAGCTTAAACCGAGTTACAAAAGTTGGAGTTCAAGAGTAGATATTTAAAAAGGAAGCTTATGTACATTCATGTAGAAGTTAACACATTTCAATAGAATTGCTGGAAAGCAGGCATAGCAATCATAATTTGTGGAGGACAAAATGAAGACAAAGTGCAATTTTCAAGAGGGAGATGATATTAAATGTCATTTGGCACTGAATGTATTAACAGGAACCAATTGGATGGGGGGAAACTCGCACATAAAAAAAGAAAAAAAAAGAAAGATCCTTACCGAGACCATCCATGGCCTCCTTCAGAGTTCTACATGCTGCCTCACTATCAAAGTCCTCTTTAGGAAATATTGTACCCTGAAAAAGTTAAGAAAATTGTTGATACCAAACAGGAATTAGAGATGAAGAGGAAATCATATTTATAAGGTACACTTTGTTAGGATACAAAAGATTTGGAGAGAAAATTTTTATTAAAATATTACTTTTTTTTTTTTTTTATTATTTAACAGTGCTAATGAAGTTTTACTTAATTTATAGTAATTAAAGTAATATTTTAATCAACTGGTTTATTAAAATATATTAAAATATTATTGCCTTCTTTCCACAATGAGTGACAAATTCCACTTTCAAAATTAGTAAATCTGGTCACTTAATGTGGAATAGTACTTATTTTACTAAAAACATCTATTTTTTAAAAGAAAACATTTTCTGACTCTTTCTTACCCACATATCAAATATTTTTTTCTAGTCTAACAAAGTGTACCTTATGTCTTCAATGATAATTTTTCTACAGAGTTAGACAAAATATTTTATTTAAGCATTTCTGTTAAGAATTTGGATGGTTTAAAGATGTAATCAAATTTCATGAAGATCCATCATTATGCACAAGTCTACACAGGTTCATATATATATATATATATATATATATATATATATATACCAAGCCATGGTGTTTTTTTTTTTTGTTGAGGTAGGACTGGGATTAATTTTGCACAAAGCAAGGTAGGTCCTGCTGGACAGAGAATCTCTCTTTCATAAAGTTTTACTAGGGCAGATGCTCTGTCACCTAACTCAGATGCTCATGGTAGTCCAAATACACTGAGTATTCTTATCGAGACATCATTTTTTTAAAAATCTATTTCACTCCATGCAAGGGAGTAAAGCCACCAAGATACAAGGAGTTACAGGGTGTGAAAGAATAAGAAAAAAGCCTTACTCAGGAGTGAGAACAAAAAGAGTAATCAGGAGGACAGTAGATAATGATTGACATTGCATTTAAATTATTGAAGATTTAAGTTGGCTGAAAAGTGAGAAGTGCAAGAAAAGAAACTGTTAGCATAGAATTTACAGTTACATCTAACCAGCTCAACTATAAACTGATGGGATCTCAATGCCAGTCTAGTACTGTGCTTAAATTCATAAAGTTTAGGTACCATAATGAAGAGCCCATCTGAACAATTACCATGAAAGTATTTATTATAAAAAGGTACAGGGTGGCAACTTTATGTCGATGGGAAAGTGAATGAAGTTGAGCTGCCAGATCAGAATCTATAATATTGCTTATTCTTTGAATTTTATCAAATAAGTGAACATTGAGATCAACACCCAGTGGTGACAGGCTATGGCTTGACTATTGCATTTAAGCATGAAAGACTTGCCACTGGGTGTTGACTTCAATGTTCAATTTTATATTTACATACACTATCCCTGATATGGAGCACTTTAACTCGTTAATAAAGCATACCTTAAAACTAACTACATATATATATATATATATATATATATATATATATATCATGTTCAATGTCATAGAACCACATTACGAATTTATGACCTGCGTCTGCTATTCTACGACAGTTATCATTGCATAGTAAACTTCTGTGTAAACAAAACAGAAGTCATCTTTGATGGTGGACATCTGTTGCAATGTCCATATAACCACTGATGATGGCTCGTGAGCCAAAAGCCAAGATCAACGACCAATAAAGAAATATCCAAATGTTGGACAGTTTTTGTCTTTATTTTCTCTTGAAACTAAAGCCATAACAGTAGTATTAAAATGCCCAATACATGTATAAAGAAAATAAAATATTTAACATGCAGAGCTTTTGAATATTAAAAAATTGAGATCAGTCAATCACACTACCTTGGTTTCAAATTTTCGGTATCTTCAGGTGATATGGGCTAAATACGAGATAACAATATATATTTTTATATATCAAGAGCAGGATTGGGGAAATTTTATGACAAAGTGGAAAAAGTTGACTTGTGACCCATTTTGTCCTTCATCAGGGGGCAAATTATTTTATGTTGGTAGGACTACGCATGTGCATGACAGAAAGGTGCTGGGAATCTTAGATTTTTTTTCAGACGAATTCATTTAGAGTCTTTTTCTTTCTATCACTTTTGTAAGTAGGTAGGTATTCCATACTATATTAGATCTGCTAGGAATGCTGAAATGATGTAAGAACCAGGGTTGAAATTTACTGTAGATCACCTTGTGACCGAAGCATGCTCTAGACATTTACGTCATAGTGAATTATTTTCTCCTTTGATTGTGGTAGTATTTTTTATGTCAAAGTTGTGATCAGTCTCGTTATGGTGGGTAACCAATGCATTTGATGTATTTTGTAAAATGTCCCTTTTGTGTTCATATAATCTTTTTAGATTCCTTGATGCTTCACTTATGTATTTTTTGTGACAAATATTACAGACAATGTAATGATTAAAACAAAAGATGGTCTCTGTGTACTACTTTTAATATGTAGATTTAATAAGCTGGTTAAAACTTGAAGAATAAAAGCCAACAAAATGATATTGTTGGTAAGATTGATATTTATTATTTTCCTGTCACTGCACACTTCAACCAACCATTCTATGGCATTGATGACATCAGATACATGTTTTTAGAGTGAGTCTTCATTCCACAGCCAACAAGATTCAGATCAAAATTGAAATATATTTTCAAAATAAATTGAAACATTGAGGAATTAACAGGGATTTGGGTTTACTCAGAATATAATTTCCACTGAGAGCCCTCTAACCAACAACAACATTACTTTGAAGAGTGAGTCACACTTTGTTTATTCCTTGTCTCACTGAAAAAGGATACAGACGTGTCTGAAAATTCTGCCTAAAATCTTTCTTGTCATACTTCAATTTAGTCAAAAGGCTAATATATAATAAATATCATTAATCTTATTGCCAACATTGTTATCACTCCTCGATGACCACAAAACTGTCCTTTTCAGGACAATTCTCAACTAAAAAACTGTTCTTAGGACAAGGCTCTTCTAACGACATGAACATGCAGATATTGTTGCCTAATGCACTGTAACCTTATTTTTGCAAAAGTATTTTCTCTAACAAAAATAAACTTGGCAATACATTTTTTTTTCTTTCTCAAGTCTTAGTTTTGTTTGTTGTCTTCCATCATTCAATATCTGCTTGCAGGCCAATATACCACCTGCGACACCTTCATGGCATAAGATTTAGCAGCAGCAGCAGGAATTTCTAAATTTCCAGTGGGTATTGAAACAATAGGATTCATCTGACAAGCTGACTTTCGTGAGCACAATGCCTTCATGGTATGAGATTTAGCAACAGCAGGAATTTCCTAAATTCTCAAGCGTCATCATTAAAGAAAATGATCAAGCATAAAACCTTGACTAGAAAAAAAAAAAACATTTTTAAACTTTTTATGAATTAATATTTAACATGATTAAAATTTTGCTTTTCAGTAAAATAAGTAAAGTAAAGCTGGTAAGAATAATTGATTTTAGAAAAGCATATCAGACTTCAACTAAGTAAAATAAAATTGATCAAGGTGTCCAAGTTAAAATTAAAAAG
Organism: Acanthosepion esculentum; assembly: GCA_964036315.1. Classification (NCBI taxonomy): domain Eukaryota; kingdom Metazoa; phylum Mollusca; class Cephalopoda; order Sepiida; family Sepiidae; genus Acanthosepion; species Acanthosepion esculentum. The sequence continues at coordinate 131,982,618 of OZ038483.1, read as the reverse complement.
ACCGAAGTTCAGCTTTTGAGTATTTTTAATAGCATAATGCTCAAATTGTATTTGTTCGTTTATAGTTAAGTTTTCCACACCTAAAATAGCTGATCTCTTACCCCCACCAATTTAATATAGTTTTTCTGTGAATAATTTAAAATTTTAGTCTGATAAAGATATAAAGTTGTTCATCATAATCACAGGCAAGGTTATCCAAATTTTAAAAGCATCCACTTATAAAAAAAAAACAAAAAAAAACAAGAAGTCTCGCTTGCTGAAACTAGAGTGTTGATTGGTTGATAGGTGATTTTTGGTGTAAAGTGGATTATACCGGAGGGGTGAGAGGTTAGTATAGATTATTCCATCAATATCCCAGCCATTGTACCCTCCTGCTCTTTTCTTTTTTGACTTCTGTGGGACTGACCATCTCTAAATTTTGAACTGAATTCTTTACTCAATCCATGAGGGTAAATGGATCTCAATCTACTTTTCATAATTAGGAGGGATAGCTCATCTCACATTTAATTCTAGTTTAAAATGTTGGCAATATTTAACCTTTGTATCTATAAAAGAAACAGGTGTACCAAAAGGACAGTTATGACATTGCTGTTGCTGTAGACACATGACTTTGTTGGTAATGTTTACTTTAACAAGTGATGATTAGAATGTCAAAACAAATATATGAATGTAGATTTATACATTTTATTTATTCTTGAAAATTGACAACAAAAATATTAAACACTATTATATTGCTTATTAACAAGAATTTTATATTTACAAGTGTGTGGTAATAAAATAAGCAGATCCTGTATCTCTTGCTTGTAACCATCCACTATAATAAAATGAAATGTTTTCAGCACTAAAGCTGAATTAGACAAATAAAGCTTTAGCACTGAAAACATTTATCGGCAAACATTGGCAACCCTGTTCAAAATAGGTTAGTTTAGGTTTGTTTTTTGTTTTTTTTAACTTAGCTAGGGGATGGATGCTCAATGACCCCTTTTATTTGATTTACCTGCATACATTTGATTAAAAAAAAAAAAAAAATTATTGTAACTTTCAAGAATATCATTCTTGGATAATTTGATTAATATACTATGACTACTACAACTGCTGACATCATTCTCCTACTACCTTACTATCACAGAGTCAAAAGTATATGAAAATATAGGGTTTGAGTCACATGGTGTATTGTGCAATAGAAATCTGAGAGAATAGATCATACACAAGAGCACAAGAGTAATAAAATAAGTGCATCACATCTCCCCTCTTGCTTGTAACCATCCACTCTAATAAAATAAACATTTTCAGCCCTAAAGCTGAATTAGTCAAATAAACCTTCATAAGCTTCTATTTAGAGTTGCTGCTATATTACAAAGAGTATGTGGTTCAACTATAATGGTATATTTATTACTTACCATTTTATAAAAAAATAAATATGAAAAATTGTGAACAAGAAAATTTAACAATGAGTAAACAAATTTGAGAAAAGTGCAATTTCTGGGTATTTCTTTCATTTGCTCTTAACACATATGTTTAGGCACTTAATAGTGTTTAACATCTTTGCTGTCAATTCTCAAGAATAAAGAAAGTTTCTAAATCAACTTTCATGTGTTTGGTTTTTATTCAAATTTTAATCACTTTTTAAAAACATTGTCAAGGGAGTCAAAAGTGTATACAATAATAGCAGTGTCAAGAGAATGACCATCCTTTTGGCACACAGTTTTTTTTCTGACACAAAGGTTAAGCATTACCAAAATGCCTTTTTATCATTTGTGTTTCTCCCACTGAACCAGATAACTTTTCTGTCATGTTTAGTAGGGAACAATGGCTGAACCGAGTGTAACAAAAGTATAACAACCAAGATGAGCATACTAGTCTGAATATTAACGTATATAATTCTTCATTTCAAAAACGAAAATAGAAAAATCACCCAAAATTTTAAAGTAACTGCTTAAAAAACAAAAAAAAAAAACAAAACAAAACAGTAATGGCAAAGAACACAAATATTTGCTTCTGTAATTAAATTTAAAATTATTTTATTTTTAAATAAAATTGTAAAGTTAGAAAATAATTATATATGTAGTATGAACAGACTGGAATTTGTAAAGTCTTGGCCTTCCACTTCTAACAAATTCTTAATAATGCATTATAATGGCAGTGACACAGATGCATACAGGAGAAGGAAATGGTCTCAATGAATATCAAAATTGAAGCTTGGGACTGTCAATTATGCTGACTATCATTTTGAAAAGGTTGTAAAAATAACTAAAGCAAAGAACCTTCTGAGTCAAGAATTCCCAAGATTAAGGAAATTGACCATTAAGGCCAAAAGATAAGGCAATAAAAAATAAAGGATTTCAAATCTTGTAGGAAGTGCTAATTATTTGTGCCATGTCATTATGGTAAATGTCAAAGATTTAGTCAGAAACTTGGGAATTTTTCAGCAGATCTTGTGATCCAACCACTGTATTTTGTGTTACAGAATCTTGTGGGAACATTATTATTATATATAAAATAAAATGATAATGAAAATTATAAATAAAATAAAATTTAAATCTTGTTTAAAATGAATTATTCATAAATACATAAAATTTCAGTCAAGTTCAACTTTCATACAACTTTCTTATATACTTGAATTCACTTAATACAAAGTTTGAGAGTCATTCAAAATAGATGGTTACTGTTAAAATGCTAATGAAGAATTAGGCATGTGATATGAATGAAAGGTGAGGATAGTAGAAAGTGAAGATTATGAGGATAAGGAGGATAGATAAGTGACTTGATTGTAGTGTTCAGGAGAGCATCCATGCAGGAGTGTTTAATAAAGTAACAATTCTTGGAAAAAAAGCTGTGTGAGTGAAACTTACTTCTAACATGTGGAAATGAGTAAGATTCAACTATGTGGATGTATTGTGGCATGACTTAGCAGTAAAAGGTCTGAACTGGTGGAACTAAAGACCGAAACTAATTTGAATATTTGCTATTGATAAAAAACATTTAAAAAAAAATCAGAGTACAACTGAATTAAGTGAAAAAAAGTAATTCTTAAAAATATTTCTAAGTTTTGATTTATTTTGAGTCATTTTATAAGTAACCATTTATACTTTGCTCAACATTTTTGATTAGAGAAAAATGTAATTAGTTATTGAATGATATTTTGATCAAACTTTCTTTACAACTGAGAAAAACAGTTAAATTCATTAGAATTTTCCTTGCAAATAACTTCTGCCACCAGCTTGCAATTTGTTTTTTGATTCACATTTTGTATTCATAACCAAAATATATCCACATAAAATAATTTATGTTACTCATCTCAACCAGATATTTAAAATAAATACACCCAAAAATAGCAATGACATTTTAATAGATTTAAAACAGCTTGAAAAGAAAATATAAAGTTAATGTGAAAATAAAAATTACTTTTGTTCACTTAAAGTAGGTTTTAAGCTGTTTTTAATCTCATTTTTTGTTATCTAAATTTTACTTCATTTTTGCATTAATTGATATTTATAAAAAAACTGATAAAAAAATTTCCAAAATAATGTAGCCATCATAGAATTCAAAAGTTAGTTTAATATTAAATTAACTATTTAAAAAAAAAATTTTTTTTTTCTTAACTTAAGATACTAGTTGATACTACTTAAAACTACTAAAAGATGCTCTAAAATTGTTATATCCTATTTCCCTGAAAGGGACTAAAAATACATGGTAGATAACATTTGATAAAGTGTTTGGCCACAAAACATTTCCCAAGTTATCATTTGTGATGTTTTTGTGATCGGGGAGGGGGGGGAAGGTCCTGCATCATTCACTAACTGTGCTTACTCTCATTGTTTCGTCACCACTACTTAGTTTTCCACCAAAGCAATATGAAAAAGAGTTAAACAGGAATTTCATCCTCAAACTATTTCAATGATAAATTATTTGCAGTAACAATAGACAATAGTCACATGACAAGAATATAAGCTTAAAGTAAGTTGAGTCATTGAATGTCACAGAGCGACATCATTTTCAGACTTTTAGTGTGTAGGAGGTTCAATATGTCTTCCCCTAAGGGGAGGTAGTCTGAGTAGTTTATGTTAATATTTGTCTTAAGTGATTAACGAATGTTTACCAGTATTTATTGAAAAAATATAGCAGTCAGAATATTGCCCATAAATTTTCTCAGCTGTAGACTTTGAAGGGAGAGAAAGTGAGAGTGAAAAGAAAAAGAAAACTAAAAACTAAAAGAAAATGAGTTTGATATTAACATTTATAAAAACATTAAACACAGGATTAAAATTTAGTATCTTCTTAAGTTAGGAAATGGATATAAAATGTGAATATTCAGAAATTCAAAGTGCTTTTTGGAAATATTTCATACTCATCATTTGAGTTTTAAGCAATTTTATTTTAGACAAATTGTCTATTCACTGGCGGGAGGAGTGAAGGATGAAAAAAAACCCCACAGAAATTGCAAATAAATTATAAAAAAGAAACAATGGATTATTTCTTAGGAATAAAAATCACCACAGCTGGAAACAGTCGACTAACAAATAAGCCTTGTTATTTTATTTACGTTTGTACTAATATCATCATCTTTAATATTTTAGCCATTGTTTTCTCAGGTCTTGGCCCTTTGGCTGAGATCAAAACATAGTATCTGTTCTCTCATTTGACTTGGGAGAAGGCACTAGGTTCCATGTATTCCAACACTGTCATCACCTTCCTCATTGCACTAAGAAAGGTGACGTCAGTGTAATATTGACACCAGTGTAATAGTGGATGTGCTGACTGGGCAATTTTTTCCCATGATAGATATATATATATATATATATATATATATATATATATATATATATGTGTGTGTGTGTGTGTGTGTGTGTGTGTGTGTGTGTGCGCGCACATACACTCCCACCACACATAAAAAAAAACCTTTTATCACATTTTGCATTAGTGGGGTGGTCAAGTAAATAATGCCTGTCCTTCAGGTGTGTATCGATCTGGGTAAACTTCAGAGAATTTCCAACTGAACACTATTTAATCTACAAGAGTAAACTTCTCATTCTGCTGACCATATCTAGGGATAAAAGAATAATTTACTTCTGTAGATTACTCAGATCAACAGGTAAACTGGCTTGAGTGATGTGATAACAAGATAAGGATATTAGTCCAAATGTCATCATTGTCAGCCCCATGACCAGGTGTGGTTGTAGCATTGCTGCACAGCTGAGCATCTGATCAGTTCTTTTCACATGACTGGGTTGAAAGCCAGAGAGATATTCATTCAGGCATGGTGCATCTTGGACAAGTAGATCTGGGAGAGTCCATCCCTCTCCTGGGAAAACTATAGCCGATGTCATCCAACTTTAAGGCCTATCTTGGGGACACTCTTCAAATTAGCTATTGACTTAAGTCTAGAAGTTCACTGCTCAGAGATGTCATACCATCATCGCACTGGTTACATACATAACCATGGAGCCCAGTTTATACCATTGTGCTAGATCACCATTGACTGTACATGAAGATTTATCCACCTCTTGACAGGTCTTGTTTTTAATCCTGCTGAGAGTAAACACCCTCTTCACCAGAAAAGCCTTATGGGAACCAGTTTAGTCACTGATGACCCAACCCTGTGGCAGGTAATACTGTAGCACATGGTACCAGTAGCATTCAGTGACTGGATGTAAAATACCTAAATGTAAATAACATCTCAGCCCAGAAATTCTTGTAATTCTCATATATTCAGTATATTATATACCATATATACTCTAGTATAATGGGAGTTTATCATTTTTTTATTGGGGGGGGGGGGGGTTGCTATACACATGTAATTTTTTTGAAGAGGTTAAAAGTCAGGCATTTTTGATGACCAGTAGCACTATACACAAGATTTGTTAAAATTCAGATAAAAAAAAACAAACAAAAAAAAACAAACAATCAGGGTCACCCTATACAAGGTATGTTCAAAAGGTATTCAACCTCTCAGCATAAAAATTTAAAAAAAAAAAAAAAAAATTAATTTTGTACATTTCACAAATTTTATTTAAATCTCCCTCAACTTGGGAGTTCACACATTTCTCCTTGTAGTTCTGCTGGTAACGGATCAAGCACTTTTCTGGAATGGTATGGAGCTCAGTCATCACTTTTCTCCTAATTTCCTCTTGGGACTCAAATTGCTTCCCTTTCGGGATGGTTTTCAGATTGGAGGATAGCCAAGTTGGGAGAAGTAGGGAAAAGCTTGTTTTATTGAAGACAAAATTCACTGACACTCTCCGCATGCACAGATCCTATTAAAATTGAATGCACTGATCTTATCTCCACTTTGTAAGCAATTTCCTGGATTGTTACATAACAGTCTTCCATGACTATTTGCCAAACCTTCTCAATCAGCTCCTTGTTTCAGCTTGTGGATGGCTTGCCTGAGTATGCCTCACCCTCTACTGAGGTGTGGCCATGTTTGAAGCGTTTGTACCTTTCCTTGAGTTTTGCCTATGACATCATTGCCAAAGGCCTGCTGAATCTTCAGGATAGTTTGAGCTTGAGTATCACCAAGCTTTTGGCAAAAAAGCTGATGCAATCTTCTGGATGTGTTTAGTTATCTTGCATGAAAACAATAATTCAATGAGCTTGCATTATACGTCTGTACACTAGGCGTAACAGCTGGGAATTGGCATAGCCTACCTGCATGATAGCATTAACCCCCCCCCCCCCCAATCCAAAGAATTTTGACCATGTGTCCTTACTTTTAGTGGGAAAAATAAAGTCAGATATTTTTTGAACACTTCATACATGAAGTCTGCTTATACATAGAAGTTTATATGGTAATTTAGCCAGCTCAATTTTAATAATGATATACAAGATGGTAGATTCATCTGTGTCAATCCATTCATTTATGTTTTCAAACTGAATAAGAAAATAACAATGGTAACTTTTTTTTTTTTTTTACAATTTTTAAGTGAAATTGAAATTTATTGGGGCTGAGGAATTATTTACAGTTGATGTAAAGAAGTTTTTCATTTTACTAAGAGAAAAATGAAAGGTCAAAATTTTAAACTACATTTAAATCTTTAAACAGAAAAAGAAATGAAAAGGCTGAACACTTGTTTGCAATTTCTTCTTACCCATATTTCCATTAAATTTTATAATTTTTTATGTTATGGTCTATCAATGTTAAAAAGCTCACTATTTATGCTTTCACAAGTGTTTGTAATTAAAATTACTAATGTATTATATTTCCATACAAAGTTAAAGCTTGCATTAAATTGAATGTTGAAAACTAAAGTGTTTATATCAATTAAAATTCAGTTTCATGAAATAATTATTTTGATTTTAAACGAAAGAATTTCAGATGCAGTCTGACAAATTGATTTGATTTCCAGAAAGAAAATCTTTTAATGTTTACAAGAAAGAAACATTTGCTTTACTACAAGGACTGTTTTTCCTGTTATTTCTCTAGGTTTTCAAGATTACCTATTTTAAATTGCTGTCACAAAAAAAAAAAAAAAAAAAAAAAAAAAAAAAAAGAAAAAGTATTTAAAAAAGCATTTGGGGCCAAGAACATTTAAGGTCAGTTAACAGCCACTTAAGTCAGCCATGAAGAATAATGTTAGTCATCATGTCTCCAGAAATTGACAACAAAATTACTCTAGGGATAATTTTTTTTCTTTTTTCTATTACTATCATTATAATATTATCACCATCATAATATCATCATCACCATCATTATGATCATCATCATTATGATCATCATAATAAACTTAAAACAAAAGGTTCAGTCAACATTGCAGTGAATATAGCAACTTTAATGAACAGTGTAACCCGGATATAAGAGATTTTCTCTGGTCCCAAATTAGAGCCTGTGTTAATGTATATATAATAGGAGAAACCCGGATATAAGAGAAACCCGGATATAAGAGACTTCTTCTCCGGTCCCGCCAACTCTTATATCCGGGTTACACTGTACTATTAAAATCTTTTGAAGTTATTGATTAAAGAAAAAAAAAAAAAAGAAAAAAGATGAATTATAACAAAAATATTTACATAAAATTATACAAGACACAATGTGAAATGGCTTACGGCAACATCCTGATTTGGCATCTTATCTACAGTCACTTTATCACAGACATGCTGTGGCTTCCCTCTGTCTTTTCTACAAATACTTTCATGGCAACTGCTCTGACAAGTTATTTTCACTGGTACCCAAACTGCATGAATTTAAGTGTGCTACTAGGTTGGCATCTTGGTCCCACCCTTTCACTGTCAAAACAGTTAAATGTAACTGTCTTCTACTCCAACAGCTTCTCTCGCACTTCCCGACAGTGGAACTCCCTTCCTCTTACTTGCTTGATTTCCTGACAGCTATAATCTTCAAATGTAATGTCAACAGACATCCGACACCTTATTCTCGATCCCCACCTTTCTCTTTATCCTTCCCTCAAAACACCCCTCTTTACTTGCATGCTAGTAGCACTCCCACCTTGTTTGGGGTGATATGCTAAAAAATAAAAAACAAACAAACATCACGTTGAAACACTGGTTCCTGTATGACCACTGAAGTTAAGCAACATAAAGCCTGGTCAGTACCTAGATGGGTAACTGCTTGTGAATACCAGGTGCTGTAAAGCTTGAATGTACAGGCAGTGAAATGGATAGTGACTCAGAATTGTTAATCAGGCTTCAAATTCCAGTTGGGCTAGTTATATTCACTTACATGCAAATGCCCTTCGGAAAGGTATGAACCCATCTTTTCTTCCAAGCTATGGATTAATTAAACCCTGTATCACTAAACCACTATTATCTAAAATATCCGACAATTTAAAAATATTTTCTAGCTTTAAATAACCATACAAAATGAATCACCTAAACTAACTAACAATGCAACAATTAGTCATACATCTTTATCTTCCTTATGAAATACTCCTAACAAAGAATTACTCAATATCAATAATTACCTTACCTTGTCTGCTAGGATGCTTGCTAGATGGTGTTTTATCTAGGACAATGAAAAGGAAGGGACATAAATCCTCTTTTTGTTTTGAGTAGTAGTAGTAGTAAAGATTCCCCTCTTGAGAGAGGCTTCCTGGGCAGGCCAACTGCTTAATTTCACACAACCACATGGCAACTCTCTTATACACACAAAATGGCTAAGCATGGAAATGTTTTTGAGCTATCTGTGTACATGTAAATATAATTCTTCCCCTCTTCCTCCTTCTAGGAGCTGTGTTGTTCTTTGTATAAAAGAATATAAAATACCTCTATGCACATGTTGAGTTAATTTCTTTTGAAAGAAACTCATTTGTTACAAAGTAGATATACCAAGTGTTAACTAACACTTTTGCCCCAGCCCCTCAAACTCCGACATCTTACTCTCTGGGTTGAGGTGTCTACTCAGTCTTAACTGAACTTAAGGGAGTGACCGTAGGTCCCCTGAGCATCCGTAGATCATTCAACCGGTCCACTGGTTTAATCCTGCTTCCTGTCCACATTGTGTTTGGTCTGATCCAGAAAGCGGAAGTGATGTTCATCCATTCACAGTCGACTGAAGATGTACACATGGCTGGAAAGTCTGTGCTAAGAAATTTAGAATGCACAAAAAAAAAAAAAAAAAAAAAAAAAAAAAAAAAAAAAAAAAATTATATATATATATATATATATATATCTCTGCAGAAGGCCAGACAAGCAACTATTCAATGGTTGAATTGTTAATGTCTTTCATATAGCAGAAAAGAAAATAATTGATGTAAAAACTCATACACTGGATATATGAGAGAGATAGATAGAGAGAGATTTGTGATTAGCTTGTTGTAAAATCGTCTCAGAATAATATACGACTCTTGTGATGGAGAGATCAAAATTTCTGTGTGCGGCTTAAAGTTTATAGTTGCGTTCCTCCTCGACAGTAGTAACAGTGGTAGTAATCTTCGTGGTAGCAGAAGCATCGGTACTTATATTAACAGTACATGTTAGCAGGGGTTTTGTTCCAAATCCCTGACGTCACTTCCAGTCTCCGATATCTCTCCACCCAGCTCAACTGCACTCGACGACAGACGAGCCCAAAAACAACATTTGATTATTGTAGCTTGTTTGACGTTTCCGTTTCCAGTGGTAGTAATAATAGTAGCAGAAGCAGTCTTAGATTGTTGGAGGAGTAATTCGCTTCTTCGTACTTATATCAACAAAATATGTTAGCAGGCGTTTGGTTCCAATCTCTGATGTCACTTCCAGTATCTAACCTCTCTCTACCCAGCTCAACTGCACTCGACGGCAGACGAGCCAACCACCGTCAACAGATTTTTGTGTGCGTTTATATAGATAAACCTGGCTGATCATAAATCGACCCTTGGCCTGCATGCGATTATCATGAGTACTGCCTGCAACCCAAAATCATGTGAATTTTAAAGTTCCTCATAACCTTAGTAAGCTCTATTTCAAATTTTAACCGATAAAAATTATCTTGACCATCTTCCATTGTCTTCCTAATGACCCAATTCCAAATGGGCTAGATCAGATTCCCATCAGTAAACAAAATTGTTCTGATCTAATTTCGCTGTTCAAATCTACTCCAATTTCAATAAAAAAAAATGTTTGTGTGTGGTTCCCAAACTGTTACATTTCCTACCTACCCATCTGTCATTTACTAGTAAATGACACACAAGCTTTCCTATCAACAAAATAGGAGAAAACCCAGTCCAACATGCTTCTGACTAGGGTCTACTTATACGTCTCTTCCAGCATGCAAAGGTAGAGTCCTCAGTTCTTCTTAGGGCTCATTATGCCCATTTACATTTTCATTGTCCTTACGATACATATGTACATGCAACTGCCAGTTAAGTTCACTGTTTTTGTGATCTCGTGCAATAGAACCTTTTCACACAGTTCACTAGTTGAGTGTTCTTTGCTTTTTTTTATTTTTTTATTAGAGTTCGCAACACTCCTTACCAATTATTTCAGTCTCATTACAAAAAAAAAAAAATTTGATTTATTTTGTCAATCTGTCCCTCCAATTTTGTCTCGCCTTTACAACAGGCTTTGTTGAATCTTTTGTTGGTTCAGGTCCTTCCACGACAATTGTGGACTTCTTCAATATCAGTTAGAGGTCCCAATGCACTCGGGTCGGACCTACCTTGGTAAAGTGCACTAACTGGAATCCCTCCTTCACTCATGCACTCCCGTGCCAGTTTATTCTGCCCGGTCGACAACACTGCACATCTCTTCAACCACCACCAGACTAGCAAGGCTATGACTATCATTAGTATAATTCCCACAACGGTCGGCCAGGTTATTATAGCAACCAAATTCTCTCTCCAGCCCGAATTCGGCATACCTATCTTATCTAACTCTGACTTCAACTGTCCAAGATCAATCTTATCGATTGGCTTTGACAACGCTGGCATCTTTTCTAGCGACATCTTAGGAATCTCCCTTACAATGGGTTCCCACAATCCTGTCCATCCACTGACATTCATTCCTACCAGCTCAAACAAAGCCTCATTCTCTTCAAACTTCTCTTAATTGTTCCGGAGTTATTATACTCGGAGACAGGTGTCCCAGTGACAGCATGTCTAATTGTGCTCTCACATGCTCTAACAACACCGTTAAAGAGTGACTTCTTTGACGTACCTTACTTATTATAGCTAATAATTGAAAATACCTTTGCAAAAACTCCTCTAATTTCTGTAATTCGGTTGTTACAGACGTGGTTACATTTATCACTTCCTTTCTAAAAACCCGTGGGTGAGAAATCAACCAATTGATACTCCCTCTATTCTTAGCCAATCCCAGCCTAGTAACATTGAGTATAGATATTCTCTCTTTAACCGACTGAGCCATTGCTTGTTGTCTCTGTTCTACCACCTCTAATTTCCTCTTAATTACGCTCACTTCACCTTCGGAGACTGTACCAAACAACATGCTTGATGCCTTTCCCATTATAGGTAATACTGCCCTCTTTTGCCTGGTCTGTAACAACTTTATTCCTTTCAAATAGTAACTCATATCCTTCCAGTGTTTCTCAAGTATTAGGGATTCCTGAGCTAAGGGTATAATATACGGTGGTATTCCGGAGTCTGTAAATATTCTCCGGCGACTTAGGTCCTGGCTGTATCTAGTTTGTCCACTTCAGTCTTCAACTGACCCAGTAAATTATCATACAGCTGCAGGTATATCACCAAAGTTATCAACCACTGATCTAGTTATAATCATTTCGCTAGTCTTAAATACAGTATTCTCACTGTGTTCCCAGATATTAGCTACCACAACTAGCATCGTCAGTACCACAAGCCTCCTCTCGTCCATGTCTGCATAGAGATGGAGAGAATAATTTGTCTTAATCATTCTCTTATTGTTTTTAGTGGGTAGTTACATCTTAGAGCGATACCTCAAGCACTGACCCACACCACCAGTCATTTTTTTCTTTGTAAATAAGTGAGATGCAAGTGGTATAATGGTTCGCAGCTCAAAATGAGAAATCAGCCAAGTTTGTTATATTCACTTTCACTTGTGAAGAAAAAAAAAACTGATGGATTTATACTCATGGGAAAGGTATAAGTCTATCTCTTCTATGGGTTAAATAGCAGAGTAGCCTGGTCTACTATACTACTTATATTATGCATACTACTATTAGTAGTATCTAATATAGTACATTACTATTTGATATTTACTATTAAATTTTAAAATGTAGTATATTTAGGTCACATTCCATGTAAACATGTTCTATTAAATAGGACAGACAGTAAATGTTTGAGCCTTATGAGAGATCTGTCATCCCTGAAGAAAGGGCAATATGCAAACAAATTCATTACATTCTTTTTAATTTACAGTAGAATTTGTTTAACAATAGTTCTTTGTGACTAACTGAAAAAAGTGATGACAAATTGTTGTAACCTAGAAAAGTCTACTGAATGAGGAATAACCAAAACAGAGGTTGGAAATGAAATGGTAATCTTTATAATGTCAACAAAATACAATACTCGCCAGTGGCATGAAGTAGGTAAACCACTGCTAGTGGTGGACTACTTAGAAAGCATATTACCCCCACTTACAATAGTGTCCAACGTATTGATGAGGATTGGGACATACCCATTAGTGTTCATAGGGTACGGTATATAACACAAATCCTCAAGGTTCTTTACATTAAAAGAAAGCATTCCACTGTTAATAAAATTAACAAAAATGTAGGTACTCCTATGTTAAATGGTAAAGTTATATTTGCCACAATTTCATAGTCATAAAGGAAGGTTCATTCTAAACTGGAAACCATACAAACACTATACTCGTAATTTCTGGATTTTCATTCTGCTTTCTTTGAAAACTACCAACAATAATTGAAAACGTTTGGATTTTAACATTTCAGCAATTTCATTTACACGTTTTCACTAGAAATGAGATGAGTAATTCAAAATGATACCAGGAGAGACTCACGAAAAACCTCAATAGACATTGTTCTATTTAATACAATGTTATATATATACACACACACATTTTAAATCAGTATCACCGCATGCAAGGCAGTAAAGCCACTAAGACACAAAGGGTGGAAGAATTACAAACATTAATAATGAACAGGAAGAGGAAAGTGCAATCAGGAGGACAGTAGATAGTGATTGACATTGCATATAAATTTTTGAAGATTAAAGTTGCCCGGAAAGCATGGAGCCAGAATGGAGGTCCACAAATGAGAAGTGCAAGAAAAGAAACTGTTAGCATAGAATTTACAGTTACATCTAGTCAGCTCAACACTAAATTGACGAGATCTTGATGCCAGTCTAGTACTGTACTTAAATTAAAATAGTCTAGAAGAGCTCATCTGAACAATTATCATGAAACTTTATAGAAAAGACAGAGAGAGGAAACCTTACAATGGTGGAAAAGTAACTGAAGCTGAGCTGCCAGATAAGGACTCATAATATTGCTGATTCTTTGTATTTTATCAAAGAGCTCAAGGTAAATAGCAAGGACACCAGACCATATATGGCAGTAATATTCTAAGCATGGGCAAATGGTAAAACAAAGATTATCTGTTTATATTTCTGTGCTGAGGTATTGTAACTATTAATACTATTTACTTTGTTCAGACCTGAAGAAGGCCAGATCATACAATGGCCAAAACGTCAAGGATATGACAGTCCAAACAATGTAAATTGTGTGAAGATAATATTAGGCTTAAAATATGAAGCTAGTTAGCTTCAGCCAACAGAATAATTTTTTTTTTTTTCCTCTTTATTTCCAAGCAGGTTTTCAATACACCCAACTCATCTCTGCAGCTTTACAAATTAAAAAAACAAACAAAAAAAACAAAACTCCAAGATAAACCATAATTTCGATATTTTCATACAAAGTTCAATCATTAAAATATTGTATAGCTTGTGTCCACTTCAAACATTTCTAGTCACTTGTAATAAAGTAAATTAATACACAAAAGAAAATGGTTTTCAAATTTACATTACGGATACACTTAGTACCAATTATATACAAACTAACAGAGGAGACCATCTGGAGTTGTCCTAGATTCCTTTGGAGACTGGAGTGCAGACCTTAAATAGATTTGTTGAATTTATCAGAATTTTTGAATATTAAATGTTTGAATAAGAATCGAATTTGAAAATCTCTTCAGAGATTTTAGTAATATTTCTTATCTTAAACAGTTCTTAATTCGAAAGCAATTTACCTCAAACAAAATTTTTAACATTTTTTTTAATCATTTCACCCCAAACAAAAGGCAATAAAGCCACTAACATACAAGAGGTTATTGAGTGTGAAAAAATAAGAAAACATTAAAGAGAGAGAGACCAATAAAAGAAGAAGAATTAAGACAGATGTTAATGATTGGCATTGTATTTAAATTTTTGAAAATCAAAAGAAGCAAGAAGCTGGAAGAGAGTTCCACAAGCGATAAGTGTGAGAGAAAAAAAACTTAGCATTAATTTTACGGTTACATCTAATATCTATGAGGAAAACCATGAAAATATTTATAGAAAAGGCACAGGAAAATTATGTTATGATGTTGAGAAAGTGACTGAAGCTGAGAGGTCAGGATGGATAGCATTACAGATAATTTTATCAAGAATCTTCAAATACATAGCAGAAGCACCAGACCAGATATCACAACAATATTCAATGCATGGACAATTGATAGGCTTATAAAGCTGCAAGACAGATTCTGGTATGAAAAATTGTCTAGCACCAACTTTCCTAATAGCAGACCTAGCAGTGGATTCAATACAATCATTGCACTTCATATCAGCAGTAAACATTAACCCAAGAAAGCTTCCAGATAAACCTTGTTGCCTTCGAAAAGGTAAGCAAACTATTAAGAAACAGGAAAATTATTAGAAACAAATGAGGTACTGAACTGTTATGTAATAATACTAGTCGTCCAATATGGCAGTAAATGATGGACAATCTCATCACAAATGACACTTGAAACAACAGAAATGTGGTTCTACAGAAGGATGCTGAGAATACCACAGGCTGAACATGTAAACAACAATGAAGTGGTAGAGAAATTGGAAACAAAAAGTACACACACAGATATATATATATATATATATATATATATATATATATATATAAGAGAGAGTGTGTGTGTGTGTGTGTGTGTGTGTGTGAGAGAGAGAGAGATTCTAGGGTACATAATGAGGAAAGTGGTCTTGGAGAATTTGACACAGGAATCATTGAAGTCAAAAGGGACAGTGGAAAAAACATAACCTGTCTAATGAGCCCTTGCAAATAGTTGGCAGAATAAGTATGAGGAGATATAGCAAGAAGCCAAACTTTACTAAGGGCTACAAAGGACAGGAAATCGTGGAGAGACATGACTGCCCATATGCTGAAGGGACATGGCGCATAAAAGATAATTTATGCATAAAATTATGTATGAAAGCATGTTTTGTGAAAGTCATGTGATTTCTACATAGTTTCTTCAGATAATGAAACTATTTGAGTCATATATTTGGGTTGTATTTTAAAAATAGAAAAGTTTTTTTAATCTTTGAACTTGGAGATTATTCTTACACACTTTAAAAAAGTCCATTTCTGTCCATCTGTATGGGGGAGTATCTGGGAGTAGGTATGGTGTTAAACCTTATTTGTAAATGTTAATCCAGGGTTGTATTTAAAAGTTAAATACTTTCTTTATTTACATTAGGACTAATATCCTCATCTTTGTTGTCACCATCAGTGTTTCAGCTATTGTGCCCTCTTGTCTTCTTCAGGTGTTTCTTGATCTAGGTAACATTCAAAGAATTTTGAACTTAACCCTTAATTTAATCTAAGAGGGTAGCGTGTTCTTATTCTGCTGTCTGTACCTAGAAATATATTGTCTTGTTCTTTTTAGTACTTCTCAATTATTGCTTGCTCCGTTTCCACTGAATTCAAGTCCAAACTATCTGGCGTAAAAAATGAAATTACAATATCACAAAATTCATGAACCAATACCTTAATCCATAAGGTGAATGTAAATAATAACTTTTCGTCCCAGAAATTAAATCTTTGCTAAGAAAATGATTTATTCTTTATAACTTATTTGTACTGAAGCAACCTTATTTCTCTTAGCAAAGACAAATGTTAAAAACAAGCATATTTGATCAAATTTTTTTCATGTTTAGTATTTCATTAAAAAGATGATCTTAAATTAAGCATCAATCATAATTAGAGAAGTTCACTTGGTTCAAACTAAACAAGAATCAACTTAGTAATTTTATTATCAGTAACAAAAGCTTCATTAGGCATTATTCATAGGCTCCTTTGAAATCTATATACAAGGCCAAGCCTACTTTTCTGAACAATCAGGAAACCTACATATTAGAATAAACAGGTCAAAAAAACCTTTCAAGTAGGTGGATAAAGTAGGTTGGACTAAAAGAAAAAATTACTTTTTTTTTTTTTGCTGGTAACTACTTTGCTTTACCAGTGTGACTACCTGACCTGTGTTGGTGTTTATGGAATTAGATTAGAGTATTTGAACTAAATATGACTAAAAATCACATCTCTCTGTAATATTATATCTTCTATAAATAAAAAGAATCTCTTGGCAACAAACGTGCAAAATAGATGATTTGAGAGGGATATGTTAAAACACTGGGCAAGGTAAATGCAGCAGTTAAAGATTTTTATGATGCAAGGAGTTTCTTCGTGCAAAGGAAACTAAGAAACCAATTGAGAAGGAACAGTAAAAGATCCCAGGACCTAAGGAGGCAAAGTGGCAATTCGCATTTAGATGTTTTAATATTGTAATTGACAGGAAAGCAAGAAGTTGAAGAGAGTTCTGCAACTGAGAAGTACAAGAAACTACTAGCATTGAATTTATGGTTACATCTATTAATTTCAACTGGAATATGATGAGACCTAGCTGCCAATCTAGTACTGCATTTAAATTTGTGAAATTGAGGTACCAAAAAGGAAAGTTCATCAGAAGAAGTAAATAGTATATTCAAACTGAATGTAGTAAAGACTTTTGTCACTATCCTTTTCAGAATTCATAATATACATTCTGTGGGAGGCTATTTTGAAGATAGTGAAAAAGTTGCTAGAGTAAATTATTTTTATGGTCTAATTCCCAGAATTTTGAGTTAAAGCCTTGTATATGTGCATTTCACATGCTTAAAAGTATTAAAACATTATTTTAAATAGTTTATTTTGTTAAACATGAGAATGATCTTGAAGAGAAAACCAAGATCCTCTACCAAGGGTCTAAAGAAATAGGATAAACCTTTCCAAAAGAAATTTGAATCATGAATTGGAATGAAAGTGATGCAACATATCCTGAACCCATTATAACAGTTTAGAATGTAAACACCAAATACTTCAAATATCTTGGTATTTGGATCAGTTATAAACACATTTAGTATAGGAGATAAGGAAATTGAACATAGATTAGGCTGCACTAGTGGTAGTTTCAACCAACACTGCAAATTGCTATAAAACCAAAACATTAACCTAAAAACTTGAGTAATGTTCTTAAATAGCCTTGTCAGATCAAGACTTTCATATTGATGCCAAAACATATTCAGAAATATCTAAACTGTCAGCTGTATACAATCTCTTTCAAAGGTTAATGGTTAAAAATGGCTTTGAGTGAATGAAGCCTGTAGACTTGTCGAATACCATTCTTCTTCGAACCTTGTTAACTGGCACTGTAGAATCACAAACAAAGAACATCCCTTAAGAAATTTCAACAGAAACAACTAAAATAGATAGCACATGTAACTCAAAGGGAAAATGATATAATCAAAATGTTGACGTTCCACACAACCTTAGACAAAAGGTTAGGAAAAAAACAAAAAAACATCAATACTGGAAAGATCTACTGGACTTTAGAAACATTCTTGAAAAATTGATTAAGAGAAAAATTTTATAAATTTTGACTGACTGTAGTACTGATCATTTCAATGAATGCCAAATATTTCCTTATAAGGAAACAGTTGATATTACCATTATATAGTCAAGGAAATAAACTGACAAAATATGTTTTACTTTAAGATTAGAATTACTACAATTAGTTGGGATTATTCTCATTTTAGCAATGGGAATTAAGGTCATTAATTAAAAAATTCAGTTTTAATTAAATTTTTAGAATATCACATTACTTTTTATTAGTTTTGCAAAAGATTTATTTTGAATTAAAAATTCACAATCCTACCAATGAGGCTGAAAGGGTCACAACTCATCCAACGATCTCTTGAAAAAAAAAAAAAAAAAAATTTTTAGCAATAGTGTTTCATGCTTAACCATGTTCTTCATCAGGCCAGAAAATTGTGTTCAAGCATGAAACAGACTGTAACCAGTGTTGACCTCTGTTCACTCATTTACACACACTAGCCTTGATATAACTTTTACCAATATAGCATATCTTAAAACTGTTTTTTTTTTATTGCACGTGTTGCAACAACTGCTGCAATAATAGTAGCACTCTTTCAAAAAAGTGCTCATCAGATGATGACCCAGAGTTCAGGTATGCCTTGGAGGCCATGGCATAATTAACAAAGGGCATCTCTGAAGATCTTGTGGGTTCTCTGTTATATTGTCAAAGTACTAAGTGGAAGCTGTTATAATTTGCTTCCAATCTTGAAGCCTATCTTTTTTAATATCAGTGGAAGATCAGATATATATAACTAAAGTGGTAATGACACTGACATGCAACTACAAGAGGATAAGCATTAGTCATAAAGACAATATTTCTTCCACACACTGATATAGCACAAAAAAAAAAAAAAAAAAAAAAAAAAAAAAAAAAAAGCAATCCTAATCATTTACTATTAAGTGTTCAGTTAAAAAATAAATGACCAAATAAAGAAAAAAACTGCAAGAATAATTTTTATATATATATATATATATATATATATATATATAAATAAATATATAAATAAATAATTCTCCTTAAAAAATAACTAATACTTTGTGGGATAATTAAAAATAAAAATAAGTGTTAAAATGTTGAACGAGATTGGCTAAGTTTAACATTAAGTTATATCAGACATTTAAATTTAAACATTGAGTGGTTCATTGTATTTCTCATCTGCTTTCCATACACAAGATTGATTCTAGCAATATGAAAAATAGTCTGAAGTTGCTAGTTACAAGAAAACATAACTCAATTTTCTATCATGTTTTTAATTTACCTACTATCACAAACATAACATACATGATGGAATGTGTTTTTTTTATTACACCAATCAAGTTACGCTCAATCATTCCTTGATGTTTTCTTTAAGTTACTTTTGATCTCTGCAAGAGAGAATTTATATTCTTCATACTGTTGTCCTCATCTTTTTTGCCATATTCACATTTCAACCATTGTATGCTCCGGCCTTCCTCAGGTGATTGGAATTTCAAACTAAACCCTTTGCTTCATCCACTGGAGTAGATTGTTCAAGTTCTACGTACCATGTTTCTTCCAGATGTCTCAGTTATCTTTCTTTAACTCAACTCTTCAAGTTTTCGTTCACCACTGCAATAGCCAGGTAATGAACTCACAACTCAATGTGTCAAGTCACTGGATCTGTGTTTAAACTTGCACATGATTCATGCGAGTTTCCTGCTATAAATGTGCTCACTTGGATGTATCCTATTTAAATGGCAAGTGAGTCTTGTTGATTTACTAACCTTACCACAGATATTGCATGTCAAACATTGTACACAGTGTTGTGGTTTATATGGTGCCAGCTATAGTTGGTAAGACCAGCATTAGACAAGTATACCCCATCTCAGATCACACAATTAAATAGTCTCTCAATTCCAACAATATTAAAATTTCAGTCTTCCCATGGAGTTTGATGTATTCAGATAAAATGGTACCATTGCTTAAGTGGAATTTCAATCCCAGTTTAATCTTTCCTTCTCTATCTGAATAAAATGAAAAAAATTATCAATAATTATATAATTAGCAAACCTAGTCCATATACTTCAAAAAGCATGAATCTAATTCTCCCTGGGCTATTGCAAGATATGTTCAGGCAATCACAGCAAGATGGCTAGTATATCTTATCAGTCAACAGCCTGCCATATATATATATATAAATAAAAAAACACCTTTATATATTCAAAAATGTAGCATAAATTCATTTTTTTCTTCATGTGGACAAAGGATGTAATCTGGTCACATGATTTAAGTATATACGAGGGTGACATGGCTTTGACAATAAAAGAATAACCAGAAAGTAACCAAAAAGATAGTTGCAGTCTGAGAAAGGGAAATATTAAAATTCCTGTATTCCCATGAATTTGAATGTATTTGAATAAAATATTTCCATCTATATTTCTAGGATGAAGTATTGTAACTATTTACTGTTATCTTCATCTTTGTTGTCATACTCACATTTTGGCTGTTGTACACTCCAGTCTTCTTCAGGTGATTGGAATTTCAAACTGAACCTTTGATTTTATTTACATAGCCCAGTGGATAAAAGCGCTGGTTGAAGTAATCCAGTGACTTGACCCAAAAGGTTATGAGTTCAATATCTGGCCAGAGCAGAGATGAACAAAAACTTGGAATGGAGTTAAAGGGAAATAACTGCAACTGAGATATCTTGAAGAGGTATGGCACATGGAACTAGAATAATCTACCCCAAAATAAATGGTTGGGTTTGATATTCTAATAACCTGAAGGCTAGAGCATACAACTGAAACAGTGTGAATATAAAGATGAGGACAACAGTTGAAGTTAAACAAGGAAGCCATTATTTACACTATTTACATTGTTCAAACAACAATGTAAATAGTGTAAATAATGGCTTCCTTGTTTAACTTCAACTGTGGATTAATCTTTCCTACTCCCTTCCTCTGAACGAAAAACTTTCAATCAGAAGTATATGGAGGTGTAATTAGTCAACATCCTACCATTAACCGAGATAGACACAGGCTCTATAGAATTAAAAAAAAAAATAAAAAAATTACTACATTGGTACTGTGTAGGGTTTAGAAAATTTAACACCTCACCAGACATTGAAGGCAAGAAGGAGAGAGGAAAACAGCAAATAACATACCTAATGAGCTGGTGTTAATGGTTGGTAGATCAGGGATTAGGAGAGATAGCAAAAAGAGAAATATTGCTAAGAGCAACAAAGGACAAGAAGTTGTGGAGAGCCATGATTTCCAATGTCCATCTCATAGAACGAATTTGTGCAAATGGTTGGCAGAACAGGGATTAAGAGAGATAGTGAAAAGACAATATTTACTAAGAGCTACAAAGGACAGGAAACAGTGAAGAACAATGATCAGCCATGTCCTGAAGAGAAACGGCATAAAGCAGAAGAAACCTGCTAAAACCAATGATTTTACAGTAAAAGCTTTAAACAAATTGTACTTTAAATGTTCAGTAACAAAAGATTGATACAGGAATGGATAACATTGCCAATAACCTGATGCTAATAGAATTATATTAAAGAATACATAATAGGAGAACACATTCTTGAAAGAATAAAAGAAAGACAACCTAATTTATGAATACATCAATTTCAGAATTCATTGGAAGACAAAGCTTGATTATTTCTCTATTGGAAAGGGAAAAATATATGAAGTTATGGTTGAATGAATAAGAAATCAATTACTAGAAAAAGATTAAATTTTTATCCAGCAATAGTAAGCAAACCAGGAAGGAAATGTCAGAATCCGACAGTTTATCCTTTCTATCGACAAAAGACATGCTCAGTTAATTGAAAACAATAGAACCACCACTTAAGGAACCAACGAAAAATGCTGTTTAGGAAAAAAGAAATTTATCTAAGTTGTTCCTCAGTTTTATATTTCATTACAAAAATGGGTGGAGTTAAGTTTTATGGCTAGTTAAAATCTTTTTTTCACTGATGTCTAAACTTTAAAAAAGTTCCAAGATGGCAACTATTTCTTTAGATTTGTATTCTTATAAAAAGTTTTATTTGCTGACATTGACATGAATGTGTATCTAGCATAATGGCTATCAACATGAAAAGCAAGATCAACATAGAGAGTTCAAACTCTGACAGAAGTTGCTGTATTCACTTACAAATACCCCTGGGGAATGTTATGAATTCATCCCCTACCACCTCCAGCTATCAGTTAAACAGCAAGGTAAACTGTGTTGTCTATCCTTGGCAACCAGTCTAGGAAAATAATAACTGAATTCAAGACCAGTTAGGCATGGGATTGACAATTTCATCCCATATAAAAGTATTTTCTACAGAAACCACAGCAATACAATACCTAGCATGGTAAGGCTGTAGACTTTTACTTCATAATGAATGGAGCTCATGTGGAGTGTGAAGGATTCTTTTCTATTTCAAACACAATATCAGTACTTCTTATTACTATAAATGTTTTATTTAGTGCACACACATGTTCGAGTTGACATGCTGAATCATTTTAGGCCACTTATCGATTTTCTAGTAAAGTCCCTTTAAATCAGGTTTCTCTAAAGAAACAAACTTTAGAAATCCAACAATTTGCTGCAAACATTTATAACTTTCAGAAGTAATTGGTGTTTCTACCAAAGGTATCCAGAGATTCTTGAAGAGCTTTCGGAAGTGTAACCATTGATAAAAAATGTTTTTTTGCCAGGAATATTAAATTCAAACCTCTTGTAGGTATGCATGGGTCATAAGAAATAATTGTGGAGAGTGCAAGTTCAGATCCAACCCAGATGTGTATTGTCTACAGCACCAAAAGTCATTAACATTCCAAATATTGTTTAGATAATTGAATCCTTCAGGTTTAAAAAAAAACCATTCTTCAGTATGGCACAATTCCATGAACAAAATAACTCTAAGGAAAAAAAAAGAAAGACTCCTGAATGGCTAAAAGAATTACATCTGATGTGAACTGAGAAATAGACTTGCTGAAATGCCAAGTTAACAACATTTAGTCTATGAAAAAGTTCAATTGTTCTGACCCTGTACTAGAGATAAAGCTCACTACTTCATCCAAGGACAATATTCTAGAAGTTTATCATATTTACTGAAAAACTAGACATGCAGCTGAGGATAATCAAGTGATAATCAAGTGCAATTATAAACAATTCATGTCACTGCAAACAATTTAGCTCATAGGTCCTTCTAAAATCTTTTTCTTATTCACATCCAGTAGCCCCTTGCATGTTAGTGGTACTATCAACTTGCTTGGAGTGATTCGATTAAAAAAAAAAATTACAAATTACAGACCAGTAATCAATGTTTTTTTTTTAAGCTTATCAACCTTTTGTAGGTTATTTAAAGCCAGAAATATTTTAAATTTTAACAATTTTTCATGTGAAAGGTTTCATTTCAGTTCCTCATAACCAGTGTTGAAATACTCACCATGTAAAAGTACTTGCCAATTTTATTATTGGACACTAACCAGGACATGGCTCTTCAAAGAATTTTCTCTCAATTATCCATAGAAAGTGAAGTATTTCAAACTATCTTTCTTCATCTACCTTTGAATGTATGCAAACCATATATCCCTTTGGTGAGCAACAAACGCTTACCTTTGTCTTAAACATTTTTGAATATTATGGTGTGTTAGATCATTTAATCTGTTGTATGAACATTTCCTTTTCATGACAATATGTTAAAACTACGGACTTTAAGAATTTTGATTCCTTTTTCTGACATGTGCTACTGATAAGTCTGACCCCACAACACCTAAGGGTCTCATCACTAACAGTGATGCACATCTACTTTTTTTCCAGGAGTGACAAAGCATTCTGCTAACAAGTGACTGAACAACCTGTATCCACCAAGGCTGCACCCTTCATCCCATTGATGTGTACAGTAATCACAGGTAGCACCTCATTTAGATGGGGTTTGGAGAGCGGACTTGTGCTGAAATCTCTTCCCTTGGCTTGTTTCCTGGACAATTTGAGAGATATGACCTATTACACCTATAGTAGAGTAATTGGGGTTTCTGCCTTTCGACATGTGGTCTCATGCAGTCCTTTGCAAAAGGATTAGCACTGTTGCAATGATGACATGAAATAGTATCGTGTGGGTACCCAGCAGGAAGCTTCTTTGTCTCATCCTGTATCGTTTGCACCACCATATCTGCTGGACTGTCCTCCATCACCTTGTTCTTCATAATTGCACATGTTTAAGCCAACGCCTGTTCAATTGCTAGTGTGTCCATCCAGGTCAAAGCGTGAAGAAGCCGCTTCTGCTCTGGTGATCCTCTTTATGAGCACACGTGCCAATCTGTGGTCACTTATTCTGTGAGTTTTAGCGTCTCTGCCAAATATACATCAACTGATTCCCCGTGATGAAGCCATCGCTCGGTGAATTGGTCATACACCTTGAACCCATTCATCACAAAATCTGTATACAATGCGGATTTTATTTGGTTAATATCTGCTCTTTCCTCTTCTCCCAGCTACTGGTAGACAGCAAACACTCCACCCGACTACCTTAAAGGGATTAAATGTTCAAGATGTTTTACACTACACAGCTTCCATACAAGTTCCACCTTTTCGACCCATTCAACCACAGATGGTCCAGACACGAAGCTATCAAACTCAGGGATGAGTTTCATATTGAATTTACCCTGTGACATGCTTATTGGGAGGCTGAAATAACTTGTACTAAAAAAGAAGTACAGCTGTTTGGAGTACCAATGGTACCCTGTCTTTTCAATCACAATCTGTGAGACTACTGTAAAACTCCAGACAAAGCACAAACACTCGACTTGTTGGCATCTGCAGCCTTTCTGATATTCTCTCATTCATACTCATTTTATCAAGTGGCTTGGAAACTTGCATAATTCACAAATTCATCTGTCAAAATCTCTGAGCTCAAAGAGAGTTGTTCTTGAATGGCAGCTTTTGGATTGGCCATATTCTATGTATTTTGCATGTGAAATACATACAAGCACAGGTCTTTGTTGAAAATTTCACTGAGTGAACTAATGTTTACTAGCAGTTACCACTTTTTGACCTTACTGATGGTGGTTGACAAAAAAAAAAAAAAAAAAAAGAAATAGTGTGGGTAGAGATGGAGTTGTCAATCCCTAATTCCTTTTGTTTTTTGCTGAGGGTGCAGCATCATAAAATGTATATACATGGCTCTGTAAATAATATTCAGGTTTTAAATTGAGAAATATCTTATGAGTTTCCTTACTTGGAATACAAATTCAAAACTTGCTTTCACAAAATATGGCTAACTTTTTTCACTCACATTTGGGATTTATTTCTTAAATTCTTATTCTTGAAAAGCACAAAAATAAAAGCAAAAATGTTCAAGTCATCAAAGCCAAATAATTGTATTCATTTGCCTGTATGAAAATGTTGGGTAAGCCCAAATTTTGATTAATATTTCTTGGATTTTAATTTAATTCAGTTTTTATTATAACCAAAACTTATCCTTTCTTTCTGATCTCTTGTTTATTAATGAAGGTGTGGTAGGTAACCACATAGTTACCCACTTTTGTTGAAGATTATCTCCCTGACTAAAGAACTCACCACTATAAATAGTATATTTTTGTACTAAACTATTCTGAATAAAGCTTTTCTAAGTTACAACACTGTCTTTTTACTGACTGCATGACAGAAAAAATTAGAAAGAAACTAACTGCTCTAATTTAAGTATTCAAAACTAAGTTTTTAGATCCAATTTTTAGCAAAGTTAGTGGCATATGAAAAAAATATGGCTGCCAAGTTAATTGAAATCAGATGTTTAGCAAGAGTCATTTCATAAATACTTTCAAATATTTCTAAATATTTTATGAAGTAGACAAGACAAATATTTGTACATAAATTGTTAATTAGAATATTTCACAGTATTTAGTAAAGAAATACAAGATTAATACACTTTAATGATTGGATTTTATTTCTGCACAGACTTAACTAAGCAACTTAGTCATTTTCTATAATAGAGAAGTAAATAGTCAGGGTTTAGAAGAAAAAAAAAATGTAAGTTTTTAATCTAGCATTTGTTTTTAGTTTTCAGAACAATTTACATTTTGTACATTGAAAAGGAATTGTCAGTAGAGAGGAATTAATGCAAAAAATAGAAAATGCATTGTTCAAATTTAAATAATTCTAATGAATTTATAATGAAAATACGTTGAAATATCAAAGATCATCAGCGATCAGGAATTAATTATTGACAGAGTAAGGTAATAAAATCAAAAGCATATGTGGCACATTAAGACCTAAACAAGGAAGATTAAAACTAAAAATTATTTTAATTGCTCTTAAGTGAAAAACAGAAAATATTCATTTCCCAGAGAAAAAAATGGATACGTCTCAAATTCACTATAATTATCCAATTTCAATCTTGTATCTAAATTACAGTGCTTTAAAAAGGCTATCAAGTTTTGCTCAGCAACTTTTATATAACTTCAGAAGCTGATAAAGAATTTTTAGTCAATAAAGCAAAAGAGAAAAAAAAAAGGACTAACCATTAACTGCAAGGAAACTAAATATGGTCATCAGGAATAGGAAAAGCTGGAGATGCTGGGAAGTTTTTTTAACAAAGGATGGAGAATGTGGCATGATAATCCAAGAATATATTGGCTTAGCAAAAGAGGTATTCCAAAAACTAAGCAAAGTGTCGAGAAACAAAAAAAATTATTAGAAACAAAAAAAGAGTGATATCTATCTTCATATGGTACTGAATGCTGGATAATCTCCCCATGGATGAGGAGAAAAGTAGAAGCAACAAAAATGTGGTTCTACAGAAGGACACTGAGAATTCCGAGTGAGTTACCAATGAGGAAGTTTTAAAGAAAATAGCAACAAAAAGAATGCTTCTGCTCAGGACTAGGAAGAGGTAGCTGAAATTTCTTGGACACATAATGAGAAAGGAGGGCTTGGAAAACTTAACCCTCACAGGGCATATTGAGGTCAAAAGAGAGATAGAGGAAGGTAGCAAGCCACCTATATTAATGAGCTAGTGTGAATGCATGGCAGAACAGCAAACAAGAACCTTTGCATGTGTAAAAAACAAAAACAAAAAAAACTGCTATGGGTTACAAGGAATAGGAATTTGGTGATCACCCATGTCTTGAAGGGACGTGCCACATAAAAGAAATCAAATAAAAAATTAAAAAATGACAAAGTAGAACTTGTCTTTCAGATAAATATTTTGATAAACAATGAAAAAACCTCTTCAAGAAAAACAAGAAACACTAAACTCTGAAAATCTTGCTTCCTGAGAAAAGTTATGTCATTAGAAAGATTTGCTTGAAAGAAAGCTTGAATTACAATATCTTACAAGGGAAAAATAAAGACTTCATAAATGTTTACTTATGGTAAGAATGTAACGTTTCAAAGTAACTGATGTTAAGGCTAAGTTGAAATTTGTTAGTGTAATTGGTTGACGGTAATGAATATTGCTTTTAGAAACACAATAAGTCTTTATCTTGTTCACATCTAAAGGTTTTATGACCAACTCAAGCTGTTTGGTACCCTCATTTAAACCTTACAGAAGGTTAGAAGAAAAAAAAAGGCCATTGCTATAGTGCTTATAAACTATTTAATAGGCACTGATACAATGTGATTAGAGATTTTACACCTACTCTAAAAATACTTGTATCTGAGGCATTCACAAAGGTCACAGCATTATCTAAGTAATGGTCCTAATACAAACATGGGTGCAGCATTGATTTTACAAGAGTTACTCTGTTATTGCCTGCCTAATGTGGTCCAGTGACATGAATGATAGCTTGAGAAATGAAATATTGAGAATGAAATATTCTAATATTGGCTGTCAATAAGAGATAGCCAAGGAAGATGAATGGTTTTAATTTAATGTTGAAGAGGACTGAACATAAGGTTACCCAGGGTTCAAGGCAAAGATGACAGTTCAAATCTTGTCGACTGGCACTACAGAATCACAAAGAACTCTACTGAATAACAGAAACCACATCACTTGAGGATTTTCAGCAACTACTAAAATGGATATCATGTAAGTTGAATAAGAAAAAAATTATATAATCAAGATGCTGACATTCCACACTACTTCAAATAAAAGGTTAGGAAGGAAATACCCATCAATACTAGAAAGAGCTATAACAGCTACTGAACTTGAAGGTATTTTCTGTAAAAAAAAAAATTGTCTTAACATGTTCATTCCCACACAACTCAGTGTCGTGGTGGATGTCTGCAAGGACCACATGACCCTCCAATTGGTTGTTTTCTAATTTCTATGAGGATTATTGGGAGTGGGAGGTTATGATTCATTGCTTATGAGATCATGGTACACTAGAATTACATTTTTTTCCCCAAAAAAGTTTAAATATTTTTTTTTTATTTTCTTGTCTTATTTGTTTTCCTTTTGGAATTTTTTTTTTTTTTTTTTTTTACATACAGAGAGCTGTACTATTCATTCGGGTAAACTAAAATATTGAGTAAACACAAAAAACACATACACACACACAACAAAAAACCCCAAAAAAGACTTGTCAAAAGGAGAATTTTTCTGACAACTGCTTTTATTTTAACTACCTTCACTTTTTGGGAATGTTTGTTTTAAAAAGCAATGATTAGAATTGTAATAAAATGTAAACATGTTGAAAGTGAACTTATACATTTTCTTTTTTCTTGAGAATTGACAAAAATAACACTATTACATTTTTTATTTACATTATTATATTTTTATTGGAATGTTTGGCAAAACTTGGCTAATTGCCAATTGATTCAAACTTTATAAAATGGTAAATAAGGATTTCCATATAGTTGATTCATATATTTTAATAATTTAGTAAAGGTTTGTAAATTTATGAACAAAGAATTGTCTTCATATTTATTGCTTTATCAATTGGTAAGTGATAAATATTGCATTGTATTAGTTTTAATTGTATTCATTTTTAGAATGTTGTAAATTCAAGAAAAAATGTATAAACTCACTTTGAACATGCTTACTTTTTATTACAATTCTAAACATCACTTTTTTTTAAAACAAACATTGTCTAAGAGTGAAGGTACTTAAAAGAATTGTCATGGGGAAAAACCATTTGACACTTTTTTGTGGGCACAACAGTCCATGTTTGCCAATTCCTCATTTCAACAATTCCAACAAGAGAGTACTTAGTTTATCACTTAACATGCTAATTACAAGTATACTCTAAAAGTAAGATACAAACGTTTGTCTATATTTCTGAGATGAGGTATTATGTACATTATTTACATTATTCGGACTATTGTCTTCATCACCATATTTATTACGACGTTTCGGCTGTTGTACGCCCTGGCCTTCTTCAGGTGGTTGGAATGTTGAACTGAACCCTTTATTTCGCTCACTGGAACTAGGACAGTCTACCCCAGTGAGCGAAATAAAAGGTTCAGTTCAACATTCCAACAACCTGAAGAAGGCCGGAGCGTACAACGGCCGAAACATTGTAATAAATATGGCGATAAAGATGAGGACAATAGTCCGAATAATGTAAATAGTGTTCATAATGCCTCATCTCGGAAATACAGATAGATACTGAAGAAGGCCGGAGCGTACAACGGCCGAAACATTATAATAAATATGGCAACAAAGATGAGGACAATAGTCCAAATAATGTAAGATACAAACATTTAATAATTTAACATGTTTATTACTATATAAACAAGACATTGCAATAATGTTACTAGCATTATGCATATGACACAATCAACCCCCGGACATGATTTAGAACATCCACAAAATAGATTGAATTTGATCTAGGATGGGTTTTATGACTAAACTGTAAACTCTATAAAGCGAGTTTATTAATGCAGCCACCCACTAGCTAAAGGTAAGTGGAATAAACAAATTCTATCAGGATGAATGCCACTTGGCCGGAAGTTAGGAAGTTCTGGCTATACACTTAGATAAGCAGAGTCACAGTTAGAATTGTCAGTTTTCACTCAGTTGATGGGGGTGGCAGGCTGTTGGTGGAAATGTAGAGAGGCTGTGTCAGAAAGCCACACAGTGAAATACAGATTGACAGTGGGGATTGTAGGCGAGAATCGGCAGTCAGAGTGACAAGAGATGCTTTAAATAAGGGAGATAGCTGAATTTCTTGCTGCCTGAAGGGAAGATCTGGTCAGTTTTGTGAGAAAAAAAATAGAATTAGCAAAGATATCCTCAGTATCACCTACCTACTCACTCAATCTGAATGAATAACCAAATATATTGGAAACAAGATTTGTGTTTGTTGCTGTGGTGTCATCTTCACTTTTCTTTCCCTTGTGAACGTACATAGCCTTTCCCAGTTTTCATACATACCAATGCAACTTAGAATAGAAACACAATGCGAGGTGATTTGTCCAGTTGGTGAAAGACAAAGAGGACCTTAGTTGAATATTTGCACATAATTATTGTAGAGATTTATGCATTTGTCCCATTGGTGTGTGGGCACATAAATATCCTTCTTGAAGAATATGACATGGAGCATCTGGGGTTACGCCTGTACTTCTGCAACAGAAGTATCACTCCTGTGAAACTGCTTCTCTAATAAGTCTTTTTTAGAGGTCCAAACAAATCATATGAAGGAGCTGTCAGAACTGAGGTCAATGTAGTAAATCATCCCAAACATATTACTGGATCCACTATTGAGGTTGTTCAGTGGGGAGCAGGTGACACTCTTACACAAATGTCCTTGTCTCAATGAAAGCTTCCTCAGTGTTTTACAGTACCTGAGTTACATGGCTGACCATGAGATTGTAAGAACATTAGCAGTGCATCTTGTGTCTCAGAATACAGTTTCCATCAGTTTCTTTACTGACTGCTGAATTTTGAAGTATCGGTAATGATAGATGTTTCCAGGTCATTGGATCCTTCAAATTATGTTTGGACCCTCAAACAATCATCCTATGTTACAATATGCATAGACTGACCCAGAATGGCAAACGACTGGTCAGAAGACCCTGTGGACGTGAAATTCTGACAGTAACGAATTACCTTTGTTTAAATTTTTCATATAAGACAAAAAAGACGTGCGGACACAGAGACGGCTACACTAAAGATTTCACTGAAACAAACCAAAATATGGCAATGAAATTGTAGTCAATGAGTTGACATGCATTCTACTGATTATCTCCCTTTTGCTTCTTTCTAGAAACAATGCTACAAAAACTTCATATAATAAAGCACAAGAAAAGAAAAGTTTCCGTTGTTGATACAGTCTATGATATAACGTTGGAATCTGAAGAATTGAAACGAAGCTAAAGTTGTTGCAAAAGTGGCTCCAATTGCTTCAAGCTACGTTCTTCAAAAAGGGTATATGTGCACCGACAGAAGAAATGCACCAATCTCAATGGCAGGGAAGCATAGCAATGTTACAAAGCCAAAAAAAGTTAACATGAATACTTGGGTTATGTTTTTAAATAGTCTCGTCAGACCGAGAATTTCAACAGAATATCATGCACGGCGCCAAACTCGTTCAGAAATATCTAAATTAACAGCAGTAAACAACTGTTTTTTTAAGGTCAATGGTTAAAATGTCTTTGAGCGAGTAAACACTGAGGGTCTTGTTAAAACTGTCCTTTGAACACAGTGAACTGGTACTACAGAATCATAAAAAAAACTACCAAATGACAAACCACATTACTTGAGGGACTACCAACTGCAGCAACAACTAAAATGGATAACGCATGTTACTCAAAGAGAAAATAATGACATCAAGATGTTGACATTCCACACTACAAATAAAAGATTATGAAGGAAGCCCTCATCAATACTGGAAAGAGCGATAACAGCTACTGGACTTGAAAAAAAAAACTTATTTTCCTGAAAAATTGTTTTAAGAGAATTATTTTATAAATTTTAAACGAGCAGTACTGGCTGCTCAGCCAATGAAAGCCAAATATTTCCTTGTAGAGGAATCTGCTAATATTACCATAAACAAATACGTGCACCATGTTTTACTTATATAGTAGCAATAACACTTTTCGGACATTCCTCATATATAATGTCAGTTTACGATTAAAAAAAGTGACATTTTATTGACATGCATAATGATAAAAATATATAATCTTAAATATTTAAACTATTTAGTGCTTGGTGATTTTTTGTTTGAAGACATTTTAGATTTTTAATTTTCGTTTCTAGTACACCATTATGAGTATAAATTTGTAATGACAAAATCTTTGTACAATCGAAAGAAGGACTTAATCCACGGCTTACACTTCAGACAATGCCTTATTCAACTTGCATATACAGGTTCTATATCCTTGCTTGTAAGAAAATTTAAAAATCAACAGGCTCTTTTTAAGTGGTACTTTAAGATAACAGGAGGAAGTCTGCGTCGCTTACTCTTTCCGCTCAGACAGCAAACTCCTTTAGTAATCCTCTACCTTGAGTGGCTCTTAGACTTTGTATCGAGTGAACTTTAGTAAAGGAAAAAAAGGTGCATATACCCGGAATCAAGCAGGAGAGAGAGAGGGCTTAATTATTTATCCGTACGTTAAAATCAATTTATTTTTGTCAAAATCTTTTCTTTTCAGAGAGATGTCAGATTATTAGTTTGAATACAGACTACCCTTTTTCTTATAAAAGGGTGATTTCGTATTTTATCAGTCCAGCGCTGGTCGTTTATTTCGATTTTTCAGTGCGCCCACGTCACCAATCGAATGTGACACAAAACTTGTTTAAAGTGGGTTTAGCAGCAATACCACAGAAAAATTCTCAAGCTACCTCAGCACTTCCCCATTTTGGGGATGTTTCAGGTACCGGACAATAAACCCAGCCCACCTCCTAAAAGAGAGGTACTGTCTGGTAGTTGACCACCCCCCTAGGCTTGAGTGAATATGATTGGCGGAAAAGCGAGCCCCTCTGCCGACCAGCACACAATACTCGCATATCGGGAGCTGCCCTACCTTTATTGTTTGGGTATTTTACAATCTATACCTTAGCTATGCTAATTAGGCAGGCATTTACATATCACTACACCTCTATTGAAAAAAAAAATGCATACACACCTTTCATAGACTCAAAAAACTTTCGTTTATAAAATGGAATGTGGCGTCAAATAACCATGTGTGAGCAAAAGAGGCAGTAAATTTTCGTCTCGAGTAACAGCAGTTAATATTTGAATTTAAAGCATCAAGTAAACTTGGCCGGGAGGCGGGGGGTCCATACATATTTATAGTGGCGGTCTACTTCAAAATATGCATGGAATTTATGAGAAAACTCCCACCTTTGTGTGACAAAGTTTTCGTTGTTCAAAAGTTGCAATTTTATTGCAATGAGAACACAGAACCTCAAAGACTTTATCGTAAGATTGGAGTTTTCTACTTGATACCTTTTAAAAAGGTAGGCCTGCACAAAATATGGCCCGGAAAAGGTCTTCAAAATCATTGTTTTTGCGTTCATCAGAATAAATACGACTGGGCGCATATGAAGAATTCAGTTTTATTGAAACACGATTTTATTCAGCCAATATTTCACTGTCTTTGTATCTAATTAATCCTTTTTAAACTCCATAGATAAAATAAAATACTTTTCTCGCTATTTCTCTTTCTGTATGTTTCTACCTCGCATATACTCAGTAATTTACTCTAAAATATTTAATCTTGCGGCCGGCGACTAATTTTCTGCGATCAGTGTAGACCTTCACGTTTTTTTTTCAAACTGTTCACACCTGCCTAAAAGCTACCAAGCAATTGCCTTGTAAAAAACTAATTAAATTACAATTAATCATAAAATTACAGGGTTAACTCCACTTACATTCCTGAACCCGGTACTAGGGGACATGTCAGCATGTAAGTCTCTCGCGGAAAAACGAGTTTCCCATTGAGAAACGCGTGAACAAAACACACGCGCGCAACACGCGTACGTACGCACGCACATTCATTCCACATCCTTTGGACCAAAAAGGTTTTCACATTAGTCTTTAAATGTTTTCTTCTTTCATTTATTGTCATGTCACGCGCAATAAGTTGGTGACCAACGTGATTATTTTTCTCTTGAAAATAAGAAACACACAAGGCTATATATGTGCAGACTCAAATATACATTGACACTTTTTTCAGAGAGACAGTGAATAAAAACATCAATAAACTTCTCTTCCTACCCTACCATGCACGGCGGACACTATAAACTTATAGCAAAAACAATTTACACAGCTACAAAATTTGTGATTAGACTATGAAGAGCCAAATTCTAATCACAAATGAAAGATGACATCACAAATTCTAAACACTACAACATCTCTACACAGCACGATGTTCTCCGGCTCGGCAAAAATTGTGACCCAGAAAAAAATTGCTAATCGCCTTTCAATTACTGCTACATGGGTCCGTCAGTAGACAAACACTCTTCATCCCTACTGTCTTTTTGCTTGACCCTTTTCTTCGCTCGACTTGACCGCAACCAGCAGACATCACAAGATCTTTTTTCGACAATACTCAGAATTTGCAAGTACGATATAAAAATCGACAATAGCAAATTTCTTTAAGTTCTCAAACATGCATTCGACACTCGTTAGAAATTCTACATCAGCTCAACTTTTCCACAATGCTGATTTTATTAATTTTTTTGCGCCAACATCATCCACGCATAGCAAACAAACGAGGCTTTTCCAAACAAAACGCTTCAAACGAACAGGAACCAATATGACAGACGACAAAACCAAGTCAATGTGGAAAAAAGGCAAAATTTTAATAGCAAACGTCGAACAATCCACACTACTGACGTATATTCCAAGACGTGCTATGTCTGACTGGCAAGGAAAAAATTATACAGCTCCCTGAAGCCTATCACTACTGTCATTATTCTCATGACAGACGTTCTGAACTGTATTCATTAGTTCCACCAGTTCTAAACTTTACAACTAATACTTGCCATGCCACGCTAACTGACATGAACCATCCCTATTCCATTAGTAAAGAGGAAGTTCAACACTGACAGCTCCTTCCAAAGAACTGCTACTTTGTAGGACAAGATGCGTTCTCGATCGCTACAATCTTAATTTCTTCAAGTCTAAGGTTAACCGTTATCTTTTCCACAGAAATTGAACTTACTTTTTATTCTTACTGGTCATACAGCAACCTCTTTCTCACTTGAGTGGCTCTTGTGCCTTGTGTTGGGTGAACATTAGTATAAAATCTCACTTTACGCAGTCTCGTAGTCTACGCCGGGGAAGAAAAGAGATTACGAGATTGTCACAAACATTTCTCTCGGTGTCACGATATCTTAGATCTGTCATTGGTTGAGATTGGTGTAAATGGTCTAGGTTGAGCGTTATTTTGAAACGCACAGTTGGAAAAAGTATACAACATTCGAAACGACAATTTTCCGGCACGAAAATTACAGTATTTGTTTTGGTTTTGTCGTCAGAGTTTATTTTTTTTTTTAATTACCCCTACTAAAAATTTACCGGGTTGAGCTAGTTAGATGACTGATATAACCAATCAGATAACTTTAGCTAACAACAGGAGACGTTTTGCCCAAGATAAAAAAAAGGGAAAATGGAGGTCAGCAGCCTGGTCAGACTTGAAGAAAGGAAGTCTGTTTCCTAAGGTTTCGAGGATTGGTAGTCAACATGGTGGTTTTCCAAGCCTAGCTTAGATGTGGCACAAGGCCGAAAGTATAGGACACCCAGTGAGGATCGAACTCACTACTCAGTCGTAATTGATTTAGCGATATAAACTTGCTGATCCTTACATAACGTCGAAGTGCCGAGATTAGTAGTCAACACAGCAAGTCGTAAGCAGCATCTTTGTATGTTAATATGTATTTAGCAATTCTTCATCAGCTTATTCTGAGTATTATTATTTTAATGGGGACGGTATTTACGAGGCTACCCCTATATTTTTCCTTGACTACAGACGATCCTATTGCTTTGCTTGTCCCCCAAATTCAGTCTGTTTTATCCATCATGCTCATATTAATATTTATAAAGGATATCTTGGCTTCTTTCCAACAATGCACTAGGCGCGTAGCTCCATTGCCGCTGACTGTTTCCACGTTCCTGCTACACTTGGCCAATCAGCACCATTTCGTTTTATTTATGTCTGGCTGATAACCAACTCAAAGAATTTAACTTGTACATCTCCATTTTTCTTTCTTTTTTTCTTTAAATTACAAAATTTTATAGGTTTCATTTAATAAAAATAAATACGAGTTTTAGTGAATAGATAAAATTTCAACACATTCCCGTCAAAGGAGAATGTATTGATTGCTTAGATGTTTCTGCAGAGAAGGCGCGAGGGGGGGAAGGCTTCAGCTCCATCACTTTATATTGTTAAAACGCTGAACAGAATATCTTCTTGGCCGCAATTTATAACACTTCTAGTGGGCCAAGCTGCATCATTTGTTTAAAATCATAACTACATTAATTTTCAAACTGACCAGACGTCTCGACTTCAGTCACTGTCACCAACATAACGTGGCTTCCCTGTTTTTTTTCGACAAATATTTTCATGACAACTGCTCTGACAAGCTCCCCCCCACACACACACCGATGCCCCGACTACATGAATTTAAGCATGCTAGATTGGCTTATAGGTCTCCTCACCCGTTTATTGTTGAAATAGCTGAATGCAACCGCCACTTCTACTCCAACAGTTTTTCTTGCACTTCCCGCCCGTGAAACTCCCTCCCGTTTACTTGCTTCCCTGATAACTAAAATCTGCAAAAGATTAAATGCAACGTCAGTTGCCACCTGTCTTCCTGAACCCCCGTTCATCATTTTTCAGCCTTCTCTTACGAGAGGATCAGATAAAAATAAAAAATAAAAAATAAAAATAAAATCAAAATCTTTAATACTGCATGTCTGACCGCCATTTATCGAGTAAGGTTTACTGTAGGATAGACCATTTGCTTTACACGAATTCAGAGAATTTATACTCTTGTTTACAAAACCAGAGTCAAAGATAAAACGGAATAAAAAGAACTAATGAAAGCCAAAAAGAAGGAATGGTAAACCAAAAACGTTGCTTTCAGTGAGATTAAAACAAAGAAATACAATCACAAACCCAATAGTTGAATACAGACATTTATAAATTTCTGAGTTTGGATTTCAAAATTACTGTAAAAAGAAGTCATTAGTTACAAAGTGAGAGTTCCAACGCTTTCCAAATTGTGCCTACATGTTAAAACTTTCGCTTTAAGTTTTAAAACTACGATCTAGAGAAATAGTTACCTAAATGTCATATGTACTCAAAGAACTGACTGTTGCTGAATTCATTGACCGTGACAATGAATATTCTTAACAATATATTCGACAGGTAAGTAGTAGGTCACTGAGACTAAACAGAGAAATCAAGAGACAGAATATATATATATATATATATATATATATATATATATATATATATATATATATATGTGTGTGTGTGTGTGTGTGTGTGTGTGTGTGTGTGTGTTTATTCGAAGCATAGCGATAAGGTTACTAAGACGCAAGGCAAAAAGGGAAGGAACAGACTTTTTAGAAGAAACCGGAAACCTAATAATAGTATAACTTTCAGCGTTTAGGCGGAGATGTTAGAAGTATGGCGTTGAAGTAGAATTTAGAAGGGACCGGAAATCTAATCCTAAACAGGAAACAATGTTGTTCAAAAGACCGGTGGGGAAGTGTGTGAACCAGACGATTGGTGAACCTATCTACTAAGAATTCCCTTACTATTGTAATACTAATAGTCAACCTGAAAATGACTGGATCGAGAAGAAAAGAATGAGACAGGAGATTAAGCTATGCTTCCATCTATCACTGTAACAGGCATACTGAAATAAACTTAAAAGAATAAGGTGGTTTTTAGCCAACAAAACATTTTTATACAAAGTTTATAATTGTTTTCCACGTGTTGTTAATGAGAGAGACTGACAGAGACAGACCATAAGTTCAGTTAGTTATTTTATGGTAGAATTTCGTACTTTAAGTGTGTGATTAAGTTGTTCAGTAATATTTGATTGTGTGAAGAATCATCTTTAGTGAGTCTCCTTTAATTGGAGCTAGACATCAGACAGTTTAGGTACCTGCAAAAATTCGCTAAGAAAAAAAAGGTACATGATGAACAAAAAAAAACAAACAAAAGTTTATCGTCAAAACTTGTGTCATTAAGAGAAAGGATTTTTTATGTTAAAAATACATTTCTTATTCTTTTTAAAATCCTGGAAGTTTTAGTCACAAATCTTTTTTAAACGTCAAAACTAAAGTAAACGGAACTTACAGGAAATTTAAGCTTTGGAAATTCTTAATTGTCCGATTTTTATGAAACTTCAGAAATTATTCAGAAATGAATTTTTTTTAAGCAGTTTTTTTTTTTTGTTTTATTAAAGCTATGCAAAATTTTGTTCAATTCTTTTATCGGTCACTTATTTAATTTTTATGAAATTTCGAGAAATGCATTTTTGTATCGGATGTTTATATTTTTTATAAGGACAAATTTTCGGGGAATATGTTTTTGTCAAACAGACAGGACCCCCAAGTTACAGAAAATCTATCCTGAATCGTGAAATAAAATTAATAAAAACATGCAAAACTAAAACATTTTTAGTTAGTAAATTTCTTAATTGTTTTTATGAATACAATATGGGCACTATTGCCGTAAGAAAATAAAATGATGAATAATGAATTTTTACAAGGATTGTTTTCATTTTTGTTTAATTATAATAATTTATAAACTTTTGCATCTTTTAAAAACCCACATTAATTTGTAGCAGCCAAGTAGATATTGTTATTAAATTAAAACCATATATAACTAATAAATGGAAAAGCTTACGTTAATTCAACGAATAATATATAAAATGCGTCCACCTTAAATTTCCCAAACACCAGGCTGTCAAAAAACAATACCTCAGAAAAATAAACACTCCGGATTAAAGAAAAGGTACTTTTTTTGCTATATTTTAAAAAATTAAAACGTAATATTTGTTTTAATTCAGATTAATTAAACTTTAAACTAGCTAATTTTCCTTAAATAATGTCCCCAAAATTTTATAAAAAAAAAAAATAAAAAAAAAAAAAGATTATTTTATGTTGACTGATCTGTGAACAAATAGGATACTGATAAGGACAAAAAAAAAACCCAACAATTCCTGTCACTTTAAATAAAAATACAAAGTATTTTGCTTGAGAATATTAAATTTTAAATCTATTAAACTTGGGATTAAAGCTTCAGGAGATATTTTCCTAAATGCATTTTAAAATTATCCCCTTTTTTTTTTTGATTTTTTAAAAAAAAGGACGTATTTAGTTGAAAGAGTGACCGAACTCTGAGAATGTCCCGCTGTCTGACGTGGGCCAATTAAAACTGTTAGATCAAGAGTGGATAAAGTCACCGTGTTTTTCAAACGCAAAACGGCTATTATTTTAAATGTTTCCAACACGATCCGGAATAATACGCAGAACTTTTTTTTTTTTTTTTTTTTTTTTTTTACGCATTTCTCTCATCGTTGTGGTAGTGTAAATTTCTGGCTAGGATTTCCGGCATCGTCCCACACGACTATTACCAACGGCAAAAGAATTAACAGGCCACAGCACGTCGCAAGGTGATGAATTGCAGCGGTCAAAAAAATTAAACGGAGTATCGACTTGTTGGAAATGAATTCTGTCGCAGTGATGGAAACTGGTGATAGTTTGGTGTAGAACAGACGCATTGCGATCAAGTAGGTAAATTAAAAAAACAGAAACGAACGAAAAAAAACTTATATGAATTAAATTGACAGATAAGTAATAAATAATATTCATAATTATGATTTAACCAAGGTAGACGAATTTTTAAAACTATACTGAAAAAGAAAGTAATTTGGACTCTTTAAGTACACACGTCTAGGTGGGTGGAATTAATACACAGTTACACACAAAGAAATATCTGCAGGCATCGTTTGTAGATTTCGTATATAACTTGATTTGGCCTAGAGTAGTCTTTACTAAAGACTAAGTGTCATAGGATGTGGGGCAGTTTGAGTTTTAACAGCACAAGAAAAAAAAAATTAGTTAATTTTGTTTTATTTATTACAGAAGCAAACGTGAAAATCAGTGGCCACACCCATGTTCTCTAGCGTTTTTACAAGGTTGCGAATTAGTTTGAGGATATGTATGTTGTCAAACCAGTAGTGGAATACTAAAGAAATACTACTTTTTAGAGCGTACATCGGAAGAAAATAAAAATAAAGAGAGTTTATACAGCAGTAGGTTACTAGTAATATTCACTTTGCAGCCTAACATTTTAAAAAAGTAACTAACCAAATAACCCCGAAATAAATACGACGAAAAAGTTAAAAATAAAAGACTGCTTTTTGGTCAATGAAGAAAGAAAAGAACCTGGTCGGTATCACCAAAAATGGACGCGTTTTTTTTCCGAAATGAAAGCAAAAAAATCATTACCCAGTTTTTAAAAATTTGCAAAAAATTAGAGAATTATTCGACTTAAAAGAAATTTTCAATAATTAGTGATTAATGAATGAATTGTACACTGATTGAATCAGGGTATGAGAAAAAAATGTTTTTTGGGGGTCAGTTTCAATCCCCTTTTCAATATCTTGTGTGTACTTTTTATTTTTTTTTTAGGAGGGGGGGGTCGCGAATTTTTTAAAGTTATATAAAGAAAAATCCCTGAAGATGTTATTTCAATAATAAAAAAAAATAATGCAATATCACATACTGAAGAAAAGTGAAAATTTATACCGAACCTCTCTAAATATAATTCAATAAAAAAAAAAAAAAACACTCAAAAAATGATTTTTTTTTTTAAAAGGTTGGTGAACAAGAATTATAAAGCAGGACTTACATGCATCCTGATTTTGTTTAGGCGACTGACAATCCGAGATAAACAGCGGTAATAAGAGCTGTTGAATCGATGAAAATTGAAAACTATTTTAAGCTCGGTGCTTTAGCGGTTAGCAGTATAACTAATAAAAGTAATTTACCACGTGCCTTAAACTGACCAATCAAAATTCGCACAGAGTTACGTCGTCTGTTCTCAGGATCAGACACCATTAAGTAGAGATATTTTATTCGAGTTTATTTTACTTTTTTTCCCAAAACACATTACTTTATTCATTTTTTCATGTAACAACAAAAGATGTTTATTCACATTCGTTCAAAGGTTCACAGCTTTAAAACTTTATTTCCCCTTCTTTTCTTTCACTGTATAAAAAATTCCAACGCTATAGTTTTTAATTTTATACACAGCTGTAGTGATGACGTGGATGTCCCACTTTGCGTCATTTTTTTATAAACTAAATTAAAAATATTTATTACTCGTTTTATCAGACCAGGTGTGTCCGAAACAAAATAGTAATATTCAACTTAAGAAATTACCTGTTCATGGATGAACGAATAAAAATTACTACCTGGAAAAATAAAGTCTAAAATGTTTTAAGTAGAAGCCCATTAAAAAAAATAAGGAAAATAAACCCATTAAAAATAAAAATAAAGTCTAAAATGTTTAATAAGCAGAGGCCCATTAAAATTAAATTGATGAAAATGTTAAAATATCAAACATTTAAACAGCTATAAATTAATTGTAAAAATAAACAAATGAATATTGCAAGGAATTTAATATTTTATAATTTTTTTAGTATTATTTATTCAGTCTTTTGAAGTAAGTTTTTACAAGTTTAGAAAAGCCCTTTTTTTAAAAATTAAATCAAAGAAAAACGAAAGCAATGTTTGTATAAATTTTCTTTTGAATGATCAAGTTCGGTTCTGACGAGCGTCTTTATTGTTTTTAAAATGTTTGTGTGTCGGGAGAGTTTACAGACATTAAAAATTTATTTTGTACAGAGTTATAGTAATGCAACTCTTAATGTGAATCCAGCTCAGAAAAACTAGTTTACTAGCCACTGTACAGACAGGAAATGGAGAGTTTCTGCATTGTAGGTGTCTCCTACGTTATATTGTATATTGTCGAATGATATTAATTAAAATTTTAAAAAGGGAAATCTTAAAATTTTTCTTAAATCGGCCAAAATAACAATGGCTTTAGGTACCACCAAAATGGATGTTTTTTTCGAAATAAAAGCAAAACATCTCTCCCCATGTATTAAAATATTTGCCAAAAATAAGGGAATTATCCGAATCAGCCGGACATTTTAGACTAGAGTACTTATTCATCAATAAATGAATTATATATTGAATAGGTTATTTAAAAAAAAAAAAGGTTTTTAGAGCTATTTTTGAGGATCTGTTTCGCGATATCACTTGTGCGCTTTTTAATTTGGAGAGGGAGTGTTCGTCAAATCTTTTTTACAGTTATATTGTAGGGTTATTATTATTATTATTATTATTATTATTATTATTATTATTATTATTATTATTATTATCATAAGTAAATAAAAATAAAATAATAATAATAATGAAAATTATAAATAAAATAAAATAACATTAAAAATGTTGTATAAAATAAATTAATTAAAAATAAAAATACTCCCAGCATGCAACAATAATTTTATACCCCCCCCCAAACAAACGGAATAATAGAGCGCTAGCATAAAAAACTATAATGGCTAAAAATAAACAACAACAACAACAACAACAACAACAAAAAAAAAAGAACTAGATAAACACCCTATAAATTGAAATGAGAAATGTACCTATCGCTGTCACTAGAACCAAACTACAACCTACAAAATCACGAATAGAACCTAGCAGTTATACCGCTACCAATAATAATAATAATAATAATAAAGTTAAACAATTTTCTGAAGGATGACTAAGCTGAACATATCACTCCTTTATGAAGGGCCGTTACACTCAGCTAAGAAATCCTCCGTACCCTGGACACTATACCAGACATAAAAATACCTAACAACAGAAAATACCTGGAAAAAAAACCCCTCACAATCGTTACTGAGTTAAAAAACAAACAAACAAACAAACAGTGACACCACAAAACGATAGCAAGAAACATAAAAAAATACCCTCTGGACAATCCGAAACAAACTACTGAACACTCTTCAAAACAACCACCTCAACAAATACAACCATAAAAAAGCCCACAAGTACACGTTCCGGGTGGAGAGTTC
This sequence comes from Acanthosepion esculentum, assembly GCA_964036315.1. Classification (NCBI taxonomy): domain Eukaryota; kingdom Metazoa; phylum Mollusca; class Cephalopoda; order Sepiida; family Sepiidae; genus Acanthosepion; species Acanthosepion esculentum. Next base: position 131,939,332 of record OZ038483.1, on the reverse strand, counting down.
ATTAAAAAAAAAAAAACAAAAAAAAAACAACAACATTGACTATTTTATTGCAAATAGGCATCCATCACTACAGATTAGCTCCGCTAATTTGGTGGGGCTGTGATGTAGGGATACTATTATTATTATTATAAATAAATAAAAATAAAATAATAATAATGAAAATTATAAATAAAATAAAACAATAACATAAAAACGTTGTATAAAATAAATAAAAAATAAAAATACTCCCAGTATGCAACAAAAACTGTACCTGTTGGAAATACAGACATCCCACCGAAAGACGTTAAATTCAATCACTTCGCTACGAACCTTGGTACGAGCAACACGTGTGTAACGTCTCTCTGTGATATGGCTTGTAATACTAAGGAGTAAATTCTCCCTTTTATCACATGTGCTATAAAACAATTGTAACGTAAAACACACACACACACACCAATATGCACAAAAATATAAATAAATTGTATGAAATTAACATACAATTTACCATGCTTTTCCTATTATTTGTGTAAGTTTTATTTCCTGTCAAGTATGCTCTTATCTCCGTGAACACGAGGCTAATTTCTGCTGCCATGATATTAGTGAACCCCTATAACATTATGGCGACTGCCGATGTGCATAACAAAAGCAACTTATTCACCCAAAATATAAAGAACAATCCCTGAAGATGTTACTTCAGTAAATAGTTTATGCAATATCAAGTGTGAACATAGAGAAAATTTGTCCTGAATCTTACCAAAAATAATTAAATAAAACTCAAGAAATATTTTTCTGACAATTGGTGCGTGCATAATTTAATAAAACACGTTATTCTCTTTCAGATTGGACAGAAAAAAACTACACTTAAAATTTATTTAAAAAAAAACTTTCTTGTAATTTGTCAGTTTGATTTTGAAATTCATTCCGTTGCTGTTCGAAAGAAGAGTTCTTTTTATTAAAATAAAGACATGTTGAAAGTATCGAAAGTTTTAACTTAATACCATTTCCGAGCGTGAACATTCTTTTAAAAGAATTTTAATTTGTTAGATTATGTTTGGTATGGATGTCCAAAAAGGAAATAATTCTGAATTACAGTCTTTCACCACGTTTCCTTATCGGAAGAGTAATATGGTATATGATAATTCAATAAGTCCTAAATTCAGAATAATTAAAAAAAAAAGACATTGGGCGCAATTAGATATTTTATGACATTCAACGGGTAAGAAAATAAAAAGAAAAGCAATGTATTAAAACCCAAAGTATCATTTAACTAAATAAAAAACTACTATTTAATGTAGTATAAAAACATAAAAATTATTAATTTTATTAAGTTCCATAAAATGGAGTAAAAATTAATTTTAAACTAATAATTATATAAGGTAAAAGATAATTTATTTTAAAACATAAATATCAAAGTCTTGATTATTGTACAGCTGGTGTTCTGTATTTCTTTAAGTTTTATTTTTGATTTTTGGCGCGCTTTTTCGGTGTGATCATACATTTTTTACTTATAGCCCCAAAGGATACCATGCGTAAATAAACGTTATTTTCTTTAATGGTTAAGTAAAAAGTAAACATTACTTTAACAGAATCCAATTAATTAATCCTTAAATTTACTAAATGACTTCGAAATATCTATAGTAAATATTTGATTTTTATGAAATTTTTAAATTTGTGGTTTACATTTTTCGCCATGATGGCGGTTCAATGAGTGATGAGTGAACATGTCAATGTTTTAAAATGGCTAAAAATTTGATTTATGTGCAGAAATTAATTTTTTTAATCGTAACATCAAGGCAATTTTATTGGAAATAGTTACTTTAATCTTTACTCGATTTAAATATAACAAAATATTGCCAAATTTTATTCAAAAACATTTAAAAATGTATTTTTATAACATCGATGGCTCATCTCAATCAATACGAGACAAAAGTCAATTTAGATGGGTGGATTGTATTACAACGACAAAAAATTCAGGCCGACTGAATTGTTTCCGTTTATAAGTGTGGTGGCCCGTAATATAAACAAATCAGTATTTTATTTTTTGTAAACTAATTATTTTCCTGTATTTTTTTGTTTTGTTTATCAAGACTTTTTTTTTAAATCGAGCAATCATTACATTTAAAAAGTTAATTCTGGAACACATTCTGTCGCATAAAATGTTGATTATAAAGAATGCAAGAAAAACATTTAATGTTTTGGTCTCAGATAATAAATATTCTTAGAGTAAATGATTATTATGCTATTTAAAGAAATAAAATTTCCACCGTGAAAAATTTAGTAAGTGTTATGATAGTCCAAGGAGGGATTGCATTTGTATGCAATTAGTATTGGTTCTACAGTCCGAGTACCATTGTATTTCGACCGGTGCTCATGTCGCAAAAATGTGACACAAAGGTCGAGTTTGATGTGGATTTATCGGCAGTACCGTACAAAGTCTGGGAGATTCTCCTGGGCGGGGGTCGTCTATCAATGCCTTTAGATTTGTTTCTGATCATATAAGGGCCTCACATAGTTGAACATTTCTTAAAAATAGAAAATATAATCACATAATCAAATTAATATTCGTCTTGTCCATTTACTTATGAACTTGTGGGGTACAGCATACCCGGATTAAAAGGAGAACTTAATGCAGGATACCCTGTCCACAAAATACAACGCAAATTTCAAGAAAAGACAACACGATAAGGAATGTTTGTAGAAAAATAGAATATTGTATATTTAATGACATTCATGCAGAATAAATAAATTCGTATATTTTTATATCTTGTTTGAAATAGAGTAAAAATGATTAATGCTTTTTAGTTCGTTTAAGCAAATGTGATTTGAACAAAAAATGTTTATGTGTTTGCTGTCTTTCAACAGAGTAGTAGAGTAATGTCTGTTTCTTTTGTTTTGTTGTATCCGCCGAGTAGGTAAAAAGGAAAAAGGGGCGATCAATTTAAGTTGAAAAAGAGAGTGTGAATGAGAAATAAAAGATAAGAGGAAAATGTACTTGTCGGGTTGAATTGTTTTGGAGTCAGTTGTAAATTTGCTGTTGTTGTTGTTGTTTTCCTTTCCTACCCCACTTTCTGCTCTTAGTGTCGGGTTGAGTCAGTGACGGACCTGACTGTCAGCCCTCTGTCCTCTTTGATCTCTGCGCCCTTCTGACTGGTGACTGACTTGAGTCTCTCTATTTATAGCTGACTTTTTTTTCACACTGGATCGTTATTTTTTTCTCAGTTTAGCAAATCGCCTCCTTTCATTGGTCAGAAAATTAATTTCACACCTTATTGCGAAATCTGTTTTTAATCGTTTTGATCCGATTTTGCGGGTGTGCAAATCTACTTTATGTTTTTCAGTTATTTGTTGGAATGATATAGGATTTGTATCCTATAAACTTTAAATATTAATTGATGTACGAAATTTTTTCTATCAAAGAATTTTATTGAAATCTTGTTATTTTTTCTCCCTATTCTTTATTGTTATTTCATATAATCTGCGTTAAAAACCAAAGAATTTACCTAATGTTTTCTTGTATATTTACTATTAATTTTAATCTCGTATATTAAAGTTTAAATGCGGGGTTAACGTGTTTGTTTTGGTTGACTATTAGCAGCGAGTTCGATCCTCACTGGGTGCCTCATATAAAATTCAATATCAAATGACCCGACAAAGTTTGACATGTCGTAAAATCAATCAGCCTAATCATTACTACAGAGTTGTAAGTTCGATCCTCACTGGGTGCTTGAAAAGAAAATTCGACGTTAAATAACTGAATAAAGGGTGATATGTCGTAAAATGAACCAAGCAACTATTGTGTCCATTCGCGTGTTTTTAATCATTTAAATCACCTCAAGCTTAGTGGCTTTATTGTCTTGCTTGAGGTGATATGATTTTTAAAAAGGTAAGGCGATAATGCCACTAAGACGCAAGAGGGGGTACTGAGAGTGAAAGAAAATGAGAAAACACTAGTGAGAAGGAAGAACAATAAAAGAACAATATTCAGAAAGATAGAAGATGACGACTGATATTGCATTTAAATTTTTTGAAGATCGAAGTTGACAAGAAAGCAAGAATTTCCACGGGCAAGAAGTACGAGAGAAGAAACTATTAGAATAGAACTTACGGTTGCATTTAGCTATTTGAACAGTAAAATGATGAGACATAGTTGCTTAAATTCATGGCGTCGAGGTACCAAAGAGGAAAGTTCATAAGAACAATTGTCATGAAAATATTTATAGAAAAGACATAACGAAGTCACGTTAAGGCGGTGGGAAAGTGACTGAAATTAAATTTTGTTATTGAATTTCAAGTTTTTTTTCAGATTGTTTCATTAAATATTAGATTTTTTTTTTTAGTTGGAGTCAGAACAAAATAATTTTTATTCCAGTATTAAATACAGTTTTTTTTCCATCGCATCTATGATAATAAAGATTTACGATGAGATTATCCTCTTTATAACTTTGATTTACTTCAGTACCTCTTGTCCTTAATACTTAGAGGGAGTCGTCGAAAGTATAGCCATAGAAATAAAATCATAGTATCATTCTTCTTCTTCCTCGGTTGGTTGATACGTTAATGAGCACTTGCGTTACGCCCTGCTAAGATAAATAATGAACCATTCCGTTTTAATTGCGATGAAAGACGGAAGACAAAGGTATGCAAGAGACGCTGTTTGGTTTTAGTGAGAAAAAGGAAGAAAAAAAGAAGGAAAGGATAGATCCAGGAACTGATAACGCTCTCATGCGTTTAAGTCTGCCTCAATGAAATGGAAAACTTTTTTATTTGCACCATCTTACTTCTTTAAATAATGACCTGCATTCATATTTATGATTGTTATTGCAATATTTTGCTAATGTTCTTCAGCTCAAATATTTATCGAGGCAATAGGGTAATTTCCATGGGTAAGGTTATACCCATGCGTACTCAATCATTAACTTAAGAATTAGGATTTATCAGAAAAATTAAAATAGAAAAACTGTGAAATTTTCACAGGTACTATTAGTATTATATATCTCAGGTGATGTTTATCCATTAACACTGAATATCACTTTTATTATTAAATTAAAACACAATCCGTTATAAAAATGTTTTTCCGATATCATTGTTTTCTTTTTCTTGTTTATGCCAATAAGTGCATTTTTTTCGATATTACTTGCGTCACATATTTAAAATACACCTCAAGGCCTAAGGTAGATAAATTGCAAGGACCAATGTACAGAAACTCCAAGGCGCGAGGTACAGAAACTTCAAAGCTAAAAGGTACATAAACCTTATAACCCAAAGTACAGAAATCCCAAGGTCTAAGTTACAAAGCACCCAAGACCTAAACTCTGAGGCTCACGGTACAGACACTCCAAGGCTCAAGGTGCAGAAACCCCAAAGACCAAGGTACATAAACGCCGAGGTTCAAGATACAGAAACTGCAAGACCCAAAGTATAGAAACCCTATAGACCAAGGTATGAATACCCCAAGGTCTAAGGTAAAAAATAATATCCAAGACTCAAGATACAGAAATCCTAATGTACAGAAACTCCATGTATAGAAACTCCAAATGCTAAGATTCAAAGTTCATAAATCTCAAGACGTAATATAGAGAAAGTCCAAGGACTGAAGTACAGAAATCCCAATGCCAAAAGGCCCAAGGTACATAAATCTCAAAATCTAAAGTACAAACCCCAAAGTCTAAGATACAAAAACAAAAGGTCCAAAGTACAAAAAATCCAAAGCCATAGGATCTCTAATGCCTAAGGTACAGAAAACTCAAAGTCCAAGATACAAAAGTACAAAAACTCCAATGCCCAAGGTACAGAAACCCCAAGTTGAGAAAGTCTTAGACCAAGGTACAGAAACCCAAAGACCAAGTTTTTTCAAAAATTCAATATTTTGCTTAAACTTCGTGATACTTCACTTTCTCAAAATGAAACCTTATATCTAACAATAAAAAACAGTGTTACGGTATTTTGTTGTGGCAGCATGTTCGATTCAGCCTGGTCATTACTTTGATAACACAATACCGCAACATTTTACTAAAGTTAAATAATTTTTGCTGTAAGGTAGAGTAAGGTAAGTCGTTGTATTTCTATATTTGGTTAAGAGTGTCGCAGTTAGCTCCTCCTCAGTTCTTTAATCCTTCAACAGGGGTCTCTCTCCCCTAGCTATAAATACTGGCTGACCCTTCTCTCTCTCTCTTTTCGATTTAGGCCTTGGGCCGCTACCTCGCGCGGAGGTGAGGTAAAATTTCTCTCTTTTTCACTTAGGCCAATATGTGACCTCTCACAGATACAGCGTTTCCCAAAGTCTGGGAACACGCTAAGAACAATACACGTACGTACGAACACTTACAACACACACACACATAATTTCTCCATACAAACAATATGTAACAGTCCATGTCTTTGTTTAACTTGTTTTGTTATTTATATATACTTGTTTACCCATGTATATCGGTCTTGTTTGTTTTCCTTGTCTTCTTTGGACTTAATTAAAGTCAGACATTCTCATGTAGCTGGACCCGCCAGCAGGAAATTTTAACCTTCTGATATCTCTTCACATCTTCACCCCGCACGGTCCGCTACAAGAGGAAAAAACTGTAAAACATAAATACAGAATTTATATACTGTACAGTATAATGTTTGAATTATAAAAATATATTTTTGTGTTTGTAAAATGCATGTGATAAAGTTGAATTGTAACTACATCCATGGCCAACTAGTATTCTACGGCCCCACATGTTACATAACAAGCTGAATTTTAACAGGCCGATGTAAACAACAAAAATGTGAATGCCCAGTTAGAAAATTGCTAAGGGAGGTAACTTTAAAAATTGAATTCTTAGAATGTAAGTTAAGAACGTACAATTCCGTAGAATTTATCAGACGTTATTTCAATTCCCTAGATATGTTTTCAACACTAAAATGCATATTTACACCTTCTTTTTTTTTTTTTTTTACTAATCTACGAATTATAAACGGCTGTGAGTAACTTCGCTTTTATGATTTTCGATTGCGTATACGGCCCGTTTTGCAAATGAACACTATTAGGTAACTTTTCTATCTCGTGGCCCATTGCATTTAAAGATTAAATTATAAAGTTTGTGATATTTTGTTTAACAAAAATGGTTAACAAATGTGTTGCATGTGGCTGTTCTAGTGGATATGTTACTAACAGTGAAAAAGTATAGACATTTTTTTTACTCCTGGAAAATCTGACCTCGTAAAAAATGGATAAAATTCGTTAATCGTATTGATTGATTTCCTTACGAATAATTCAGTTCTCTGTATGAAACATTTTGAAGAGAAATTTATTTTGAAAGGAAAACGGAACAAACTGAATTGGGATTTACATTCAATACTTAGAATTCACTCAGAAAAAAATAAGAAAACCGTATCTTTTGCCGAATACAATGGAATTCAGAAAGCCTCTAAAACAACGACTGGTCCAAACAGATGAATTACATGATTTTATTTCAGCTGATACGATAAAGGATTTTACTCAGTTGGAAGAAGGAAAGTGTTGTTCTAACGGTTTTGAATTTAAACAAAAGGAAGATTATATTCTAATTTATAAAATAGTTTTCGACCCTGAAGCACATTTTCCATCTATAAACTAATGTATTCGCATTGGTCAAAACCTTCACGTCCAGCTCCAGTGCGATGGAACCCCTATACCGTTAGCGCAGTGAACATAATGCTAAACTCACAAGATTTAGCATGTTAGAAAATTTTCGAACCTACATACAAAACGTGGTGGGAGAAGAACCATACTCAATTCTAAAAGAATTACAAAAAAGACAACATTATTAACCAAGAGGTCGTCCTTCATTTTTTTGCAGAATTAATACGTTATACCTTACTAATACGCCTCAACAAGCCTACAATTACTTCTGAAGAAATTTCCATTAAAATCTTTTTCGTTATTAGAGAAAATTTAAAAAAAATGTGAAATGTGTTCCCTGGTCATTGTAGACAATAATAGTGATGACGCTACAGAGAAGCAGTAATTTGAATTACTTTCTTGAGTAGGTCTTACGGTTCCATCTAGCCAAATGGCAGAGTTCTTTTGTGCTTGTTTTGCTATACTTGCTTGACTAATTGTAAAACATAACAAATCCACTACAAGAGAGTCAGCTGAAAGAATTTTGATAACTTATTTTCCAAAATATGTTTTTATTTGTGAACAACATTGAAAAAGGAATTCACTTTGCAGTAAAAATTGTTATGAATATATTTTACAACAATAAACGAAAGTTTTCATCGGATGAAGTTTTTAAAAATATTGTAGAATGTTTTAAAAAAGGCAAAGAACAAAAGAAAATTGATTTATAGAAAAACTGCTGGTAATTTTGTATTACTGCTTAAAGTTTTTAATAAATTTTTTGTTTGTTTACAATCTTTTACTATTACTTTTCTGTTTAATAAGAGAAAAAACAACCTGACTGTGTATTTTTGGGCGGTTTTAACATGTTTTAGATAAAACAGATATAAATTGACTATAAACTAAATAGGCCTGTTAGAAATTAGCCTGAAATGTGACATGTGGGGCCGTATATATTAGTGCGCCGTGCTACACCGTAAAACATAGTGCAATATCTTTTTAAGTCGGATACTTTAAATGACCTTGACGTTTATAAAGTCTATAGAATCAGAAAATAGTTCTTCACTATTTTTGTTTCTTTTACTGTTTAAGAGCACGGGAGATAAAGATTTTTTTTTTGCTTATTTTTATTTTTAATAATGGTAGTTACTGTTGCGTGGCTTAATTTGGTCGGCGTCTTTGATCTCCCGCGTAATGCCGATTGTTTGTGATGCAAGTAGCGAGGAGACTTTTTTGGCGTGTCGAAGCTGGAATTCGCTTTATGTTTAGTGTTTTAGTGCGTGCTATTTATGGATCAAAAAGAAGGTGTCTTTTTGGTAGAAAGTTTTTATTGGTTGTATGTAAAACCTTTGTTAAAGTCACTTGATGGCTTTACTACTACGTCCCACCTGGAATTTTGCCGATGAAATTTAAGGTAAATTATTTTGATATATGACGTGTAAATTGAAGAAAGTAAACCTATCTTCTTTTATGTGCCGTATGCATTCAGGACGTAGGCGATCATGGCCCTCTACAGCTTCCTGTCCCTTGTAACTCTTAATAAGTTTTGTCTTTTTGCTATTTCTCCCAAATCCATTTGTTCAAGCTCATCAAGTATGTTACGCGCTGCTTTCTGCTGTCCGTCTATACCTCTGTCCTGTGAGTATTAGGTTTTCCAAGCCCTCCTTCCTCATTACGTTCCTCAGAAATTTCGACTGCCTCTTCCTGATGTTAAGTATAAGTTTACTTTTTGTTTCCATTTTCTCCAAAACCTTGTTGTTGTTCTCATGCTGCTCACATGTTCGGTCCTCAGCATCTTTCTGTAGAACTACATTTCTGTTGCTTCAAGTGTCTTCATCTTTGAGGAGATTGTCCCACATTAGCTGCCATACCAGGAGGACAGATATCACATAACAGTCCAGTACTCTTTTCTTTGTTTCTAACGAAATTTTTCGGTCTCTTAATACTATGCTTAGCTTTTGGAATGCATCTTTGGCTATCCCAATACGCCTTCGGATTTCCGTATCTCACATTCCGTCCTCTGTTAGAACTTTTCCTATATATTTAAATTTCTCTGCTTGTTTGATCTTAGTATCCGCGATTTGTAATTTGCATTTTGGGCTCATCTATTTGCTGATAACCATACATTCTCTCTTCTTATCTCAGAGATCAAACATACTCTCTTAATTACGTAACTGACGATACTAATTGTCAGGTTAAAAATAAATGATACTCATTCGATACCTGTCGCTTCGCTGACGGCAAGACAATCAAATTCCAGTTCTAAATTGTTTGCCCATTTAAAATACTACGTTTATTAGAAATATGTTCAGTTTAAATACAGGAGTCATAGAAAGGCTGCACATTTTGGCTTTACTTTTTCTTATTATCCAGCGGTTGTTGCTTTCACAACGCAGATGTTCATTTCAGTTATTTAAATTTCATGTATGTACGTTTGTGTATACACAAGTATATTTTAATTCAATGACAGATATAAGAAAATATTTCTACAAAATGAAAAAAAAACTTTTAAAAATGATTCTATTTATTACCGAATAATTTCCGTAATGTTCAATAAAAGTTTATAATAATCTGATTTTTTAGAGTTTAAAAATAAGTTTTCTTTTCTTTTTCCAACTTTATGATTTCATTGTTCAGCCCAAGTTGTGGTCCAGACTGCGTGGGAAGGGAATGTATTATTACAATATCTTATGTCAAATTGTGTGTGTATATATGTGTGTGTTTTTATACATTAATTGGCACAAGCACATGCAAGTCACGCATATGCATATATACTACACGCAAAAGATTTAAGGACATGCTGCGTTTCTTTAAAAACTCCTTAAAATGAAATATTTTTGTCTTTTCATTAAAAGTAAATGATAAAATTTCATTAACTACAATGTATTTGCTTTTATTTGATAAAAATAAGTTCTTAACTATAAAAAATTATCATACAACAGCATCATATTTTTATTTTCGTCAATAAAACCACCACCTGCCTTAATTACTGCTTTACAAATTCTTCGAATTCTTTCCAGCAGTTTTTAAAAAAATAGCTTGGAGACCTTCCCAAGCATTCTTCAAGCACTGAAAAAGCTCACTCTCACTCTTTGGGTATTCTCTTCGAAGTCTCTTATTCAATTCCTCTCACTAATTCAATGGGGGAGAGGTCAGGAGATTGAGGCGACCATGTCATAATTTTTCAAAATTGTGTTCTTTTTTTTTGACTCGAAGTAAATTTGAGATAATTTAGAAGAGTGTTTTGGATCGTTGTCTTGTTGAAGTGATTTTTTTTCAAATTCTGTGTAAACCAGATGGTATAGTATGGCTTTGCAAAATCGAATGATATTGTTCCTTTTTTATGATCCCCTTGACCTGAATCAAATCTCCACCCCTCTCTCCTTCAAAAAACCCTCACACCATAACAGATCCACCACCAAGCTTTTAAGCATGGTAGTGGATGTGGATGGTAGAACAGAGAAGACTGTTATGGGCATGAGAACTAGACATTGAAAGAGTAACAAAATGTATTGTGGATAGACGAGTTCAAATTTTAAACTTTACGGGGAAGTAAGAGGAGGTTGTATGTGAGAAAAAAGCCAAGAGAAAGACTGAATGATGAATGTGTGGTTCCAACAGATAAGCATGACGGTGGGTCTGTTCATTTTTGTCAAAATATAAGCGAATGCATGCAAACGTACAACGAACACAGTGTGTGACGGACAGGGAATAAGCTCTTCTTTTATAATATAGATGAAGGGTCACCAAACTACGGCCCGCGGGTTGTATCCGGTCCTTGATATCAGTTCATCCGACCCGCCGCTTCACTGTGCTACAAGTGAGCTAAAATATATTTATTTATATGGAATTATCAATAGATTGTAGTTAAACTTACTATGCAGAAAAATAAACGTAAGTAAAATGCCAAAATTTGGCCAATCTGATTTTTGCATCTGACAGTAATATAAGTTTTAGGAAAATCAGTGAAATAAAAAAATTCGACGACTTTTTGCAACTTTTGATATCTGAGCGTTTTTGTGTAAGTATCTGCAATGAAGTTTCTAAGAAAAGCGATTACAAGCCTGCTGCAACAGTTATGTTTTAACATACATTGCCGTGCTTAAACCAGTTTGAAGAGTGCCGTATATAAAAAATGAATAACTTCAGCGAATTATGTCATATATTTTGCTTGAACTTATAAAATCTAAAGTATGTAAAGTCAGCACATGGAATGAGGTTGACTGATGAACATTTGAAAGCATTTCTCTTGGTTGGATGCAGCAATACCAAAACAAATATTAATTATATCTTAAAAGGTAAACGCCAGTTTCACAAATCTCACTAACCTTTTGTGTTGCTTAGTCTGTGAGATTTGCATATGTGCGCACTTGGTGTAATATAACTATTTCATTGCTATTGTCGCCTTTTTGGATAACTTTTTAGTAAATAAGTATGTTTGTTGTCTTTATTTTTGTGCATTAAATGTATTATATTGAACAAAGCGGATTATCCGTCATTCTCTCAGCCCTCTGTTAAAAAAGTTTGGTGACCCGTGATATAGATCAACGCCTATGCAAACCTTCTAAAAGGTATGAAAGGTTTATTTTTGCAGTATACTGCACGAACGATCTGCGCCATTTTGTTAGCTTTTGTCACCGAAGTTAGAAAACCCATTAATGTCATCTGTTGTTTTTTTAAGGCACAATGAGTGGAAAAAAATAAAGAAGCCTTATGCAGAAGAGAAAATAAATGGAGAGATCAGAAGCAAAGTGAAATAACAAACTGGGAAGAAGCAATGAAGGAGAGAAAAATATAAGATCGAAGGAAAGAGAATAAGACGGTTTGAGTCGTTGCCAAACAACATAGATGACGTTAGGAAAAAAACTAAAACATCCAGATAATGTTCAGCAAGAAATATAATCCGCAATACTTAGCTTAGTGGTTAGTGCATAGGGCGGCCAACTGATAGATCTGAATATTTGTTTCTATAACAATGTGGTCAGTTAGTAAGAAAAAAATTTAGATAAACAAGTGGTTTTTAAATAAATTTAATACAAAAAAAAAACTTAAAAAAGACTCGTGAAAAAAATATTTTATTTAGAATTTCATATTTTAAGTGTTTAAAACTTTGAGGCTGATCGTCAAATCTGGTCTTTAAAATAAATATTTTTGACATGTCGATTGGGGATTAAACCAATGTGTATTTCTTTTTTAAAAAGAGATATGGGTAGAGATAAAAACTATGTTCGATGAAGTATTTATTAACGATCATAGAATGACGTTGTGGGAATTAGATTAAAAGATAACTGAAATTAAGATGAAATAAAAGATAAAAACTATGTTCGATGAAGTATTTATTAACGATCATAGAATGACGTTGTGGGAATTAGATTAAAAGATAACTGAAATTAAGATGAAATAAAAGATAAAAACTATGTTCGATGAAGTATTTATTAACGATCATAGAATGACGTTGTGGGAATTAGATTAAAAGATAACTGAAATTAAGATGAAATAAAAGATAAAAACTATGTTCGATGAAGTATTTATTAACGATCATAGAATGACGTTGTGGGAATTAGATTAAAAGATAACTGAAATTAAGATGAAATAAAAGATAAAAACTATGTTCGATGAAGTATTTATTAACGATCATAGAATGACGTTGTGGGAATTAGATTAAAAGATAACTGAAATTAAGATGAAATAAAAGATAAAAACTATGTTCGATGAAGTACTTATTAACGATTATAGAATGACGTTGTGGGAATTAGATTAAAAGATAACTGAAATTAAGATGAAATAAAAGATAAAAACTATGTTCGATGAAGTATTTATTAACGATCATAGAATGACGTTGTGGGAATTAGATTAAAAGATAACTGAAATTAAGATGAAATAAATATAAGTAAAACATGAAGAATAATTGACATTAGTTCATCTCAGAAATCTGAAAATTACAACTGAAACTAGTGTACGTAAACTATAGGAAGAGAAACCACCTTTTGGTCCGACATGCTTTAAACCGCTCGGCCACAGAGAACGCCACAGCACAGCAAGTTTATATTTTAATAGGACGGTTATAGTTTAATAGTTAGTGTGTATTCCTTTTAAGAAATACACTCTAACACGATTTTCTCGTACAACGAGGGATGCAGGTTCAAACCTTGTCGGAGAACAAATCATCTTTATTAAATTTTCTTGAGTGCGCAGGTCGGAAGATGTAATGTACACTATTAAAAAAACAACAACAAAAAGAAACGGAACGTCTATTTCAAACACGAGTATCCACTAAAAATAATGTTTGAAGTAATAAAAATATCGAATTAGAAATAAATCCATTAATTCTTTATAAATACAGTGGAATCTGGAGTCACAAACACCTCTCACCACGAACAAATTCTCCGAACAAAAAATGTCTCGAGCGACGAATAGTGTCTCGAGTGACGAACAGGCAAGCCGGCGAAAAAAGCAGGATGACAAGCTCGGAGTACCGGTGGGAGCATAAGCATTTTCAATGACATTGACATTATCACACGTTATAAACGTTTAAAATCGACAAGATTTTAGTGAGAAAAAGGCCCAGTGTGTCTCAAGCAGAGTCAAGAAAAGGCAGAAAAGTGGAAAAAAAAGAAACCTCAGAACGAGATCCCGTTTCCAAATAATAACACCTCCCCCTTTCTCGTCACCTTCCACTTAAGCCATCAATTCGCCTCTGTATTGGTCGTAAAATGAAATTAGGTTTTCGTCTATATTTTGTTTAGTATTGTGTTTATCTTTTTGTGTTAGAATTTAATAATTTGTGTAATTTTTATGTTTATACATTCTTTTTTATAGATACAAATATTTAAGTAAATGCTCTGTTTATAATAAACAGTATTAACAACATTTACCGGCCTGAATGTTCGAGAAATTTTCATAGAAAATATTCGTCCTCCGACAGGAATCGAACCTGTATCCTATACGGAACAGTCACATAGCCTGACGTGCCTTTAACCGATTGGGCCACAATGTAGCGTTCGGTTAACAAGGCCGATTTTACTGTTTTTAAACTACAATTCTCTCGTACATTTATATCTGCTCGATGCGTATCCAAATTTAAACAAATGACGTCACACATTATGAAATGCACAATTATTTTAAGACATTTTTATGTTTAGACATTCTTTTTTTATAGATTTGTTTACATTTGGATCATCGAGCAGATATGAATGTACGAGAGAAAATCATGGAGAATTGTAGTAAAATCGACCTTGCTAACCGAAACTCTCCTCTGTGGCGAAATCGGTAAAAGCACGTCAGGTTATATGACGGTTCCGTATAGGATACAGGTTCGAATCCTGTCGGAGGACGAATATTTTCTATAAAAATTTCTCGGATATTCAGGCCGGTAAATGTTGTTAATACTATTTATTATAAACAGAGTATTTACTTAAATATTTGTATCTATAAAAAAGAATGTATAAACATAAAAGTCTCTTAAAATAATTCTCAGACTTTGTCCATTTCATAATATATATATATATATATATATATATATATATATATATATATATAGTGGAATCTCAGTTCACAAATGAAAAAATATGAACAACTCCAATCTCTTCAACAAGAGAAGTGAGTTAATGAACACCTGTTTGTATAGAACCAAATTTATACTCAAAACACAGATTAATACTAGTATTGATATTATTACTATTTTACTATCTTTACTATATAACTATTGTTCCTGTGATTATTAGACTGTAATGCATTTAACATTTATGCTAATTTATTATTTTCATTATTACTATTATCACTATATATAACCATTATTATTATTGATTTTATCTGCAATGTGGTTTCCTTGTATTATTATCATTATTTATTTATTTATTATTTATGTTTTCATTTTTTTTTATTTTATTTTTATTATGTATTATTTTTTATTAGTATCTTAATTTTATCACTGCATATTTTATTAATATTATTAATTTTATTAATATTATTACTTTTATTAATTTTATTATTGATTTTCATACAAAAAATAGAGTTACCCCCTTGATGTCTAAATGTTTTTTTAAATGACAGCGCCTGTTTTTAAATTAAGATTTATAATTCATATTTTCAATCATATTTTAAACCGTAAATGTTAATCTGGGCCTAATTGTATATGTATTTTGTGTATGTATCTAGGTACACTTGATGTGATGTAATCTTATGTGCCTGTTTACATTTATATGGTTAGGCATGTGTTTGGATATGTATTATATATTAAGTATGTTCTGGTCAGTATATGCGTGTCTATATATATATATATATATATATATATATATATATATATATATATATATGTGTGTGTCTCTTTTTGTCTCTCTCTCTCTCTCTCTATGTATATATATATTTAAGTGCGTGTATGTGTAGATGTATATATATGTTATACATAAACGTATATATATTTTGGGCTTTTTAGGTGCGTTTGTAGATGTGGATATATATATATGTATAGAGATGAAAGCGTATATGTTTTTTCAGAATGTGGATTCATGTATAGACTGTATTTGTATGTTTATGTTTATACGTATATAGGTGTATGTATGTATTTATCTTTATGGGGGAATATGTATGTAGGTGCATATGTGTCTTCCTAACTTGAATTTTATTTTTATTCACTTAAAATTATCTTTTTCTTATTAAATTATTATTATTATTTAAAAACAAAAATCTTTTTACATATATATGTATATATTTTTTTAAATTATTATATAAATTTTGGAAAATTATTCGTTATTTTACTATTTTATTTTCTTAATCAACTATTTTTTTAAATTAGACGGGATTGATGTCGTAAATAACTACGTGCATTGAACAGAAAATCTTTGAATATATTCAATTTTAAACAACGACGATTACCAGTTCCGAATCATCTCTCAAGTTTTCCCTTTTTTCCGCTTGTTTTCTTTCTTTTCTTTTTCCATTGCCTCTTTTCCTCTGTTCCCCTTTGAAGAATCCTCTCTACCTCACCTCTCACATCTGGTGGAAATAGGTATAGATAAAAGTTCTCGATTTAGTAAAGAAAGACAAAATCGTATATTAAGGTTGCTACGCTAAAAACGAATCTTACATTCATTATATAATATCTTTTATCGCGATATGTTGTAACCGTTCCATTTTATTATTAGTTATTGTTGTTAATCTCTTATTGTGCCTAATAAGATCTACGGTAAGAACGAATCTTCTATCCGTCACATAACTTTTATTACAGTCTATTGTTAGAATTGTTCTATTTTATTATTAGTTATTGTTGTTAATCTCTTACTGTGCCTAATAAGATCTACGGTAAGAACGAATCTTCTATCCGTCACATAACTTTTATTACAGTCTATTGTTAGAATTGTTATATTTTATTATTAGTTATTGTTGTTAATCTCTCATTGTGCCTAATAAGATCTACGGTAAGAACGAATCTTCTATCCGTCACATAACTTTTATTACAGTCTATTGTTAGAATTGTTCTATTTTATTATTAGTTATTATTGTCAATCTCTTATTGTGCCTCATAAGATCTACGGTAAGAACGAATCTTCTGTCCGTCAAATAACCTTTATTACAGTATATTATAATTGTTTTGTTTTATTAGTTATTCTTGCTAATCTTGTTGTGTTCTCTGTCCTTCCTCTTCCTCAAGTAGTATGAACTGCGCTTAGCCTGTCATGTGAGTCATAACGGCCAGTCGGTGAAGGCCAAACGGTACATAGGACATATGTTGCCTGGGTAAAATACAGCCTCTTGCAACACGAAGTAATGGGCATGAGAATAAAGACATCTTTTGAAACATTCACTAGCTTTCCTTTACAGGGTTGGAGAGAAGGCATGTAGCACATTTCTATACTGATTAGTATGTTCTCTTTCTAAAATATATAATAATAAAAAAACACTTAATTTTAAATCTTTCGACTTCTCCCTAACCACATTTATTAATTTATTTTAAATATTTAGGTAAATATGTATACCAATGGTAGATACTACCAAAGTCGCTCATATCCATTTGATAACCCCAACAATCTATCATTGTGTCTAACTGATAAATGAAACTTTATCATAGGTACAAAAGGGGATGACAGTTTTCGGCTCGACCAAGAAGCGATTAAACAAAATTGATGCTTGGTCATATGGTCAGATTTTGGGAAGTAAGTCGGGACGATAACTTTTCAGATGTCTCTTGTATGTATAAGAGTTTAACATGGCAATGACCCTGATTGAGTGATACTTGTGAATGACAAGTGATTAGTCACTTAAGGTATTGAGAAACTTATTAATTCTGAGCGAAGGAGTAGAGATATTAGTAGGAGAAAACATGGTGGAGTTGTTAATCAGATTGAAGTTTGGTGGAAAAAAAGTCCGGTTTAAAAATATTAATTTAAATTTAAAAATCTATAAAATATTTATAAGGGAGTCATCGGTAGAGTTTGAATTCAAATGAAACTAAGTAAGATTTTTACATTTCACCTAAATTGTTGATTATTGTTGATAATTTTTCAACGGGATCGTTTCTTTTGTTGGCACGTTTACACTTTTTCTCAGCAAGATCAGCCGACATTGAAGAAACAGTACAATCTTAATATCGTCCAGATCAACAAAGCCACGGCCTGCTATCCAAGTGGATAAAGGACTGTCGAACATCCATTTTTGGCAGGTACTCAACGAACGAAATCCACAAGACGATACGAATTTCGGAGAAAGAAATGATTTAGCGAAAATGATTGCCCTGAACGCAAGCTATCTTCACCGTAGCTCCGGTGACCCGTACGAAATTCGAAACGTAGACAAAAGTGTTATGTTTGGTGATCAACACAATTACGGGTGATTTCTAGTGATTGCGTCCAGTGGTCGGGCTATAAGAGAAACAGTAGAAATAAGACTTGTTAGTTGCTGCCTTGCAAAATAAAGATATTCTAATTGAATATTGATGGACCTTCACAAGGTATTTCTTTTCACCAATAAATAAAAACTATAATGCTTATTAAGTCTTCTGAACTTAGGTAAAGCGTTGTCAATTATATCTTTCGTCGTATTTTTGTTGTTTTACGCCTACTATTAATAGTCTTAATTTGTCTTAATTTCTTTCGTGAAGCATTATTGTCATTTATTTTTTTTTTACTGTTTTTTCTTTTCCTCAGATGATGATTACGTTTTATTTTTAACATAACAGGTGCTCGTATTAAATTTTACGACTATTAAGTAACAAGTACTTGAAATAAAACATTTGCTTTCAACGAGATTTGAATTTATATCCAACGTTCTTGGGAATCCGTAGACAGCGCCTTACAAGTAATCAAATTGTTATAACGAGCGTTTGGTCGCGAAAGAAAACGAATAACAAGGATTAGATTTTCAAACGGCGCGTATTCGTTTATACATGATACATTTACAGTTGTTAGAAAACTGGATAAAATGTCGTTTTCGGTTGCTGATCGTCAGGAAAGTAATTAAGTATAAGGGTCTCATCGGTAGTTCCGGGAGCTGACCGATTTCTTGGGTTTGTTTGACTGGGGTCATGGGATAGGTTCGGAGTGGATTTAGCCATTGGTTGAGTTTTGACGCACGTGTTGATTGATCGAGGTCACGATAATGGGTTGATTCGTAGTAGGGAGCGTTGGTTACCGAGGTGACAGCGATGGCGACGAGGGATTAGGTGTAGCTGGTAGGCCAGTAGTGGAATGTTTCAGTTGAATCTGGTCGGATCATGTCTCAACGAAACGGGGTCGTGGTGATGACTGCGAGGATATGCCTGTAGCGAGTCGAGTGGAGTGTTCAGTTGGATTCGGGTCGAATGTTGTATCAACGAAACGGGGTCATGGTGGTA
The DNA here is from genome assembly GCA_964036315.1 of Acanthosepion esculentum. NCBI lineage: Eukaryota > Metazoa > Mollusca > Cephalopoda > Sepiida > Sepiidae > Acanthosepion > Acanthosepion esculentum. Next base: position 131,919,950 of record OZ038483.1, on the reverse strand, counting down.
ACGACAAGGCTAGGCTTGCAGCGGATAGTTAAGGCTGATCGTCGGAATGTCTCTGGTGTCGACGAGGGAATGTTTCAGTTGAATTATGTTCGAATGTTGTATTAGCGAAACGGGGTCGTGGTGATGACTGCGGGAGTATGCCTGTAGTGAGCCGAACGGAATGTTTCAGCTTGGATTAGGTCGAATGTTGTATCAACGAAACGGGGTCATGGTGACGGCGAGGAAGGCTTGTAGCCGGATGGTGATGAGGTCGAGGTGATTTAAATCACTACGGTTGGCGTTGGGAGGCGCGGATTGTTGGCCGCATTTTACGTGTGAAGTGTCGGGTGAGATTAGTGAAGTCTGGAAGTGGTAGCGGTTGTGTTAAGAGAAGCGATCATGGCGGTGTCAGAGAGAGAGAGAGAGAGAGAGAGAGAGAGAGCGCCCCTGTGTGTCGTCAGGTGGCTTTTCGATCCGTAACTCTGTTGGTCGTTACGAGAGTTCTGCTTTTAAGCAGATGTGGCTGTTCCCAGGGTCATCTCCTTTTCCGACAGGAAGCTTCACGATTGGCCACTGTATCGCTTTCATTGTGGGGGTTTGCTGCGTAGACCGGGTGTGATGCTCAGAGCCTATGCGGCGTTTTTATTTTGTGTTCTGCCATCCTGGCGTTCACACCCGGTCAGCATGCAGAATGGATCAGAAAGAGATCTAACTACAGCGGAGTACAACAACATTAATCATGATAATGCTAAGAAAATCGGAAAACTTCAGATTATTACATCTACTGTTTATCGAAAATGAGAATTCATGTCTAAGTGAAAGGTAATTCTTTCTTTTGCCGATTCATCCTACTTGCAAAAAATGGAAAACGACCTGAACGTTGCATTAAAAACAAACGAAAAAGATTAAAAGAAAAACTCATTTCATGGCTTTGGGAATTTAACAGTGGCTCTCGTTACAGATTTTTCCCGTCATCATAATTGTAGGGGACACGAGATTAATATTTAGAGTGACGACAAATCTATTAATCCTGAATCCAGAAACAGAATTTGAAACAAAACTTTTAGTTCCTAACAATACCAAGAACGAATAAGAAAACGAAATTGTGTATACAGCAAATAACAGCGGTAAACCATTACATATCAACAAGAAGCAAAAAACATGCACAGAGGGTATTTACAAAAATATATGAAAAGTTTCTGAAGAAATATTAGTATTCACATATTTGGCTTCATGTCAGTTAAAACTTGTTATATAAGAATAAAGTGTCGAACACAGTTTGGGTTTGAACACAGATCGCCAGTGAGCAAACACAGGCGATCCCATTATTGAATTAAGTAGACCACGTGACCATAGAGGAAACGCATATATAGGAGGTAGCGTGTGTCTAATGGATCGTCATTTCTAGTTTATCGTCTATTATTATTCGGATCGCTATTTTCTAGTCTATCGTCTATTACTATTCGGATCGCTATTTCTATTCTACCCTCTATTACTATACGGACCGCTATTCTCTACTCTATCCACTATACTATTTCTCTATTCGGATTACAATTCGAGCGAGTATTATCGAGCAAGTACTATTAGTGCGAGACTTATTCCAAGGCGTCTGACACCAGTATTGTTCAACGGCGTACTATAAGTTGTATCTGCGATTTCAAAGTCTCTACTACAACGATCATTACGAAAATGTCAACGAATATTCGTTGGCATCACAAAAGTGTCAACAAGTGTTTGTTGACATAAAAAAACAAAAAAAAACTAAAAGTGTTCTGTAAGTATGTATATGAAAGAAAATATACACTGATAAGAAAAGGGGATTTGTTTAGGTACATATGATCAGAAAGAAGGAAACAAGACAATCAATTGGCGGATGGTGTCTCTATGTCTGAAGCCAGTAATTTTATGAGCAGCAGTCAGCGGCATTCATTTTGAGTTGCCGCAGTATCAGTCATTTGTTTGATGTGAGTGAATGTTTTACTATTAAATTTCGCGCGCAGTAAGCCCTTTTTATCTATTTTTAGATTAATACGCTTAGGGTTTTTGAAATCTAAATAGAACTGTGGGAAAATTAAATAAAATCAATAAATAAAATAATAATAATAATGAATAAAATTAGAAAAAAATCCTGTTATGCTAGCAATAAAAGAACCAGAAATTTTATTACCCCAATTTGGCTTCGCCAAACGCCCGTAAGTGGCGCTATTTCAGTTCTATAAAAAGACAAATATTTTCTCCTTTTTTTTTGTCCCTCTTTCTCTAAGAAGTAGCAGGCGTAGATGAAGACTTTCCCACTGGAGAACGTCTTTTCTTCCTGGTCATCTGACGACTGAACAATCTTTCCACTTTCCACGTTCGGATGTGTTTTGCAGAACTTCCAACCTTTACTTTGATCATTCCAATTCGACGCAAAGCTGATTTGAGCTCGACTATCACAAATACCGATGAAGTTTAAGTCCAACCTTTAATTTGGTCGTTCCAACTCAGTGCAAAGCTGACTTAAGCTCGTCCATTATAAGCTTTCGTATTCATACTTACCTTAACTTACGTCTGGACCAAAAAAGAAAAAGAAAGAAAGAAAACGAGCATGCCCAAGAGACATTGAGAACTTTGTTTCCCTATAGTTTCTCTCTATATATATATATATATATAAAACGGTCCGTAATAGGAACCCATGTTTTTGTTGTTTCTTTGATTTTATGTGAACACGTGCACACTTACTATAAAGATGCAAACTTTGAATTCCATAGAATTATTTGATCAGTTAATTATTCTATCTGAACGAACGAGATGAATTCTTCATCAAGTCCATCAAAATCAAACCAAGCGAAATTGATTTTCTCTTGCTTCTTGAAATCATAATGTCCATTTTAAAAAGTTCTTTGGTTGTTTAGTAATCATTTATGATGCCTCCAGGTGCTCGTCAGGTGTTCTACAGCGATATATAAGCATCAAGCCCACATATACTTTAATATAAGGTGCATGCATTTTGTGAAATGTGGGTGCTCAAGTAGCAGTCTCAAACTTTCAGGGTTTATTTTCATGGATCATGCCCCGTGCATAATGTTAAAATCATAGCGAAGAGGTATAATTATAAGTTTATAAGCTGGCTTAACGTTTAAATGATTTGAAAATTAGAGCTACTTAAAATGTTTTACCGGCAAATATGGGTCAAATGTAAAGGAAACGAGGCATGCGAGAGAATTTAAACGTTGACGACTGCTACACCAACGGCATCTGTGCTAGATTTGGTTCAGTAATTTCTTTGTATAACGTTTTCGTTTTTTTTTTATTGAAACCTCAATTCTTTTCATTATTATACATTTGAATTCGTTTTGTCAAGGTCTCTTTCAAATGAGGATTCAAGATTTTCCCAGTATATATCTCTTTACCTCCTCCATTAGTCCCGTGGACGCCACTGAGGTTTCATAACAAGGAAGGTTTTTCGGGATTAACTTGCTAACCCCATGACCATCCGGTTCTCTACCCGGTTTTTACAGTAGCCGGTGTTCCCAAGAGGCACCCCATATAAGAACTGACTCGCTTAACTTCGGTGATCAAACGAGCGTGATTTGACCGTAAATATATATACATGATGTCCATAAAGACTCATTACAATTTAAAAAAAATATTACAAAGGCAATTGATGAGATATCTTAATCAGATTTGTTCTATGTACTCAGTATTTATCAAAGTTTTTAATCCCATTATATTTATGTCTTCAGGTATCCTGTTGATGAATGTGGTATTGTTAAATGAACCAATGGCATTTCCAGACCGGTGGATTGGAAGAGTTTGTCCAATTCCCTGGCCACCTCGTTCACCTGATATTACGCCCTTGGACCTCTGTCTATGGGGTTATGTCAAAGATATCCTGTATCAAACAAAGGTACGGGTCATAACTGATCTAAAGCAAAAGATCATTGATGTCATTGCCACCATTGACAAGGCTATGCTACAGCAAACATGGCAAGAAATCGAGTATCATCTTAATGTGTTTCGTAGAACTAATGATACCCATATCGAGGTGGATTAAGTTAGTTAAAAAAAAAATTCAATATCTACTTCTCATTTTGTAACAACTTTATGATTGACTTGATTAAGTCCCTCAGAGGATTATATATATATATATATATATATATATATATGAAGTATTTTATTACTAATATTTCTCTTTCTTTTATATATATATATATATATATATATATATATATATATATATATATATATTCGTAATAAAGTAGTTTACTTATCGTATATGAATCTGTACTAAAAGATTTATGGATTCTTTTTTTACATTCAACCCGAGACAGATTTGTTTGCGGGCGTGGGTGGACATTTTCTCTTTATATAACATCTTTTAAGCAATATATGATATTTTTTATGAATTCAAATGTTTTATCAAACCCCTGATGAACGAATTATTTTCTGCGAAATTTGAAGTCGTAAGATAAGTTTTGAACTTTTTATTTTCATTTGTTATATATATATATATATATATATATATATATATATATATATATATATATATATATATATATATATATGATAAAAATATGCTTTTACGCTCTGCTATATTTACGGGTAAAAGTACTGAAAATCAGAGATAGAACGTATCTAAATATAAAAGTGGGCACCGGTTAACACCAAGCGGCGATATATATATTCCGTTAGAATAGACGAAATAGGATACATAAATAAAAAATAAAATAAAAAACAATGAACTCAAATAAATAAAGTAAATAATAAACAAATTAAAAAACCAATATCGCCAAAATATTAGTTAGACTATAAAAATCAAACCAAAAATCGGACGAAAAGCATAGCTATAACTTATTTTGAAATTTACGGAGCTTTATAAGCACATACATTCATAATATTAGTTTCCAATATTATACTAATTTTATGAATGAATGTGCTTATAAAGCTCCGTAAATTTCAAAATAAATTATTCCAAAATTCGCTTGAAAATAAAACAGAACTAGGTACTTTAATTTAATTTAATTTAATTTCTATAATTGAATTGGGAGTTTTTTGCTTCTGTTTTTGAAACATGGTAATTCCTGTGTAGCGATGGGATCATATTTTTTTAAAAAATAATTATAATCTAGGCTCTACTTGTGTATCGAGCACTGTTTTTTAAAAGAAAAATACTAAAGAACTTCGGATCATCAATCTAACGGTTCTTTCCTATTTTATCAATATATTTGCACACACACACACACACACATAAAATTATGGGCCATAGAATTAATAGAAATATAAAATTTGTCACTTAACTTCTTCCACTTTGTCATACATTTTACCCTATATATATATATATATATATATATATATATATATATATATATATGATCTATTGGAATTACACAGTGAATATTTGCCAGATTGGCAGAGAGCATGGAGATATCCATATATTTGTATACTCTTTACCTCGTACTATTATATTTTATGACTTACACTTTCAATAGAGATATGTCAAGATACAATTTATTATTCGTTTCTTTTTGTCATTTAAAATAAGCCAAAAACTGATATCTTCAAATCTCGTAATAAGATACTATGTATCTATGTAAACGCGTGAAAATGTATGTGCGTGTGTGGGAATATGTATTAATGCGTATCTTGATGTACAAATGTTAAAGACCAGAGGCTTCGTGCCATTTTATGCCACCGTTAGTTTACTGAGACATTTTGTCTGTTATTTGACTTGTAACTTATTATCTTTTAAATGAAATCGAATGGACAAGAATAATTCTCATGAATGAAATTCTTCAATTACGTCAAAGAAACGAAACTGTCTTTACGTAACTCTATCAGCCTAGATAGCCTATCGGCCTACGTATATACTCATCTCCCCAAACAACAATTGTAGGAGTTTTGACCTCACTAGAATAGTAGAAAACACAGTACGTGTTCGTTCGGATAGAATAATTAACCAAATAAATAACTATAGTTTTCATCCACCCACCCCCAATCTGTGAGTTTGTAGTTAATCCGAAAACAAATAAAAAGTGAACCGACAACTATTAAAGTCAGTAGAACATTCACTCGCGGCATAAGACACACTGGGTATTGCCGCGACTTCAAAGAAAAAGGCTTGACTTGTAACTCGCAGAAAATCTGATACAGATGCGGAGGCACCAGCCTCTAATTGACTTTTTCCTTCCTCTCTTTCTGAACGTATATACATATGATCATACTTCCTCTCTCTTGTTAGCATATAATCTTTTTTTTCAGACACATAATACCCACAGAACCCTTTTAGTTGGCATAATGCCAAGCTTAGAACTGAGAACTAAAAATGGCATTGATTCAGTGTATTTTTTATATATTTTGGTTAATACTCATTTGTGTACATTTTTTGTTTTGTTTGTGTGTTCAATTGATTACTGTTGTTATTTATCGGATATACGACTTCATTTTCTTGCTATTGTTGGAAAATGAAAAAATCCTTTTGTCAAAATTTTGTTAGTGGGTTCAAGGTTCATATAATATTAATTGTTAATCATAGATATTAATCTCCTGTCCTTTACAGGTTAAATAATATATAAATAAATTTGTAACCGCTGGGTAAAGGTAGAAGACGCAAATAGCCATTACTTATTATTATCATTATTATTATTATTATTATTATTATTATTATTATTATTATTATTATTATTATTATTATTTCCTTTAATTTCTGGTGTGTACTCATTTCTTTCCGGGTCCCGCCCAGAGACCTAAGGTCAAAAATGACATCATAACATTTTCCACTGAGCAATTAAAAAAAATACATATTTTAGAGAGATAAAGCTCTTCGTAAGGTGTGGGCTGTACTCGTGAGGAAAACTTTTTGTATTTCTTTAAGGCATGGGCTGCTAGGAATCCCTTCAATGAGTCTATTGGAGTCTTTTCCAACCAATCTTAGAGCTCCAACTACAACAGGGATTGTTGATGTTTCTCATGTGCCACAATTTTGAGATTTCAATTTCAAGGTCCTTGTATTTTGATAGCTTTTGAAGATCCTCAAAGATACATTGCAGTCTGCAGGGACTGCCATATCAATAAAGAGGCCCCTTTTTTGTTTACAGGTATGGGTCATCACCGATCTAAAGCAAACGATCACCGATACCATTGCCCCCATTGACAAGGCTATGCTACAGCAAACATGGCAATAAATCGAGTATCATCTTAATTAATAACGATGTCTGGGCGGTTAGCTTTGATTCATTAGTATTATTATTATTATTTCATTTTTTTTATAATTATTATTTGAAATCTAGCCAAAGTAAAAGAAATGCCATTAAATATCAGCAACTCTGTTAAACCGAGCATTAAGGTATAAACATTGCAATTAGCTATATTAAGCTCAAATATTTGCTCGAAGCTGTGATGATTTTTAGCCTGACCTCTGTGGTGGTAGCACTGCTGAAAGCCAAGTCAAATGACGTCATTAATGACAGCAGTTCGATCATGCTGTCATGGTAATCACAAGTGACACGTTTCTGACAATCTCCGCAAAACAATCTCACAGTAGTTTTAGCATCATTACTAATATCGTTACAAATTATTTTTATTTTTCTCATACTATAAATATTTTATTAATATTTTTTTCGATTTTCCCTATCACTATTATAAGTGCAGTATGGTATCGATTTTATCAATTTTTATGTTGATACCTTTTAAATGATATTCTTTCATATTATTGTTATAAACAAACTACATTGCCATCAGTCCCATCACAGGGTGTGGTCGTAGGGTTGCTGCTCAGGTGAGTACCTGACCAATTCTCTCCACATATCTGGGTTGAAAGCGGGATTAATTTATGCGTAATATATCTTGGACAGGTAGACATAACGAAGCCCATCCCATTCCAAGTCAGACCACAGGCGATGTTTTCCGACTTAAAGGCTCGCCTTCGTCACAGGCCGTTGATTTCATCCTGCAAGCCCTCCATCTTGGTCGATGATTTCAATATAGGAAGCCCTCTGCCAAATGATGTCGTGTCATTGCCGCACTGGCTCCATAAATATGTTGCCTCGTCTACCCGAGTCTGCTCGATGGCCGTTGACACGACACAAAGGTTCATCCGCTCCCTGACAGATCATGTTTTTATCAAAATGATGACCGCTGTTGCTTTATATCACAGAGAAACTTCAAATTGACACAAATACCCAATCTCTGCTCAGAATGAATTAAAAGGAGACACTTCCAGAACAAAACTTAATCTGTAAGTGTTGTGGCCTTGTAAAGACCAGAAATAAAGACACAAATAGAAAAATTGAGTTAAATAAATATATTAACAGAAACAGTAATACAAACAAGAGTGTTACAGCAAGAATGTTCGGTCCGACTGTCAGAACTGACTGCTGGAAACTTCCCTCTCCTATTTATAGCTGGTAGAGTCCATGCGTGCGTGGGTAAATTACCATAACAGTAAGGCAACTACAAAATTGGTTGTTACAAAATTCTCTGAGACATACATCTTCATTGAATTTACAACCCCGTATGTAAACACCGTAAATAAAATTGTTGTTAGAAATTTAATTTTAAATACATTTTCATATGTTTTGAAAGAAATCCAAAGGACCTTTTTTTATGTATGTGATCATCGCTTAGCGAGAATCACAGAAGAAAACATTTCGACTGCAGCTAAGAGACTTCATTGTTTAATAGCACAATGTAAAGCGATTTCGTTTTGATTTCCTGTCGAATCCACCAACAGGAAGAACATCTTAACTTCTAGCAACTTAGACAGTGGCTTGTAGGATGGCAGTAGAAAGTTCTTTGGCTCATGTGACGTATCAACTTTATTTTCTTGAAGTTGGATATGAAGTCTTCCAGTGGGTCTATTTCTTGATTGTTGTTGTCTCGCACCACGTTCTTTGTACTGTGGCGTACGTGGAATATGCCTACGATGGTTCTGTAGCATCTGATTTCTAATGCTTAGATTCTTAACTGTAACTCTGCTCTCACTGCCCAAGATTCGCAGACATACAGAAAGTCTGGGAAGGCCAATGCTAATAGATTAAATTTAATATTTTCAATAGGCAAAATATTTTGCTGTATTTCAAAACGAATTTAAATTGGTTGGAATGAGTTTATTTTTTTGAAATCACTAAAAATGGCTGATTTTAGCCACATTTACAATTCTCTCTATATTAAAAAACCATTCAAAAATAAAATATACCTTTCTGAAACTTTATTTGAGGATGATTATCTGATTTAAAGATTAATCTGATTTGAAACAAATATTACTTTTAGTTTAAACATCGCAGAAATGCATTTTTAACACAGAGATGGGTGTTTTATAAAGTGTTAACAACTATCTTGATAGACATGTTTGGATTTTTTTCTATATTTATTTGGAGAGACTTCAATCGCAGCCGTTACACTCATCTACGTTGTAGATTTTTATCTAAATTAAAAGATGCTTCACGAACAAAGTCCAATCAGCACGACTGATATGACTTATGAACGGAAGTGCTAGGCTCAGCCTAATGAACGCATAAGTTGTACAAATAGGAAAACCCTAACGCTATATTCATTGACATTCACTCTCTAAAATGTTCCCTTCTTAATTATCCACAAAAGAGCAACTTCTTGGCGTCTTATTTTGCATCGCAAAACCGTTTATTGTTTTGGCTTACATATGGACTACTGAATCAGAAAGAGATTGATTACTCCAGACAATTGGCGGCGTTTTATTGGCTGTTATCATTCCAACGTTTCGGCTATTGTACAAAGTGCTCTCCTGTAGGTGTCATTCGTTGTTTGTAATCTTCCAGGAATTTCAAACGGAACACTTTATTCAATCCACAGGGATAGAATTTCAGATAAAAAATAAAGCGAACGGTTTCAACTTTCAGCAGTAACATATGAAGGAACGGATTAGGAAATTTTGAGCCCCATCCCCCCAAGCTAATGAATTTATGCTCCCTCCCAGACAGATCCATTCTCTAACTCACCCGCACATGTCTTGAATATTTTTTACTTGTGACATATGTTAGCGACATTTACATAGCTTGAAGTAAACGCATTGCAAATTCTTTAAATAAACTAGAATAGCGATCTTTTCTTTGTCAATAAAAATATTCTTTACGAAATACCATTATTTTACTAATTATTGCAAACCAAATTAGCACAGATTTTAATTTTTTTATAACCAGCATTATAACAATAAAACAATCAAAATAAATATGAGTTTGTCATCTTGATATCATTTCAGTTTATGAAACTATTTAGAAGTTATAACATCTGGAGAATTAAAATCATTGCTTTATAAAACCTTTAGGGACCCGAGGGTGCAGCCTATATTAACCTCAAGGATAATCCGGCCTTGTATATATGAAGCATACAAATTAGGGTTAAAAAGAAAAAAAGTCAATTAGGTCATGAGTACGCGAATCATTTTGAGATAAGCATGAATATTTTGAGTGGCTCGGCAAGGTATACATGCTCTGTGGAGGAAATATTCCAAGACCCTCTACAGATGTCTGAAATTGCAGATAGTATTGAACCTTATATATTTCCTAAACCTAACCTGTGTCACCCTGCAGGATCCCTGCTTTAATGTCGAAGAAGCTAGTGTCTCCTACCTGGGGATCTAACCAAAGATTTGGTATTTCTGTATAGCATCATTATGACAGTTACTGTCTCGTGGGGGGGGGATGCCATATGCCAGAAGGATCTTCTCTATTCCATCCCTATGTACAGAATCGACGGCTTTAGAGAAATCTACAAAAGGTAAGGCGGCCTGTAAATTCTTTTCCTTGACGCCCTCAATAATTGGCCGAACAGTCAGAATTTGTCCAGCGTTTGATCTATTTTTTTTCGAGAGCGATTATTTTTGGAGCACTGTCTCTACTTCAGGTTCAGTTCTGTTGAAAAGCATCGAGCTGTACATGTTTACTGCAATGGAGGTAAGTGTAATTCCTCTATAATTTTTTACCGAAGGGTGTATGCAGCCTTCTGTCCACCTTTGTATGACCTCTCCATTAGATATGGCGTTACAGAGTTGAAGCAGAATATCGTTGAAATTCTGGGTCTTCCAAACCTCCGGAGGAATGTGATCAAGTCCCGCTTCTTTCCTATTTTGGGTGTTTTTAACGCCACTTCAAGTTCTGTATCTGTTAAGTTTCCAGGTTTAATGTCAAAAGGATGTTCAATGACTTGCACGATCTTAGTATCTAAAATGTCAAGTACATTTCAAAAGAGATTTTTAAAATAGTCTTACCATTTATTTAGTCTCTCAGCCTAGCTACTGGCCTTTAACTTGGATTTATTTGTTGATTTTCTGTCACTGATCTCGTTGACAGTTTTTCAAGCAAGAGCAGATTGTTTGCTGGCAGCTGCAGAGTTGATGAACCGAATTTTCTTCTGGATGTATTCAGCTGGGTGATCTTCATAAGAGTTGAGCAAGCGCCTCGTTGAAGTCTTGGATAGATTTAAGGGATGGATTTGAATTTCTTATGGTGGCATTTTCTTTCACCTTAATCCATTGTGATTCAATGCTATTTGATCACCAAGGAATATGTTACCGATGTTTAGGTTTTAAAGGTATGGCATCTGCTGCAGCCTTTTCATGAGAAGTAACAGAATTATTGTAGGTTGCATTAGGCGATGGTTCCTTAGCTTCTGCTTCTAGTGTTTCAAACTTATTCCTGACAGCAATGGTGTACTGGTCTTTGAGATGACTGTTTGCTGCTAAAAGAGACCCGTTATACGGTGAGAAGGCAGACTGCTTTTCCTTATTGGCACTCAGACTAAGTCGGATGGTAGAAAAGAAAATCCGATGGTCTGAAGATACTCCTTCAAATGTGCTGAAAGATTTACAATTCTTTGCACTGTTCTTTCACTTCTTATCAGGATGTGATCCGATTGTGTCTTTGTGCCATTGGCGCGGGTGGATGTCCATTTCTTAGAACTGTTATGAAATTTGGTGGTTAGGCATACAAGATTATTTTCCTGTATAAAATCTTTGAGAAAGATCCTGTTTTTGGAAGACACATGATATACAAACTTGTGTACGTCACTGACTTCAACCCGAGCACTCATATCCCCACCAATAATCAGAAAATTATAGTTTGGGACTATTCTGACAAGAGAAGAGAGGTATTGACAGAAATGTGTCGCATCTTCTTCGTTGCTAGAATTTGTTGGTGAATAGAAGGATATGATGGTTGTTATAAACCCTCATGGAAACTAATTGAAACAAAACGAATAATTCCGTTATTATTTACTCCTTTTTCGTATTTTCCAATGAAACATGACCCAGTGGACATGTTAGTACTTCGTATGTCTATTCCACGAAGTCGTTCCTCGCAGATTGACCACAGATTCTTGATTGGATTTAAATTAGGAGAGCTTCCGCGCCAGTCTATAGTACTTTGATTTGATCACTGGTAACGCTTGTTAGTGTGTTCGGTCAGCGTTACAATTTTCGTACACTTCCTTGGAGTAACGTCCATCGCAGAAAATGGTCGAAAGACTACTAATCGACAGTCGAGACAATAATGTCCGGGCGTGATAAAACTCTAATGCAATCACGGAGGAAGCAATATTTTTCAAGGCCAAACAAATTTCATCATACACCTCGAAAATAGATTCATATTACTGCACACTACTGCAAATGACCTTATCCGAGGAAAATATATAAATAATGGAAATCGATTACACCATGTCACTCCGGTGGGTCTAAAACTGACTGTATGATGAAAGAAAGGAAACTAAAGCGGTTGTTTCAATTAATTTGCACAAGTTGCCGTTGAAGCTAGCTATGATGACTCTGGATCCAATTTCTTCTATGCTGATGACCACTTTATAGGCTAGTGGACCGCCAATAGGAGGCACGGTGGAGTAATGGATAACGGCTCGGATTGAGGAATCGTAGAGCCGAGTTCGAATTCCAGTCGACTTACATTCACTTACGTGCTAATACCCTTGGGAAAGGTGTGAATCCTCTTCTTCTCCCTCTAACTATGGGTAAATAGCAGGACAGACTGGGTTCTATAGCCTTGGATGGCAACTGGTCTAGGAGAAGGTCTGAATTCAAAACCAATCGGCGTCTGTACCGGCACCCTGGTTACTCTGCGTCGGTGGAAATTCTGCGGCAAGTGAGAGCATATTCCTCTCTCCACTGGACACGCGAGGTGTGGGGGACCGCGTGTGAAGATCAAACTCCCTTGTTACTCTGTTTCATAAATTCGCCGCCTTGGCGACGGGTCGCCGTGCTTGGTCGGCCTTCGTTCGGGACGCGGTGAATTCTTTGGAAGGGGCCGGCTTAACCGATCCAGGGTGAATGCCGCAACAACAACAACAACACCGCCAATGGTAGTACCTGTGGAGTTTTTTCCGGGCAGAGGCTGAGATGAAAATCCAACCTTTCCGAACAGGATGAAAATAGCGGTGTTCCTGAATACAAATGATATTGATATTCAGTTCAATGACAGACGAGACAACTGGAAGCAGCTGATTTATGATGTTCCACCTTCAATGTTCGCACATCTTTGTTGCTGATATCAGAACGTTTCGGCCGTTGTAACCTCCGGCCTTCATCAGTTGTGTATCGATGTGGGTAACCTACAGGGAATCCTGAACCATACTCCTTAGTTAATCTACTTTGGGTAGACTTTTTTCGTTCCACTGCCAATCTCTAGGGATATCGTCTCTTATTTTTATTTAGTATTACTTGTATCCTCCCTCTCTTCTGGGGAGGTCTTGGTCACTGCGCCAAATAAGCTAAATGCTGCATAGCCCCCTCGTTCTGAGGGTCTCTTAGTTGACGGTCTTGAGGCGATCGTAAAGTTGTCTTCCTCTCTTTCTTCTCTCGGCCGAGTGATCGCTAGTTGGTTTTTAGTTCGGGGGTAAAATGAGAACTTCAACAAAAGGAATTTTGACTTACTACTTTATTATACACGTCGGCGTGTACATTTTTAACTAGCCAATGGGATCTCTCTATCACCTCCTACTGGGGAGCAAGTTGCCCGAGACACGAAATAACCACATCTACTGTGTATGGCGTGTAAAAACTTAACTCCCTGAAATCACTTTCTATCTCTCTAACATTCTCACATCATCCAATCAAAATCGACATCCCTATTTTGTCTACTATCTGACCTTAAGGTTAGCATCAGAAGGTGTGAGCCAAAATACACTTCCACTAAAAAATAATAGTCTGAAACTATTATTTAATATTAATCTGTTATTGCTCGCCTGTTTCCACTGAGTCCAAGTACACAACCTCTATGAACCGAATTCTTTAATCTTACAGGACAATGGTTAAGTGGACTTTTTCATTTTTCGAAGATTGTTTTGAAATCTTTTAAAATCACTTGTATAGTTTGGGATACGTTATCATCCCTTGATATTTAAGGCGCACAAAATGAAATTTTTATGCTAGCCCATTAAAATATTGTATCTTGTTATATTGTTTCAATGTTTTGCATTAAATGTTTGTTCTTTTAAATTTCACGTTGTGGTTACGAGTCTAGTTTGTTTACGCCTTTGTTAATGCTCGGTGTAAGAGAAAGGACGTTCTTTATTCTCCCATTTCTTCTCCTACGAAGAAAAAATTCTCTTAATATACACCTGATGAAGGCCGAAGGACACAACGGTTGAAACGTTGTGATAACAACAAAAAAGATCAGGAAAATCATCCGATTATAAATAGTGTAAATAAAAAAAAAAACGAGAAGAAAGGATTAAACATCATTTGTAAGAAGACAGAATGTATGGTTGTTAACAAAAGGATGAGCCCAAAATGCAAATTGCAAATCAAAGATACGAAAATCAAATAAGTACAAAAATGTTTTAAGAGAGGACAGATAGTATGACAGTGAAATCCGAAGGCGCATTGGAATGGCCAAAGTTACCTTCCAAAAGCTAAGCAGAGTATTAAGAAACAAGAAAAAAAAACTCGTTAGAAACAAACAAAAAAAGAGTAGTGAACTTTTATTTGATATCTATCCTCCTATATGGCAGTGAATGCTGGAAAATCTCTTCAAAGATAAAGAAGACTCTTGAAGCAACAAAATATGGTTCTATTGAAGGATGTTGGACCAAATATGTAAGCAACGACGAAGTTTGAGAGAAAATGAAAAACAAAAAGGAAACTTATACTTAACATCAGAAACAAGCAGATGAAATTTCTAGTGTATATAATGAGGAAAGAGGGCTTGGAAAATCTGATACTCACAGAACAGATTGAAGGCAAGAGAGACAGGGGAAAACAAAGCATAACAAACTTTGAGTAAATGGACAACAGAACAAGGTTTATGAGAAATGACAAAAAGATAAAATTTATTAAGAGCTATGAAGAACAGGAAATTGTGGAGAGCCATGATCGTCTACGTCCTAAGGGTATGACGAAACGTAAAATTAGATACAATGAAGGATTAATAATAAATATTGAATAATTTCAACAATACCTTATTATGTAACGAATAGAATATTTGTTGCTAGACCATTAACCTCTGTTTAATGTTTGTTTCGAAGTCGAGAACTTTTATCTCTCCGCTTAAAGGAAACACCACCTTACGGTTCTCTTTGATAGAACTGAATTCCTATCTTCACTATTATTCATGTGATTTGTGTTTAGTATTAAATAAAATTTACAATTATTTTTGTTTTGAGGTTTGCCTGTAACTAAAACAGTGCAAAATAAAACCGCGGAGAGGAACTGTATTTATAAATAAAAAATAAATTCTGTTTTTATACATTTCGAGGCTTAGATACAACTACAACTATTAGACGACGAACGCTGGTTTGAAATTATACTTAATATAAGCAATCGTTGTCGACCATGAAAACCTGTAAAAAAAAATCTTATATCAACAAGCTTCACTAAAGTATATCCGTAAGTTTCGATTTAAATATCTAGCTCAAGTAGATTTCAGTTTGTTAATTTAGATTTTCGTAGACGTCTCGCTCCTAAATTCGCAAGGTTAAACTGTGTGTCTTTCAATTCAGCCTCGTTTTCAAATCTGATACTCAGCATATTAGGAAGAAATAAAAATTTTTTTAGCAAAAACGACCTTCAGCTTATTCGATTTTTACTTTAACTTTTTCTCCGAGCGATTCACATAAAAAACGTTGTGTATATCGTTCTGAGTATGTAATACTATTTTGCGGAGTTCATAGATACTACATTGATTCGGTATTTACACACAGGCCCAAAATGTGACTCATGGTCGGTTTCACGTGCGTAGACATCAGTCAAGAGCAAATATTGGCCTATAATGCCGGCATCAGAGTACTCCGCCCGTTCCTCTTTGGTGCAATGGAGCGAGACGATGTCAAAAGGTTGGAATTAATTGCTTTACCGCGTACTGTCAAAACACGCCATCGGAGAGAGTGAAGCAGATACTACACTCCAATTTTAGAAGACACTGATCCTATAGAATGTTGATCTACACATTAACAATCTACCTGTACCGCTCTAGTAAGCACCTGACTCCTCCTGCTATCCTTTACCTTTACAAGAGCCAGATCAGGCCAAAAATGGAGAACTGTTGTCATATTTGGGCGGGAGCTGCCCAGACCTCGCCCTCCAGCCTTGATAGAGTCGAAAAGCGTATCTGAGTCCTTGTGGGTGACGAATTATTCTCCACCCTTTAACCCCTCTCCCACAGGTGGGATGTGACGAGTCTGTCACTGCTCTACCGCTATGCCCATGAAAAGTTCTCGGACGAACTACATTCCCTGGTCCCGCCAATTCAAACCTTCACGACAAGAACGCGCCATGCCACTTACTTAGTAGTAAACCGCCTACATTCTCTCCGTATTCCATCGATGAGAAGTTTCCCCGATCATTTCAATCTTAACTTGTTCAAAGCGCGGGTTAATCGTTATCTTCCAACTTTATACACACAAATAACCTCTTAACGCAACCCTCTACCTCGAGTGCCCCCCATGCCTTGTAAAGGGTGAACCTTACTGTAAAAAAAAAAAGCCTGTCAATTTTTACGGGTATCACTAATTACTTAATATAAACGCTCGTCTTGTCAGGATGTAAGCGATTATGTCGCTCCACAGATTCCTGTTCTTTATTATATGCGAATTGCCATGATTTCTTGGGAAATGCAGTGAAGTAGTTTCCCGTTGTCTTGACAGTCATCTTAGGCTAGAGATTGCAGTCTACCCTACTATTTAATCCTTAGCTTGGTGTAGAAGAGATATCGATTTATACCTTTTTCAAGGGTATTTGTGCGAAAGTGAACAGGTAGGAATTTGAACTTTAATGTATTTTATAAATTAAAAATACTTTTAATTTTATTGCACAACACCGAACCTTTCATATATGCGCATGAATAATTTTTCAATCACATTAGCAGGGCAAGATCGTTTGAAATAATTCCAAGGCTTGTTGCTCGAATTATTAAACTTAGTCTTTTTATTACCTTTATTGTTACCACAATGTTTCTGCCGATGCATTCTTTGGCCTTCTTTGTCTGTACAATCCATATGGAAAGGAGAGGCAGTAACATTTCTTCCATTAGTGGGAAAATAAGAAACAGGTAGTGGGCAAGGAGTGGGTAGGATTCTTTTTTCTTAGGGATTGAACCGTTGCGGCAATAAAAAGCAATAAAAAGCGAGTTCACTAGTACGACTAACTTTTCGAATGATTAGGATTCATCTCCAAATTACAAAAGATACGTTTACATAATTTGGTATCTAAGCTATACTTTATCTTTTTTCGAGAGATTGTTGCCCACGTAATGGTGGTATTTTTTCTTCTTCTAAATAATCAGCAGGAACAAGTCGTGTGTGCACCAATGGGTTGCGAAGAAGAAAGGGTTATTTAGAGAAAGGATTGTATTTCGTTGGTTCTTTTTTTTTTAAAAATAAATCTGAAATATATACCTCCACTGGCATTGATAAACCATGAAGGAGGCGGATTGATTCGTACGCCCACGTTGCACAAGTTTGACTCAAAGTCTCGTTTTATGTCGGTTTTCAGAAAAAATGCTACCCTCCATCGACACTTCCTCTTTTGGGAACGCTTAATGCGCTGGATAATGACCCCATCATCCTCCCGAAAAAGAGATACTGAATGAGATAATCCCCACCCCCGGGGTCTCGAGCTAATATTAAATTGAAAAGTTCCCAGTCCTGTTGGGCCAAGGAGACCGTTACACATTTCTTTTCAGAAATCAAGAATAATGATTAAATCAGAGAAAAATTGTAATATTTAAAATTGATTGATTTGTTTGTTACGGTTTATCAACCTTTTGCTGGTTATTCAAAGACAGAAGAATTTTTTATTTTCTATATTTTTTAATAATAATGACTTACTGATACAAGTTTTACTAATTAACCCATAGTTGCGGGGAAAAATGGATTCATACCCTTCCCAAGTGTAGTGGCCTGTAAGGGAATACAATGAACCCAACTGAAACTGGAACTCTGCTCTCGGATTTCCAATTCTAAGCTATTATCCATTACACCACCCACATATCCAAGCTTACAGCACTTGGTATGTCCAAGCGGTCATCCATCTAGGTACTGACCAGGCTCGACGTTGCTTAACTTCAATGATCATACAGTAACCGGTGTTTCGATGTAATATGATTGTAATATTTAAAAAAAATAGAAATGGAAGTCCTATATGAAAGAGGAGGAGGATGAAGAGAGTTGATGAAAAAAGTAAGCGGAGGAAGGAGATGTGGGAGGAAGAGGTTTGACCAAAGTAGAAGAGAGAGAAAGGATCAGGAGGGGTTGGAGAGGTCTAAGGGAAGAGGTTTGGCCAAAGTAGAAGAGAGAGAAAAAGGAAGTAGGAGGAGATGATTAATGATAGGATACCGAACAGAATGCTAAAAGATCTGTGTAGATAACTGTTTGCTATTTGGCTACCCAGCCGTGGAGTAATGATTTATAAGCTAGCTTCACAATCCATTCATGCTTGGATGCTTTTAGTCTTCACTACGTGTCCCCCATATCTATCACTGTGCAGCGGTATGCAAAGTTTTGTGAATATCGATAAAAAACTAATTCTTTGTCATTTTGTCATGGGGAATTAACAAATTCATTTCGCGGTTCCTTTCTACCATAGTCAATTCTGTGTCTCTCCAGTGACGTTGTACCATACTAAACTTAGTAATTTTTTCCGTAATTTACAAATACTAATTACTTAGTAAATGTTTACTTTACTTATGTACTATTACTAATAGCAATTACTTATTTACTTATTCTCCGTCGGCTTACGGCCACATTACGCTGAAACACCAGTTAAGCAAAATCGAGCCCGGTCAGTACCTAGGTGTCCGCTTGGGAACACAAGGAGATGTGCGAGTGGTGTAATGAATAATGCCTCGGTAGTGTTAACTGGAGTTCCAATTGCCGTTCAGTGGGTCGTTATATTCACTTACGCACAAATACACTTGAGAAAGGTATGAATCCACAGCTTCTCCCAGCAGCTATGGATTAATTAGTAATCACTAAACTATTATTAACGCCCAAAACTTATAAAACTATTTTCTGGCTTTCAATAACCTGCAAAGGGTTGATAAACCGTAAGAAACTAATTAATCAATTATTCGTCATGTCTCATAACATATTAAAGTAGTAAGGGCGCAGTATGCAGCAGTGGTGTGTTTAGGGTAAGAAAAATTAGGGAAATTAATCGGAGATAACTGATAGCTGACATCCATTAAACATGGCACGTGGAACTAGAACAGTCTACCCCAGTGAGTGAAATAAAGGGTTCAGTTCGACATTCCAACCCCCTGAAGAAGGCCGGAGTGTACAACGGCCGAAACGTTGTAATAAATATGGCGACAAAGATGAGGACAATAGTCCGAATAATGTAAATAATGTAAAGAAAAAAAATTAAAGAAATTTGCCACGCCCATTTTACTGGATCTGTGTGTGTGTAGTGTATGAACCTACACATAGAGTACACACTTAATATATTATGAAATAAAAAGATGACCCAAATCTACATAAAAACATGGACGTACGTGTGTGCCGTTTAGTAGATGGATTAATTAAGCAGATTTCTGTTTATGTAGCGAATCTTCGCACAGTACTTGAATCAAAATGTCTTATTTATTTTGTAAGAAAGAAAAAAGAAAGAAAGAAAGAAAGAAAGAGAGAGAGAACTCAAGCAGATGAAACAAATTTTTCACTGATATGTTTGAGTCGTAACCTCCACGTCTGTAAATGTTCCTTTTATCTAAGGTTCTATGTTTGGTATCCTGTTTGCTTGTAACAGGAACATTCCTTTAGCAGTTTATGTTTTTGACCTAATTTTGTTGCCTCTTCGTTTTAGTTTCTTTTCATTACAACCATTCCTCGCCGATAGGAGAATAGCAACTAAAAATTAAGATGAAAGAAATACTAGTAAAAACAAAAAAGGAGTAATGGTTGACAATCTTATCAATACTATAGAAGATCTTAGTTTTCCATAGATTATTTTTCTTAATAAAAAATTACGACTTCTATGGGAAATATAATGGAGTAGTTTCCGGTTGCTTTCTCCACGGTTTTGAATTCATAGTTTTCCTTCTCCTAAATTAACTTCTAACCAAGGCTATATAGCCTAATCTATTATTTAACCCATAACTGAAGGGAGAGGAGAAGAGATAGATTTTTGCCTTTTCTAAGAGCATTAGTGCAGAAAGGCTAAGCTAGATATTGAAGCTATCTCTTCGGTTCCACTTATCTACAGTTTTATCGTTTTACGGCACGTAAAACGATAAAACTGTAGATAAACTGTTCAAAGTTCATCTTTTTTAATTTTTTTGTTTAAGTACTTTCGACCGACTCGGTCATTATCAAGAACTAGATTAACGGTTTTTGAAACGCCGGATTTTAAATCTAAACATACATGTATCGTATAAGTGACCTTACATGTAGAACGGCTTCACAACGCTTGATAACACCAGAAGACGAATATATCATCAAATATTTTATACGCATTTTAATGCCCCTCAAGTAGCGACACAATTTATTCGGTTTTTTCTTTTTTGCATGTTTGAGAATATGATTTTATATATATATATATATATATATATATATATATATATATATATATATATATTAAAAAATTATAAAATAAGCATAAATGTTGAAACAAAATGGCTATTTTTGTAGTGATGTTATAACATGCTTGTTCTAATTTTTGAATAAATATTATTTGCTTTATGCTGTATTGAGCACTCTTTTAAGAATAGTGTTTTTAGTTATCGGAATTTTATTCCATCTAAACCAGCCATTCTCAACCTTTCCTCCATCATTGACCCCCTCAGCTTTATGTATTTCTCCATTTACCCCCTACTCCCATAAAAAAAATTCATAGCCATCATAAAGCATTGATGAATTATTTTTTAAATTATCAGGTACTTCAATTATTTACCCCCGACTATATAATTTTTTACCCCCCACCACACAGGAGTAAATTTACCCCTGGTTGAGAACCTCTGATCTAAACCATCCCTATACTTATATATATATATATATATATATATATATATATATATATATATATATATATAAATATAAAAGTGAACATAGAAGTCAACACTTAGAGGCGACAGTCTGTTTCATGCTAGTGCAATCGTCAGGCAACACACTGTCGTCTCTAAGTGTTGACTTCTATGTTCACTTTTATATTTACACACGCTCTATCTCTGATATTGAGCACTTTATCCCATAAATATAGCACACTTTAAGACTATATTTCTTCATATATATATATATCTTTAGTATTTATATTATTATACTTAGTATTTTTAAACACATCCTTTCTTTATTTAGTATGTTTATATATCTGTCTTTCAACTACTTGTGCATCTTACATACTCATTTTTTTTTACATTTATTTGATTACCCCCCCCCCTTATCTGTATGTTTTTTTCTTGTATGTAATTTTTGATGGTTAGTTCGTGTTGTTTTACGTCTATATGTGTGCCTAAATCTTGGTGACTTTGCTTATTTGTATATGGTTACGGATGTATGATTGCTTGTATTTTGTTTTTACTTGTACACACTTGGTTCGGTTGTAATTTCCTTTTTATGCGTTTGTTCTTCTTTTCCTTTTCATCTTTAAATTTTGAATTTTCTATTTTTTTTTCCTTTTACCCTTTTTGTTTTTCTTTCTTCTTTTTCCTTTTCCTCATTTTCTCCTTCTATTTCCTGTGTCATTCTTATATTTGCATGTATATATGTTTAGTTGTATTCACGTGTCGGTGTTTTAGGATTCGGATGTGTTTGTCGTGCCATCAGCTGACGTCCTGTTGCTTGAGATCTGTAGTGTTCATGCATACTTTTCACATCAGACTTGATCTTACCGGATATATTGGCCTTTAAATAAGAATAATGATAATACATTTATATATATTTATATTTTTCTTTTCCTCCGTTGCATTTTTGAATAACTTTATAATATTTTAAACCTAATGCTCGATTTAATTTGAAATTTTTGATTTTTAATTTTTAATTTTATCGTAAATTAAAGGTTAATTCTTATTGATTTTTGGTTCTAGCGTTAATTTTAATCAACAAACGGTTTGCATTTAGAATATACCGTCATGTTTTTGAATTTTCATATACTTGTATTATGATTGGTCATCATAGTTTACGTATTGAGGGGGTTTGATTTGGTTTTGAATTTTCAAAAACAAAAAAAAATCTTTATTTCGCAATCAACATCATCACTTGACAAGACACCAGAAGTGTTGAAACAAAATGGCTATTTTTGTAGTGATGTTATAACATATTAATTATAATTTTTTAATAAATACTATATATATATAGCTCTTGAAAATACATTTCAATTGAGCACTGTTGAGTGATAAGCTAATTCTATAAACAACAGCCACCTGCACTAATGCAAAGCTCTTCAGTAAAATGAATGGAGCACTTTGGCTGATGTGCATTTGTTTACATTTGTAAAAACAATACGCTAGATTTAGTTGTGTAACTCTACCGAGTGAAGATAGCTCTGACTGACACCAAATTAGTTGTGTTTCAATCCTGGCTTGAGGAGCTGTGATACAGCAAAACAGTACTGTCTGTGAATGACACACACACACACACACACACATAAGTGAACATTGAAGTCAACACTCAAAGGCGACAGGCTGTTTCATGCTAGACGCAATCGTCAGGCCACGTGTTGACTTCAATGTTCACTTTTATATTTACACACGCTCTATCTCTGATATTGAGCACTTTGTCCCATAAATATAGCACACCTTATATGTATGTGTGTGTGTGTGTTATCACTTTAAATGTTATTTTTAGTGAATGCAAATATTTGAGTAGGCGCTCCATTTATTTCTTACATGTTTGATAAATAAACGGAGCGTCTACTCAAATATGAGTATCCACTAAAAATAACATTTAAAGTGTAAAATCTGTTAGATTAATAAATGAAAAATCCATTACGTCATTAGAATATATACATATATGTGTGTGTGTGTGTGTGTGCGTGTGTGTGTGTGTGTGTGTGTCTCTGTGTGTTTGTGTGTGTATGTTTATATTTTACATATATATAAATATGTGTACAAATATATGTATCTGCATATACAAACAAATAAGGCGCGTAAATGGAACGTTCACTTTCCGACCATGAAAGCCGGGTTCGAATCTCACGATGTCAGATTTGTCAAGAAAATGATTTCTCGATGTTAACAGTCTGGGGGAGGTGACTTCAACGTGCGGTACCAATGAAAGTGTCTGAAAACTTTTGAGTGAAATTAAGCAGACAGAACTGTTCGAAATCCGACGATGGTTGTAATAGCACGAAGTCACAAGCCATCGTGACCGAGGCTTTGAGCGCACTGGCATTGTTCAAACTGCTGATCATACAAGATTATGCGCTCTCTCGCAGAAACTGCAACTAAGGTGCGCTCAGCATAGTTGCAGTGTCACAGGTGGACGTTGTGGATGTTAAACACAATGTGTTTGAACAGATGTCTGCGTCAGGGATTGACTAGCCGCCCTAGCTGAGCATTGTGCTCGAAAAACGAGTGTAGCCGGCTACTATATATATATATATATATATATATATATATATATATATATGAAGAAATATAGTCTTAAAGTGTGCTATATTTATGGGATAAAGTGCTCAATATCAGAGATAGAGCGTGTGTAAATATAAAAGTGAACATAGAAGTCAACACTTAGAGGCGACAGTCTGTTTCATGCTAGATGCAGGTAGTTGCCTGACGATTGCATCTAGCATGAAACAGACTGTCACCTCTAAGTGTTGACTTCTATGTTCACTTTATATATATATATATATATATATATATATATATATATATATATATATATATATATATATATATATATATATATACACGAGGTAAATAAAAAATTATCCACACTTCTGCCTTAACTGTCTTTAGATTTGTCACACTGCCTTCTGCTCATGCGTACTCATAGTTGTTTCTATTGTGGCCACGTGATCGAAGTCAGTTTTCTTGCTGCTGTTACAATGTAAACTTGTCCTCTTTGCTAACAGTGCGCACCAAGAAGGAACAAAAAACAGTGATCAGATTTCTCTGGCCAGAATATGTTTCAGTGGTTAAAATTCTTCGCAGGCTTTTAACTCAACAGTGCACTACTGTGTAGAAGTGTGTATGAATGGACCGAGAACTTTAAAAACTGGCCGGACATGTTCTCTGCAGATTTGGATCACTGCTCATATATATATATATATATATATATATATATATGTGTATATATATATATATATATATATATATATATATATATATATAATGTACGTAGCGATCATCAAATTACGCCTGTTATTGCCCAACAGGTTACCAAACAGATAGGCTTAGATAAAAGGAACATTTACAGACATGGAGGTTACGATTCAAACATATCAGTGAAGGGTTTGTTTCATCTGCTTGAGTTCTCTCTTTCTTTCCTGCTTACAAAATAAATAAGACATTTTGATTCAAGAACTGTGCGAAGATTCGTTACATAAACGGAAATCTGCTTAATTAATCCACACACGTTCCTTGAAACTACGCACACGCACGTCTGTTTCCATGTTTTTCATGTCGGTGTGGACCGTCTTTTTATTTCATAATATATTAAGTGTGCAATTTATGTTTAGGTTTGGGTACAAGTTACGTACAACAAAATAGGTTTGGCAGATTCCTTTCGTTTTCTTTTCAGTAAAAACAAAAGCCAAAGAAAAGAAAAAAAGAAAGAAATCTGCCAAATCCACGTTAGTTTGATTGGTACCCGTATTTAAGCAAACGCTCCGTTTTTTTAACCTTTGTATGTGACTTCATCTGCTGTACAAAAATTTTATTCTGCCATTGAAGATGACTCTGATCCCTGAAAAATAGTTTGTTTGAATTTCATAGTTGTGTTGTCATATCCTGTTATGGCAATAAAAAACAACTTTGAGTGAAATTAACAATAAGGTTATTGCACTTGAGAAGCCTTGAAAAAGAATGCAGTGGAAAGTGAAGTAATATTAATAATGCAGCGTACTAAAGATTAAACAGTTTATTTCATCTACCTTCGGCAAAGGGGAAAGCAGTTCTGTATCCTGCCGGAGGTCACATATTCTTTATAAAGTTTTCTCGAGTGTGCAGGCCGGTAGACGTAATAAAAACGAAGCGTCTGTTCAAATACGTGTGTCCACTATAAAACAACGTTTGAAGTAATAATATATATTTACGAGCAATACCCGTGGAAATTCCATGGAGTTTTTATAACACTGATTTTTAGATTAAATTATGAACGTAAGTACTGTTTACTCGCCGTCAAGATTGTCGTCAGAAATAAATTACTTCTTCATGTTTCTTTGCAATTTTAATTAATCAAGTGAAAATACTGTTGACATGGAGTTCTTGAACTTCTTAAACAACAGGTGGAGGAGAGGAGGGACCTGAAAACATTTACTTATCCAAAAATATTTACAACTACAGTTTACACTTCTAAATATCCAATTTCGAATGAAAATACACATATTTTATACGATACAGTTAAATGTTCTGCAGGAATTTTCAATGAAAATACACATATTTTATACGATACAGTTAAATGTTCTGCAGGAATTTTCAATGAAAATACACATATTTTATACGATACAGTTAAATGTTCTGCAGGAATTTTCAATGAAAATACACATATTTTATACGATACAGTTAAATGTTCTGCAGGAATTGATAATGAAATTTAAATTAGTCATGAACATGAATGTAGATATAAATTATTTTTTAAATTCTATAATTTAGTCAAATTCAGGGAAAATATTTGCAACTACAACAATACATCTTCATTTGTGTCCTTTGGTGCAAAAATAAATGTCACACCTGGCAGAGGAACATATCGTTTTAGGGTGCAAAGACAAACTTATTATACTGTCAACCATCATCCTGAAACAGGACAAAGGCAATATGGCACCCATTAGTAAATTAAATTTGAATAAATTTAAATAGGAATCGGCAAGATGTTTAAACAAATCAATTATAAATTAAATTCAATAATAAATAAATTCAAATATGTAAGTACAATTTTGAAAAAATCAATTACAATTAAATTTAAATATCGAATCAAGTAAAACCTTTGAAAAACAATTCTTTACGTAAAGTTTAATGTTAATGGGCACGTTCGCATTCTGACAATGAGACCCGGGTTCGAATCTCACTATAGTTGATTTGTCAGGAAGGAGACTCCCAGCGTGTGGCATATCAGAGTACCACGGGTTGACCCAGGCCTTGTAAGTGAAGTTGGGTAGACAGGACCCTTGGGTGCCGTCGATAGCTGTGCTAGCACGAAGTCACAAGTCATCGTGGCCGAGGGATTGAGCGTGCTGGCCTTGTTCAAATTGTTGATGACGCTAGATAACACGCTCTTTCCCAGAAACTGTAATTAAGGTCTGCTTGCAGTATAAACCACAGCGGCCATACAGATACACGATGTATATTATTAGTTAATGACTGACAATGTTTCGGGGGTAAGACGTGTCGGCCTTGGATCTCAATTGTATTCAGATCCGGTGGTTGCCTAAGCGGAATGCGATATCAGAATATTTCTTTGTCATTCTTGTTTGCCGCCCACGATCGAATAAATCTTGCAAAAAAGTGAAAAGCAACCAACGATGCAGAATATTCCAGCGTTTGGAAGTATTTTATGTTTTCCCACCTAATTAGGCAGGTGAGCTTATTTGCTGAAAAATTGCCTGAGACCAAAATGCTTCCATCTTGGATTTTATTTTTATACTTTGATTGAAAATACGGATCTTTTTTGTTAATTCACTCCAAAATAAAAAATAATTTATATTTACAAACATTCACGTCAATTTCTCCCAGGGCGCGGACCTTCCATTGCACTCCGGCTGGGTTGACCTTTGCGATCGCCCCAAATGTGGACGACTCGGGTGCGCTATTTCTAATATGTGGTGTCTGCTTTCGCACTCACCCCGATAAACAAGTCCAAAACAGATTTAAAAAAAAATTATCCTCAAGGACACATGCCACAGTGGATAAAGGTGTTGGTTAGATCCAGTGACAGGATCCAAAGAGTTGTGAGTTCAATACCTGGTTAAGGCAGTGGAGAACTTGGAGAGGGGAATTAACAGGAGATAACTGATAACTGACATCCATTAGACATGGCACGTGGAACTAGACCAGCGAGCGAAAAAAAAGGGTTCAATTCGACATTCCAACCACCTGAAGAAGGCCGGAGCGTACAACGGCCGAAACACTGTTATAAATATGGCGACAAAGATGAGGACAATAGTCTGAATAATGTAAATAATGTACATAATACCACATCTTAGAAATATAGACAGATACTGAAAGGCCGAAACGTTGTAATAAATATGGCGACAAAGATGAGGACAATAGTCTGAATAATGTAAATAGTGTACTTAATACTAAAAAATTCCTTGTAAGTAGTTCAAATATCATTCACACTTACGAAATGTGAATAACTCCCTGATTTTTGTTAATTTTTATTTTCAGCGTCGGAGTTGTTGCAAGACAAGCGAAACAAATTTTAATTTTAAAATTTATAATTTTTCAAAAGAGTGCCAAAAACATAATAAGAAACAAACTTATAATTTCTTGAGGTGAATTAATATTTGCGATAAGTAACTTTAAATTATTTGGGTAAATTAATAGAAAAAATCGGAAAATACTTCTCTGACTGTTTTCAAATGGACACGTGACCATCTGTGACAGTTACCAATTCCGTTGCACGATTAATAAGAATTTCTTTCTGGTCGCTTAGAACTTGTTTATATTTATGCATCTGCCATCTTCTATGTTCCGTGTCCCTTCAGGACATTGGGATCATGGTTCTCCACAACTTTCTATTTTTTTAACTCGTAGGAAGGTTTGTCATTTTACCATCCATCCCACTCCTATCTCTGCCATTCATTTACACAAGCTTGTTTCGTAAGTCATTCGCTATTTCTCTCTGTTCTCTTGCTTTCAATATGTCCTGTAAGTGTCAAATTCTCCAAGTCCTCTTTCTTCATGATGTGTCCTAGATTGTTCAACGGTCTCTTTCTGATACGAAGTATAAGCATCCTTTTTGTTCTCATTTTCCCTAAAACTTCGACGTTATTCACATGTCCGGTCTATCGAATTTCCGACACCCTTCTGTAGAACGCCATTTCTGTTGCATTGAATCTGTTCTTCATTTGTGCGGAGATCGTCCAACATTCACTGCAATATAGGAGGACCGTTATTATATAACAGTTCAGCACTCTTTCCTTTGTTTCTAACAAAATTTTCTTGCTTCTTTATACTTGTCCTAGCTTTTGGAAGGCTTCTTTCTCCATTCTAATGCGCCTTAGCATTTTGGTGTTATATTATCCGTCTTCTGATAAAACACTTACTTGATATCACTAAAGCTTCTCTTAATGTGTTCCATTTTGAATTTCTTATTTAGTTCATTGTATTTGCATTTAACGCTTTCAGTACACATCTCTTTGGTGCTGTTTTGACTTTCTTTAATTTCCATAGTTTTATTATGAAATTACATATCACTGGAAGGTAGTCGCTCCCGCAGTCAGCACTTGGACATATCTTACGGTGTAAAACTGCATTCATGAATCTTATATTGATTATTAGGTAGCCAATCTGTTTCCAGGTCTTCTTCATGTCCATAAGCGTCTTGAGTAGAGGTAGATTTGGGCATCCTGAAATCTACTATTTCCACATTTTCAAATCTTTGGCCAATTCTCTTCGAAGAAGGCAAGAAAACAGAAATTTGCTTTGCTTAGAGAAGTACTAGTTTGTCGATTTCGCTTTTCCTGCCGATAATAATACACCTCTAGTCGCTCGTTTCTAAGTATGTATGTCTACTATAGCAGCTAGCCATTCCGTTGCAGACGCCTGCTCAAGCGCATTTGTGTTTGTTTAACACCAACAGAGCCCACCCGTGGTTTATACTGCAACTATGCTGAGCTGACCTTAGTTACAGTTTCTGGGAGAGAGCACATTATCTGGCGTGATCCACAATTTGAACAAGACCAGTACGTTTAAACGCTCGGTCACGATGACTTGAGATTTCGTGTTAGTACAACCATCGACAAACAGCTCCATCTACCCACCTTCACTTGTGGTATAGTTTTCAGACACTTTCCAAAGGTGCCGCACGCTGGGAACGCTTCCCAAGGTTGATATAAGCAAGAAATCGCACTCCTGACAAATCGACTATGTTAATATTTGAACCTGCATCTCATGGTCGGAAAGCAAACATTCTAATCATACAGCTACGCGTGACCGAGGGTTTGATCATACGTTCCCATAACAACTGAGTGAGATAGCGGCACGTCATCACTATGTTAGTTTTGATTGTTTAAAATTCCAAATGTTGTCAATTGTGTTCAGATTCAATGGTTGGCTAAATAGAACAGGATTTCAATACCTTTCTTTGTTTTTTTTTTAGGCGAGTTGTGGGGTGGGTGGATCTAACAGAATGATAGCCTCTGAGCAGTGGAAAGCAATTAACAATTAAAAATATTATAGTCCATTACAGGATTCCCTCTCCCATTTTTCCGTTTCTTCTCCTTCCACTTTTTTTTCGTTTCTTCTTGTTTTCGTTTCTTTTTTAGTTTCAAATTTTTTTCGTTCCTTCTTCTTTTGGCTTCTTCTTTTTTGGGTTTCTTCTTTTTTCGTTCCTTCTTCCTCCCCTTTTTTTCTTCTTTATCGTTTCTTCTTTTTCCGTTCCCTCTTTTTTTTTCTACTTTTCATACAGGAGTATTATAAATTTTCTCTGATTTAATCATTACAGCTAATTTCTGAGCAGAAGTGTGTGACGATTTACTTCAATGTCAGTGAGCACAAAAGATTTTGTGGAGGTGGTTATCTTACTTTTTAAAAAAAAAAAAAAAAAAAGGAGTGTCTACGAAATACAATTCTTTCCCTCAACAAGCTTTTCTTCTTCGCAACCCACTGGTGTGGGCACACCTTTGACTTGCCGATTTTTAGCAAAAAAACAAAAAACAAAAGAAACCCCAAAAAACCCCAGTACGTGGGCAACAATCTCTCGAAAAAAGATAAAGTATAGCTTAGATACCAAATTATGTAAACGTATCTTTTGTAATTTGGAGATGAATCCTAATCATTCGAAAAGTTAGTCGTACTAGTGAACTCGCTTTTTATTGCTTTTTATTGCCGCAACGGTTCAATCCCTAAGAAAAAAGAATCCTACCCACTCCTTGCCCACTACCTGTTTCTTATTTTCCCACTAATGGAAGAAATGTTACTGCCTCTCCTTTCCATATGGATTGTACAGACGAAGAAGGCCAAAGAATGCATCGGCAGAAACATTGTGGTAACAATAAAGGTAATAAAAAGACTAAGTTTAATATTTCGAGCAACAAGCCTTAGAATTATTTCAAACGATCTTGCCCTGTTAATGTGATTGAAAAATTATTCATGCGCATATATGAAAGGTTCGGTGTTGTGCAATAAAATTAAAAGTATTTTTAATTTATAAAATACATTAAAGTTCAAATTCCTACCTGTTCACTTTCGCACAAATGCCCTTAAAAAAGGTATGAATCGATATCTCTTCTGCACCAATCTAAGGATTAAATAGTAGGGTAGACTGCAATCTCTAGCCTAAGATGACTGTCAAGACAACGGGAAACTACTTCACTGCATTTCCCAAGAAATCATGGCAATTCGCATATAATAAAGAATAGGAACCCGTGGAGAGACATAATCGCTTACATCCTGACAGTTTTTATATTAAGTAATTACTAATACCCATAAAAATTGACAAGATTATTAACATATAGATCAACATTCCATAGGATCAAAGCCTTCTGCTTAAAATTATAGTGTAGTATCTGTTTCATTTTCTTGTGGTTATCGGCGGCGTTTTTCGACAGTTCACAGTAAAGCAATTAAGGAAACCTAGAATCCAGAGATTCCAATCTTATGGTAGAATCCCGCTCCACTGCACCAAAGAGGGAGGGACAGACTACTCTGGTGCCGGTATTCTCCTAATAGGAAAAATGTGACCTTCCCTTTTCATATAGATTGCACAGATGAAGAAGGCCAAAGAATGCATTGGCTGAAACCCTGTATGTGACAATAAACAAGCCTTGGATTTATTCCAAACGATTTTAAGCTCGACAAATTGCACCTGTAGATTATATGAAAGATCTAACATTGTGCAACAAAAGTAAAGACATTATTAATTTATAAAATAAATAAATTTTTTTTAGGGTTTTAATGATTTTTTAATTATTGTATTTGCTGAAACCTTTTATTTTCTTTAACTATTTAATTTTAATATGTATGGGGGAAAACAAAGTAACGACAAAAGAAAGAAGCATTTATGATCTGCTAGCATAGGGATGTCCGAGTAACGCAGCTGTTATCAGTGTGAAAAATGGAACCGTCGAGCCGAGTTCAAATTCTGGCCACGTCTGTTCACTGTCGCACCAAGACCTAAATCCATCTCTTGATCCCCGGAGTATAGATTAAATAGTAGAGCAAACTGGACTCTTTAGCCGTGAATGACTACCAGTCTAGGAGAACGACACCATTAAAACCACGGAGAAAACAACAGGAAACCACTCCACTGTCATAGAAATTCACAGATAATAAATAAAAGGAAGCTGTGGAGAGCCATGAACATTTACATCCTGAAAGGGCATGACATGGCTCCATTTCCCCAAAGAGAAAAGAGCATACTACTCTGACGCCTGCATGATAGGCTCTTGCTCTTGATTGTGGCTACACGTATGAGGAAGCCACTGGGACGCATTTTACCACACTGCTGGATATAGATACTGAATCATTTCAGTATCTATGAACTCTGTAAAAAGTATTACATGCGTAAATATGCACAAGTGTGCGCGTGTGTACACCGCGTCTTATTAATGTGGATTCCTCAAAGAAAAAGTCAACGTAAAAATTGAATGAGCTGACGGTCGTCCTTTCCAGTTTTTTTTTTAAACATCAGATTTAAAGATGAGGCTGATTTGAGAGACAACACTGTTTGAATTTGTGAATTCTGGAACGAAAAATATAATTTAACAAACTAAATTTTATTTGAGTTAGATATTTGAATCGAAACATTATGAAGCTTATCAATATAAAATTCCTTTTACAGACTTGCATCTCCGACAACGCTTGCTTATAAATTTCAAACCAGCGTTCAAAGTCTAACTGTTGCAATTATATCTAATACTCGAAAATACCTCTCTAAATATATTTTATTTCTTTTACATAAAACACACTCCTCCCTCGTGGCAATTTTACATTCAATGCTTCAGTTATCTGCGGTCACACCTAGACATAAACTTTTAAATTCATAATAGCCACAAAGCGCTTGAAGAATGGCGAAGTTAGACATTCAATTCTAGCAAAGGTAAGCCGTAAAGTGTTTCCTTTAAGCGGAAAGATAAAAGTTCTCGATTGAGTAATGAAAAAAAAAATCAGATTGACGATTTTAAGCTAAGAACAAATAAATTATTTGTTATTACGTAATTTTATGAAATTATTGTTAAAATTATTCTATTTTATTATTATTTATTGTTAGTCCCTTATTGTCTCTAATTTATAAATTTCATTTTATCATAGGTAAGTTTCGGAAAAATATAGGGTTTAATATCTGCAGTTTCAGACATTCGCTAGGAAGAACGAACCAACTTCTCCAGTGTGGAATCATACATCGTTGAGAATCTCCTTATATACTAGCTCTCTGCAAGACCAACCTTAATTTGTCAATTCCCCGCCTCTGACTTGATTCCCGGTTACCTTCCTCTCCTTAGAAAGGACTCCATAAACCACATGAACGGCCTGGGAGTTTACACACGGGATCATCTCCCACTGGCTAGGGAACTCTCTCCTGAATCTCCAGATCATCCGTATATGTCTCCGTCTCTCTCTCCTCAATTCTATAAGCTATCTCTTCTTTCTCTATCGCTCTCCCCGCTCCCCCAAGAATGTGGTGTACTTGATAGCATTTCTGATAATATAGACAAGGCTATCTCTCTACATCCGTCTGCACACATACTTGTGTTCGGTGACTTTAATGCCCACCATACCAAATGGCTTAACCATTCCATAACTGACCTTCCTGGTATACAAACCCTTAAATTTTCGATCACTCAATCTCTCACACAAGTGGTTGACTTTCCTACGCGTTTCCCCAGTAACCATGATGGTAAGGCTTCCCTTCTCGATCTCCGTTTTACCTCCATCCCCGAGTCTTGTCATGCAGCTCTGCCCTCTTGGCAACTCTGATCATGCCGTCGTGTCTGTTAACATCTCCTTCTACTCCTCCCCCAGTAAAGAACCTCCCACCAACAGATCGTCTTTCTGTTATCAAGGAGCAGACTCGGACTCATTCCGTGATTTCCTCCGCGATGTCCCCTGGGATGTTGTCTTTACGCTCCCCGTCCAAAAATGTGCATCTGAGGTCTCATCCTGGGTAAAAGCTAAAATCATGGCTTTCATCCCGCAAGAAAATATAAAGTGAAATCGCGTTCCTCCCTTTGGTTTTCAGCTGCTTGCTCAGCTGCTATTGCTCACAGGAATTACCACTTCC
Source organism: Acanthosepion esculentum (assembly GCA_964036315.1). NCBI lineage: Eukaryota > Metazoa > Mollusca > Cephalopoda > Sepiida > Sepiidae > Acanthosepion > Acanthosepion esculentum. The sequence continues at coordinate 131,885,984 of OZ038483.1, read as the reverse complement.
ATCTGTAACGTAGCGACACGTCTGATTGCAACAGACGTCTCTTTGTCACTGCCTGTAATGATGCAAGCGTGTCCTCATTGAAGCAAAGTTACTCTTTGCCGAAAGAATGAAACAACATATTGCTTCTCACAAGTTTGGTCCTAAAGATTATTGGTGGCTCTGCAAGAGCGTGCTGAACAACATCAAACCCACAATATCTCCATTATTCAACCAATTTGAGGTCCTAACTTCCTCAGCTGACAAGGCTGAATGCTTTGCTCGGAAATTCTCATCCAATGCAACGCTAGACTTATCTGGTGTACCCACACCCGATTTTTCCCCCAGAACTGGGGCTCTACTGAATGAGATGCACATAACCCCAACGATGGTATCGGACATCATCTCTAAATTAGACTCTCATAAAGCTAGTGGTGGGGACGGGATACTGGCCCTTGTTCTGAAGAAATGTGCTCTTAAACTGGCCACTGTCCTCTCCAAACTATACAACTACTGCCTCATCGACTCTTGCTTTCCAGCCTGTTGGAAGTCTTCATCTGTTGTGCCTGTCTTTAAGAACTCTGGCGATCCTTCTGACCCATCTAACTACCGTTTTATCAGTCTCATGCCACTTTTCGGTAAAGTCTTCGAGGCTTTAATCAACGCCGAAGTGGTTAAGCACCTTACTTCCCATAATCTGCTTTCCGACAAGCAATATGGTTTCCGCTTAGCCCGATCTATTGCTGACGTATGCACGGCCATAACTGAATTTGTATACCAAGTACTTCATAATAACAGATACGCTCGAGCCGTGGCTCTAGAAATCTCTAAAGCTTTTGATAGGGTTTGGCATCGTAAGCTTCAGGGATACGGCATTACAGGACGATTATTTGACTTCATACAATCATTCCTGTCAAACCGTGAAATGAATGTCGTCCTAAACGCCCCCCCCGCTCCTTTATTACAAACGCTGGTGTTCCCCAAGACTCTATCTTGGGTCCTACACCGTTCCTGATCTTCATTAACGACCTTCCCGATGTCATCAGTTCCTAAGTAGGCATCTACGTGGACGACACTACTATTTATTCTTACCTCAATATTAAATCTGGTATCGTTGACAAAACTAACCTGGCCGCCGGTCTCGAAAGGGACCTCCAATTTGTGGTGGGCTACGACAGGAAATGGCTTGTAAACCTCAATACCTCCAAAACGAAACTGCTCTCATTTATCCACCACAGAGAACCCTCCCTGCTTCCCATCAGACTGGATGATGCCCAACTCCGCGAGAGCGCCTCGTTACTTCTGCTTGGTCCCACGCTGTCCGCTGATATGAGGTGGAACAAATACATAGATTCAATAACTTCATCTACAGCATAGAAAGTTGGTTCTCTGTGTCGTGCCAGAAAGTTTTTCTCGTCTGAGTCCATCCTTCAAATCTATAAATCAACCATCCGTCCTTGCATGGAATATTGCTGTCATATATGGTCTGGTGCCCTCGCTGTAAGTCTCGAGGTCCTCGACAAAATCTAGAGACGGATATGCAATGTGATAGATCCTGATCTGGCATCTTGTCTACAGTCGCTTTCTCAGAGTCGTGCCGTGGCTTTCCTCTGTCTCTTCTATATTTTTATAGCAACTATTCTGAGGAGTTGTTTTCTCTGGTTCCCAGACTGCATGAATTTAAACGAGCTACTAGGTTGGCATCTCGGTCCCACCCTTTCACTGTCGAAACGTCTCTTCTACTCAAACAGCTTCTTCTCTCGCACTTCCCGTTTGTGGAATTCTCTTCCTCTTACTTGTTTCCCTGATAACTATAATCTTCAAATATTCAAGTGTAATGTCAATCGACATCTTCTGATACCTTGATCTTGTTCCCTGTCCTTCTCTTTATCCTCTCCCCAAACACGCCTTTTTATTCTTGTTCTCTACCCTCTGTAACTCCTTGAGTGGTAGTGGCACTCCCGCTTTGCTTGGAGTGAAATGCTTAAAAAAAGATTTGGGAATATTTCCTTCAACAGATAAGGGAAGAGAGACGTGTATATTGAAATCATGCATACCTAAGTCACTTAAAATATTCAAGCTTATCTCAATATGATACACACACTCATGATCCAATTGATTTTTTCTCTCTTTTTTTAACCCGACTGCATATTTTTCACATGTTACTGCTGAAACATAAAGCCGTTTCGCTTTTTTATTTTTTGTTTATGGATTGAATAATGGTTCACTTTGAAATTTCTGGAAGATAAACATTTTTAATTACCTTTTTGTAGTTTACAATTTATTTCAAATCCTGTTCGGGCTTAATCTACAGTCTCTCTTTAGTTTTCTTCAGCCCTCACACCCTAAAATATGACCGTAAATTACTTATCACGTAATTCCTTGGCCACCTCAAGAATCTGTGATATAAAAGAGAGATAAATGAAGGACTGAAACATTTTAGACGAATTTATCCAAGATTCTCATTCGGAATTAAGTTAAATTATGTTCAGTCAGTCAGTCATACACTTAAGTCCCATCAGAACGTATGCAATCATGGCTCTCCATAGCTTCCTGTTCTTTGTTGCTTTCTTACATTTTCCTTTACGACTAGTCGTTGTTTTGTGGTACTTGTTTGTCCATCCATTTGCTCAAACTTGCCAATTCGGTTAACCACTGCTTTTCTTTTGCTTCTCTTGCCTTTGATGTGTCTTGTGCATGTTAAATTCTCCAAGCCTTCTTTCCTCATTATGTGTTCTGAAAATAGCTCTTTATGATTGCTAATAACAGTTTGACTTTAATGTCCACTCTCTCTATATATATATATATATATATATATATGTGTGTGTGTGTGTGTGTGTGTGTGTGTGTGTGTGTGTGTGTGTGAGTGTGTGACAGAGAGAGAGAGAAGTTTTATAGTTACATTCTGTTCATGGTAGCTGTCCTAATTTTCAATAAAAATGTAAGGTTGTAAAGACATGGCGTTTGTTTTGCTCTGATAACTTTGAAACTATTTGATTATACAAGGCATAGTTTTGAATATAACTTCATGTTCTAATTGTTCCTCTTTCAACCATTGTCCGATAATCACTTATGGTGTGAGACTCACAGTTACAATGCAGTATTGATTTCTATGCTTACACTACTTATATCTTTCCACGCTCTATCTCCGATATTAACTGCTCTTACCCCATAAATATAGCAAACTTTAAATTAAATATAAGTTTGACAGTTGGGCCGGTGATCTTCGTCTCGAGATAGGCTTGTTAAAATACAACCCGGACATGTCAATTTGTTTGTATGTGTTTGTGCGCGTACTATTGATAATTTTAGAAAAAGGTTTCTATGAGAGGGTGGTTCCTTTGTATGCAGTTGTTTTTGTGAGTAACGTTCGGTATTTTTCTATTCTGAGAGGCAGTCGATTATCGATCTGCTTTGATCTCATGGGTGACTCACGTTTTCTAAAACATTGTTTCTTCTTCTAAACCAAATATCGGTCACGGGCAACAAAGTTAAATTAAGTTATTCTCACCAGAAAAGTCAATTCAGACGCTTATATAAACATAACATAATGTCACCAGTGTACATCACAGGTTCTACAACTGAGCGAGTAATGATCAAAGTCTTGCGCAAACAAACTTGACAACAGGCAGTTTATGCTAGAAACGTTCATTTTTACTGACATAGTGACACATGGTACCTTCCTTGGGTCCAATGCCCGTTGGTGCCAATAGCATTCTGAATAATCGCTTTCCAGTGGAATTATCCACGGCTGTCCAAATCTAGCATATTTTTATTTTACATAATATTACACCCGACGTCTAACCATCTTTGTACAGGGGCTTACGGCCACATCACGTTGAAACATAGGTTCCCGTACGATCACCGAAGTTAAGCAACATTGAATCTGGTCAGTACATAGATGGTGACCGCTTGGGAATACTAGGTGCTGTAAGCTTGGATATACAGGTGGTATAAAGGGTTTCCGGCCACAACACGTTGTAACAGCAGTTCTCGTACGATCATCGAAGTTAAGAAACGTCGAGCCTGGTCAGTACCTAGATGGGTAACCGCTTGGGAATACTAGGTACTGTAAGCTTGGATATACAGTTGGTATAAAGGGCTTATGGGCACATCGCGTTGTAACACCAGTTCTCGTACAATCATTGAAGCTAAGCAATGACGACCCTGGTCGCTGCCTAGATGGGTGACCGTTTGAGAATACGAGGTGCTGTAAGCTTGGATATACAGGTGGCACACATCACGTTGTAACACCAGTTCTCGTACAATCATCAAAGTTAAGCAACGTCGAGCCCAGTCAGTACGTAGATGGGTGACCGCTTCGGAATACCAGGTGCTGTAAGCTTAGATGTGGGGGTGGTATGACTCGGAATTTTTTAAACGGAGAGCGGAGTTCCAATTCCTGTTGGGTTCGTTATATTCACTTACGCGAAAATACTTTTGGGAAAAATATGAAATGCATTGTTAAATATTTGAGCTTCACAACTTTAACAAAATATTGCAATAACATTCATAAACTGAATGCATGTCATTATTTTAAAAAGTAAGAGGTTACAAATGCAAATATTTGAATTTGATAGCTTTTCCCATTTAACTGAAGCAAATGTTAAACACACGAGAGTCTGATCGACTCCCCTTTCTTTCTTCCCTTTTTTTTCTTTCACGGAAAGCAAACGTCTTTTCGCTCTTTTTTTTTGTAATCAAAACGGAATAGTCCATTATTTAGGAGTTATTGGCAACGTGTAACGTACGTACTGACTAACTAGAGACCAGACGGAATTATATATATATATATATATATATATATATATATATATATATATATATATATATATAAGCGTCATTTTTGTCTACCATCCTAGGTTTTTCTGGAATCTTTCAATACAGAAGATGTGTCCTTCGCCAGAGTTCAAACCAGCATTCCTGTTATTGACAGCTGAGAATCCAGTGCAATGGGCAGGAATCTCCGGAGATCCATTGTCTGAGACGGAACAACAATCTTCGAATCCAAACGATCAGCCGAAGTAGAGGAAAAAAGAAGACATTAAAAAAGAAAGACACCAACAACTAATGCCTAATCCCCCACCGGAAAAAAAACTGTCCTCAATGTCTGTTGTTTCTCGTATTTTCGAGATAACAGAGAAATAAATAAAAAAGACAAACTCGTAGGTAAGTAATGAAATAGAAAGTTTACTATATGAAGGTACAAATGACCTAAAGCTAACCCTCCTTAACTCTGCTTATTTACATAAACGGACGATTCCATTCATTTATGTCCTATATGATAATGTCGAAGGATATTTCAGCAAAAATCGATCTCATTAACCATCTCAGATTCCACAAACCCAACTGGTTGAGGCAAACAAAAAAAAAACAACCCATCATCCTCGACCTCGAGAGAGAGACTTGATTTGAGATAAGCGTTGAATTTTATGCACCGACAAGGAAGGAGATTATGCTGAAAATATGGTATATGATAATATATAAGTCTTCCTCCATATCTGCATTTAATATTAGTATTATGAAGTTAGGCTGGGTCCAATAGTGATAGTTTATAGTATCTGGTGAAACATAAGCCTACCAGATGGCTCAACTTCATAATTAAGACACAGGTGATATTTTAGTGACATTTTGTCATCAACTATAGTAAATATTTGTTTTATTTCGTGCTGTTATTGTGCGCGTGAATATGAAACTATTAATAAACTGAAAGAAAATGTTTCTAGATAAACTTATTTTCAGTTGAACTTTGACTAACTGCAGAGTTAAAAGTGTTTATGGTTAGTCATCTCTTGTCTGAGTTTTGTCACATTTTTTTGGCTAGTAACCATTTCATAATCTGACTCATTTTGTCCTTGATCTTCTGCAAAAAGACCATTTCTCGCTTCTCATCAGAATCTGTCATTTAGCGAAACCGTGAATTTGGATAAGTTATTAAATAAATCAGTTTTCTACTTCGAATTTTTATCAAATATCATCGTCGAAAGAAAAATAGAAATATCAAATGTCCTTGGAACTAATTTTAGATTCTTGCTGATGTCAACAAATTCAGCGACAAAAGACAGGGCATCCAATGGTCAGGCATATGTTTTAAAAATTGATTTTTTTCATCATTTCACCCTAAGCAAGGCAATAAAACCACTTAGATGCAAGAGATTACTGAGAGTGGATAAAACAGAGAGGACAATGGGTTAAAACTCACAACCTGATTCATAGAAACCTCAAAATACTGAAGAAGTTAATTTTTTCTAACTACGTCATCTAAACCTTTTTCCTTTATTCATTTTTTCGATTTATTCTCTCAGCAATACAAGTTTCATTTCTTGAACACCGACAATCCCTTCCTTAATTTTCAATGCGTTTTATAGAAAAATCATTCATTTATATATCTGAAGAGGGCAGCTCGACGTGGTGTAATGGTTAGCAAGCTTGTGTCTCTAGAACAATTACGACTGAATAGTGAGTTCGATTTTCACTGGGCGCCTCATACTTTCGGCCTTGTGCCACATCTAAGCAGTGTTTAAAAAATCACCATTTATTATTGAAAGGATGCTGGAGATTGGAAGAGACTTGTTTTCACTTAGTCTTCAGCGCTAACGATAACCTATCTTGTGAACATTTAAATGTGACATAATAATAATTTGTATGAACACCACCAAGACCCGGTTACAGAGATAGGACCTGTAATAATTTTATAAGACTGCACAATACATACAGACAGAACAATCAAAGGTAATCGCCCAGACATTGTTATTAGAGACCGCAAACAAAAAGAAATTACCTCCTTATTGTTATGGCAGTCTCTGCAGACTGCAATATATCTTTGAAGACCTTCAAAAAGCTATGAAAATACAAGGACCTTGAAATCGAAATCTCAAAAATGTGGCACATGGGAACATCAACAATCCCTGATGTAGTTGGAGCCCTCGGATTGGCTGGAAAAGGTTCCAGTAGACATATTGAAGGGATTCCTGGTAGCCTATGCCTAAAAGAAATACAACAACTTGTTCTCACGAGCACAGCCCACACCTTACGAAGGGCTTTATCTATGTAAAATATGCGTGCTTTAAAAAAAACAAAAAAACTTCTCAGTGAAAAATATCCTGATGCCATTTCTGATCTTAGGTCTCTGGTCGGGACCCGGAACGAAATGTGTACACACCAGAAATGAAAGAAAATAATAATAACAATAATAATAATAATAATAATAATAATAATAATAATAATAATAATAATAAATTGCTAAGTGAGTATTCATAATAATGGCAGGATTATTTATTTATGCCTTAGCATTGTCAGGGTTTATTGTAGTATCTTTGCATTCGACCTAAGATCAAAGTCTCGCTTCCTGGACCTCTGCCTAGAATCAGGGTAATTGATTGATTGATTGATTTTTTACGGCGTATTGACCCTTTCTGTAAAGACGAAACATTGTTGTAACCTAGAAAAGGTTACTGAATGAGAAATAACCAAAACGGAGGTTGGAAATGGAAATGGTAATCTTTATAACATCAACAAAATAAAATACTCGCCAGCGGCGTGAAATAGGTAAACCACTGCTAGTGGTGGACTACTTAAACACCATATTACCTCTCACTTACAATAGTGTCCAACGTATTTATGAGGATTAGGACATACCCATTAGTGTTCATAGGGTACGCTATATAAGAAACATATTTTGAATTGTAAGAATAATTCCTTTTTTTTTGCGATTGAAGATTGCATTAACAATTTTTTGACAATAATCATGATTTTTCCAGATACAGATCCTATTATTTAACCCATAACTGGGGGAGTAGATGTATTCATAGCTTCCTCAAGGATATTTGCGGGTAAATGAATATAACCAACCCGACTGAAATTCGAACTCGGCTCTCCGAGCCGCTATCAATTACATCACTAGCACATCCACGGTGTAAAATCTGTGTGTTCCGTGAAAAGGATTGGGAAAAGCAAAGAAGTGGAGAAAGAGGGAAAATAGACAGGTTAGAGGGTAAGGAAGAAAGCTAGTGAAAAATGAAAAGAAAAACGAGTGAAATTAAAGAGAAAAGACATGCAGACGAAAAAGAGACATAGCTGGCAGTATTGAGTCTTAATACTCCTTTACCCCTTTGATTTTTAAAGAGTGAGTGAAGCTTCAATATTTTTTTCTTTTTGTGAATGACGCATAACCTACATAGGAAGGTAGGTAGACATTACGTCATTAATATAGCGTAATCTAATTGTGAATTTGATTGATTGAAATGATTCCTTGGATTAGAATGAAACACAAACAATCCGGAGAAGTGTTTGCGTCTGCAATTGTTAATTAATTTATATGAATCTAAAACAAAATGATTATTCTTTAACAACAACCGCACCCAGGGAATTGCGGGATTTTGGAATGTCAGGGAACGATAATTTAGTGTTGAAAATAGTTTAGCAATGACGTCATAAACTAAGCAAATAATTTTCTGGCCTTTTGACTGCTTTATTGTTTTCAGATAGGATTAATTACTAAAATTACTAATATCGGGAGCCAAATAAAAGAAATCATTGGGTGAGAAATCATTCAGTATCCTCTTGTATACACACACATACGGCCCCCCACACACACATATGTATGTATTAAACAATAAAAAATATTAAAATTTAAAATCTTCATACACACTGGGTTGTATATTAATATTCTTTCGTTTTTATTATTTCAATTAGATTCCTCGACTAGTTTCGGCCAGCATGGCCATCATCAGGAGAAAAAAAACTCTGCATGTTAGTAGCAGTGAACTACAGAAATGAATGACTTGATGGAGAAAATGAACTTTATCTGAAGTTTTCATTTGTTTTTTTTTTTATTTTTTATCATGAATATTGGTTAGTACTTGTGTTGGTAAGATAGACTATATTCATACGTTATTTTTATAGATATAATTTATTTAAGTAAATGCCTGCTTAAAATAAAACATTATTAATTAAATTTACCGCACTGAATGTTCGAGAAATTTTCGTAGAAAATATGCGTTCTCCAACAGAAAACGAAGCTTTATCTATAAAAACAACGTATAAACAGAAAATACATTAAAATTTAATACTTTTTTTTTTCCTCTTAATAATAACATAAACATTTTAACGATGAAACTTTGTTTTTTATTAAGTTTGGGACCTTTTATCATTATGCTATATTGATTTTTTAACGAATTATTGGAGGTACCTACATTAAATAATTGTCGAAGTTAACCCATTTCATTACACGTTGTCATTATTTACGTTAAGATACGTTTCGTGAGCAGATATGACTGATCGAGAAAAATCGTCGAAGATTGTGTTTATAAACAGTAATTCAGACTTTATTAACCAGATCAAATGACGGTTTCTGTTTAGGAATACAAGTGTCGGTGTGATTTCTGGTGACTGAGCAGACCTGCCATGGACAGACATATCCGATTGCATTGGGCACATGGTCAGGTTGGCACCTCATGGCAATTCAGGGATCCCTTCCGAAACCCTCTCTTCAGTTCTGCATATTTTTGTGATACCTGATGGAAGATCTTGAGGCCATCGACAATACCAGCTCACCAAGAAACCCGGTCTTCAGCTAGTGTCTCCCAGTTCTCCAGAACAATATTGCACTTGTATAGTGACTCTTTAACGCAATCTCTGTAATGAAGTTTTGGCTTGTGCTGCGGTCTTTTTCCATTTCCAAATCTCCATACATTAAATTTTTTGGCATTCTGGTAAATGTCGGTACTGTCCATTGTCAGGGCGTAGGCACTAATGACTGTAGCGTATCGTGATCCATTCAGATGTAGGCGAAGGGTCATTAAACACTCACTGACTCCTTTAGGAAATTCAGCAAATTTTGGTACAAGAGTCCTATGTACAGCAAAACCCACACCACCTACTCTATCCTCCACAGCGCACTTTTCCCTTCCAGAAGAAAGTGTAGCCACCTCCAACTTGACCATCTAAACGAGTTTCGGAGAGAGCAGCTATAGAATATCTCTCTAGCTCCCGAGACACCAGAGCTGCTCCGTGTTGAGGAGCAGACCCCACATGATTATCTACGAGAGTCCAGTTTCATCATTAGTTATTTTACTTTTGTCCGAGCGCCAAATAGACATCCACCAGCCATGCTATACTGGCCAGATGAATGAGACAGGCAATTT